>JABTTQ020003125.1:0-597208 GCA_016081115.2 Rehmannia glutinosa
GATATACTTCCGTTCAATTTACGTATTGCTAAGTTGAGAGAGGTGTCTCGAACTGCCTCCCCGAGGAAGAGGAAATGGCGCGCTCCACGGGGGCACAGGCCCTGTCAGTCGCTACTGCGTTTTCTCCTTAACGGAGTTTCCCGTATTTCGAGCTAGATTTGGATTACGGTCCTTTTTCATTTTGCTAGGAATTTTGGTGTCATGGCCATTGGAAGTGCATGGTTACGTATTCTATTTCCACATTTGCTGATGGTTTGATATTCCCCACTTACAGCTGGATTTATGTTATGATGGAGAGGGAAATAGAGCTTGAGTCGATTCATGTTCGAAGGATGAGGTTCTAAGCACGGAAGTCTAACATTGGAGTTTTGCATGAGGAGTCCACATTGGGACTTAGCATTTTGGGAAGGTAACATTTTCAGTGAGTGAGTTTTCATGGGACTAGAGAGTTGAGGCTTGGAAAGATCTTCCCAGGGAATCGAGGTTCGGATAGCGATGACAAGGATGAGCTTAGATGATGCCAGTGCGCGGAGGAAGCGAGCCCCCGTGCTCGAGTAGTAACATTTTTAAGGCGTACCACGACCTTTGATTCGGACACACGATTTAGGACTTGCTCTATATACTCGGATATTTTTGCTTTCTCATTTCGTTTGAGATGTTTCTTTGCCCTGAGGACCGGATGATGCTTTGTTGTCTTTATGCTACATTGGTGTTCTTCTTTATGCGTATTGCTTTCTCTGTCATGTTTACTTGTAATATTTGCATGGGACTTTCGTTGTGGAGGACTTGTTCATATTTTGTGTAGAAAGGATCTTTTCTTTCGGTGAAAGCCTTCATTCCTATGGAATGTTCGGAATACTCGTGTTTGGTGTTAGGGAAGGAGAAGCTATTCTCGACCCTACAAAAGTGCCCTTGAAGTGCCCAAGGGCATCCTTCGAGCCCGGGCGCCTTCGAAGCTTCGGAGGTGCCCTTCTAGAGCTCGGAGGGGCCCTTCGAGGCTTAGGGGTTGATAAGTGTAAAAAATATGTAAATTTAGGGGCTTATTTTGATATATATTTGATACATGCATGGATATTTAGTGTGTTTTGGTTGGTTTCCTTTGTTAGGCGTGATGTGCATATTCTTGTGTATATCTTTACAAGAATGAGGCTTTTTAAGAAGGATACAATAAGGACAGCGGACAAACAGTGCGAAGACATGATCAAATCTCACGAAGCAAGCGATGAAAGACAAATACACGATTTCTGTTAATAATATTACATGATGAAATTATTATGATTTCGTGTCATTTTATATGCCACGTGCGACTTGTTTGATGGAGAAATTTGTGAGAAAAATTGCTCGATCCACTCGTGTAAGTACACGATCGTGTGAAGTGATTCGAGCAAAAATAGAGACTAAAAGGTAATCCGGCCGAGGTCATTGTGAAAGTACATGGCGTATCTTTGTCCCTCTTGGTGAATTTGTTTCTAATTCCGTCGGGACTGCGAGGATCTTTCAAAGCATCTAAAAGGAAGAAAGCTGGACACAACTTTACATACACATCTGTAACACCTGATATTTAGAGAGTAAATACAACGAAGAACAACAAAAGACCTCTTCCAATTTTGAAAAGCAAAGGGTTGAATGTGAAGAGTAATGATCCATCTATATAAGAGGTTCCATCATCATAATTTAGAACTTTTTGTTTTGTACTTAATTCAATGTCAAACTATTTGTTTTTCAGTTAATCTATGAATTTGCAATCAAATATATTGGGCAGTCTTTTAGTCTTAGGGCATGATTGTAAGCGTGATTCATGTTATTGGTATATTTGTAATTTACTCTTAATTGGTTTCTTGTGTTCTATTTATGAATTTGTGTGCAGATTAGTTCTTGTAAGATTATCTGACCAATAATTTACATGTCTTATTTGATAGCTCAAAAATTCGGAGATGATATCTAACTTGTGATAAATGAATTCATTAAACAAAAAGAGATATTAGTCGGAACTAAATGTTTGTGGGAGTTTTACTTCAATTCATATGCTTTTGGGAGTTGATATTAATTGTGCGGAAGTAGGATACTGCAATTCTATTAATTAACGGTTTTTTACTTTTCGGGGAGAGGGATAAACTATTTTAGGAATTGAACCCATAGAAACATAAATAAGCTGGTTTGAATAAAATATTAATTGGAATTAATATTGATGAAGCATGTTGAATTATATTATTTCTAGGGGATTGCTTTTCATAATTGTTTGAAATCTTGTGAAGTTTTAAAGTTTTAACAATACTCGGATATTTTAGTTGATAATTTTAGGTTTCTTTTAGATAACACCTTTTTTGGTTTTTGATTGTTTTTCGATAAAATTAGGCGCAATATTCTGTATTTTATGTGTTTCGCATTCGATCACGAGAGGAACACAACCTTGCTGCTACTGTCGCTATTAGCATTACATGCTGGTTTAGTGAAAAGATTTTCATGATGAGGGTGACCTTAAAGCGTTCCCCAAGTTCTTGTTTCATTTATCAACTTTGATATTGTATTGATTCCTTCCATTAGCATTTTTGCCTTCTTTTCTTGCACATTGTCGTCGGGGAATAAAAATTTATGGAACCCTATGAGGAGGCTCATCCATCTTGGGTTTTTTAGGTAAGATAGGGTCTTCGGCTGGGTTCTTTATCCGGATGAGGTATTCCCTCACAGGCCCCTCGGGAAGGTAGTTTAGGACCCTTGAAGAGGCCCCTCTGTCAGGAGTCTTAGCAATAAGGATCTTCTAACACTGGATTCTTAGCCATGTGAAGTCTCCCAAGTCTTATTGGAGGTTAACTAATAGGACGTTTGGGAGGCCCATCAAATCCCGAGGGTCTTAGCGAGCGTTGTTCCCACCGGAGTGTTAGCTAAGTGAGGTCTTCCTCTTGAGTGCTTGGCGGGAGGAGGTTAATTACTAGGACCCTCGTGAGTAGGCCCCTTCCGTTCAGGTTTTAGCCGGAAGAGGTCTTCCCCGCTGGGTTAGGTCTTCCCTCACGGTCTTAGCCAAAAGGAGTTTATTTATGAGGACCCCCGGCGAGAAGGCCCCTCCCGGCCAGGGGTCTTAGCCAGGCAGGATGGTTTATTGGGTATAAGTGCGAATGGTCATTGATTGACTATATTTAGCGATTAACTACATTGATAAATCGGAGTAGACACGTAAAGTACTTTTATTCATTAGAGAATGACAAAGGTTTTACGCTCCATCGGTGGAAATAATACTAAAATGTAAATAAACATGTATATTGCCTCGAATTAAGTGCAAAGAAAAATAACAAATACTAAAGCCATTAGGAGCGAGGAGAGGTGGCATCTGGGGCGATTAGTCTCATTGTTGATGCGGGCGCTTGCTCATCTTCAGGGTGGCATGTAACGGCCGGGTCTTGGGTTGACGGTGCCCCACAAACCTGATGCGAGACTATCCAGCGTGTTTGTCCTCACTCATGCGCACCATAGGGTAGCCGAGGAAGTCACCGTCGATAATTTCTCTAAGCGAAGCATGCTGTAACCCGAGTTTCTATATGATGAATTTAGAAAATAAGATGCATTTTTGTTAGTATGGTGTAATGCCCTTTATAAAATCTTTTAAGTTCTACTCGGTGCATAGTCCCATGCCTACGATCTCAAAATCTCGTTATTTGGTGTGGGATTGGTTCATTCATATTCCCCTCGGCCTCGAGGCTGCAGGGGAGCAGCTTCATTGCCTGCCTTCTTCTGTGACAATCACTCCCTAACAACCTAGGATTTGGCTTGGAGGTCACAGGATTGAGTGTGGGGAAAACCTGAGAACTTTTAAGGATGGGAAGTTTATGAGTGCGGCGAGATAGAAAACCGAAAGGATAGCCACGGAAAGCCCAAAGAGATAGCCCATTCGTTACAAAATAAATTATGGTTTTTTCAAGCTTTGGCCTATTTTCGGCACTTTATAAAATCGCATATTTTTGTTTATACAAAATTAGGATATTGGTGGTGGTACTCACTCACAGAACTTAGGATTTAGCCTTGAGGTCTGGGTTGAGTATGGGGAAAGGCATGGAAACTCACATCTAGGGATGGGAGTCCCACGAGTGCGGCGGATAAGCCCCGAGGATATAGCCCATGGGATAGCTCATGAGAAAAGCTTGGATGGCCCCGGTTGTTATAAAAAGAAGCCTTTTTGTATTGATGGGGTTGTCCGCTAGGATTTCCGTGGGCTTTCATCGCTGTCCAGCAACATGGACTCTCACCCCTGAAGTGGTCATCATGCCTTCACTCCAAACTTCGAACCGAGGAATTTCTAACCTTTTACTTGGTGTAAACAATTGTGAGAATAAGCCACAGGGGCATTAAATTTATAGACCAAGGATTCAAGAATATATGGTAAGATTATTTTGCTAAAATTTTCATGCCATATATGATTTATTTTTACCTTATTGCCCATTGATTTAATTCTATATTAACATGATTTTCCATATTCAAGAATAAATCCAGGAAATTAAAATCCTAAATTTTGGAAAAATAGGGTTTCAAAAATTCTAAATCATTCTCTAAATTGGTTAAGTCAAATATTTTTAATTTATCTCATTAAAAGAAACTAAGGGTAGTACGTTCTGCCACCGCCAAAAAATAATTTTGACCTCGAATTTAGTTTACCTCCAAATTTTCTCGGACTCTTGTCAGTTGGTGCTCCTTTATATGGCGGCAATTTGACTTTGTTTCATTCTGGTTGCATCGAAAACAATCATTAACTCCGAAAGACACTTCCCGTTGTGATTCTTGCCACACTCGAGGCATCACGATTTCTCCATTTCTTGCATTGTGGTGTAGAGTTTGCTTGATCTTTATGCTGTTTGTTCGATTCCCATTGCCCATACATTAGGGTCTTCTCATTTATTTTTGGGTGCCTCATTTGCCCCTTACGGGGTTTCCATCACGTTTCATATTCATAGCGGTGGTCGAGCACAGTCACAATGCTTGAGCATACGTCACTCCCAGCGATATTTATCACACCCGTTTAGTTCTGATGTGGGCTCTCGAACCTCGCCGTCTTTTTTACGACGTCACAGTAGCCGACAAAATCGTAGCATAATGAGATAATTGGTTGAACTTACATCGAATTCAAATACGGACATATTCGGCACCGTCAAATCTAGGAATTCCTTTCCTTTTGGTCTTTGTACGTTTGTGGAAAGAAGCTGTTGGATCACGAGATTTTTCGGTCATTCCATGTCTTCGCCTCTCTTTGCTCGTGGTTATAGTGCGCTAATGTGAATCCCGCGATATGCTCAGGAGTCTTGCTTTAGGCGGAAGATGCACATGAGACACAGTGCATCGTGCATGCAATCAAATAAAAATACCTTCGATTTCTATCCATTATTCCACATCAAAAGGGTCCTCCGCCCAATAAGGGTGAGTGGCCTATAATCTTTGAGTTGTTCCACAACTTGTGATGTTTCAAAAGCTGTTCTTTGGTTGATTCTGTGCATTTTAGTATTTGTTGCAACATCGATTTCATAAAATAACAATATGCGATTTTATCTGCTAAAAATAATCTAAAACTTTAAAAACTAGCATTTTAAAGAGAAACTAATATCATGACTTATTAAAAACTCCAAATCGTCATATTTTATATCTTACAAATTAAAGAAAAAATCCCAAAAACAAAGTCATATTCTCGTGTAATATTAAATAATTTAAAACTGAGTCTTAAAAATTCGGTAAGGCTTGCCCATCTCTTTGTGCACCCTCAGGCTCCTTCATTCATTTGTAAATTATAAATGGGGTGAGCATTCAAGCCAGTGAGGTCAAACAATGTCCAAACTATATACTATGTTATATCAAATGAACATGATCATGAATTTCCCATAACAATAGTTAGCATTATCGGCTACAGGAGGAATCTTTTAACCTAGACCACTTTAAGTCCATCGCATCAGCGATTAAGAAATAGCAATAGCTAGTTTGTGTTGGAGTTTCACCCTTCAGGGGATCCTTTCCTGGGACCACTTTCGTTCCGTGTGTCAGTGACGATACGATAGTTCCATAGGCAAAGTCACATACTAAAGATTCTGGCATTAAAAGCGTTTAATAAGAACATAAATAAAAACCAACCTTGATTGAAGTAGGTTCGTGAAAATAAATGCAAGTGTGAATGCCTAGAATTCAGTTCTTGTCTCATTTCTTTTCGTTTTTTTTTCTCTTCGATGGCGACAATATGGTGGCGCGGCCGGTATTTCAAATCTCCACCCCTCCATTTTCTTCTTTTCTTCTTGGTTTTAATTTACCGGGTCTTGGTTTTGGGGCTTAGGGTTTGAAGATGGTGGCCATGGTGGGTGTGCCGGTGGCGGAACATGGCGGTGGGCACGGTGGCGGTGGTAGTGGTAGTTTTGAGAAAGAAGGATAAGAAAATTTGCCTTCTTGCTTGGTGTAGAAATTACGAGGAAAAACCCTAGGGAAGGCTTTCAATTTAGGCCAATGATTCAAATAATATATGGTAAGATTATTTGCTAAACTTTTCATGCCAAATATAATTAATTTCATACGCTAATGCATATTCGATTTATTTCTCTTATTAACATGATTTGCCCTTTTGTAAAAATTGACCTTCCTTTATTTTGAAGCCCAGATGAAAATTAATTCCCCCAAAATTAGGGATGTTAGGGTTTGAAAATTATAAAATCATTCCCAAAATTAGTTCTAATCAAACTATAATTTAGCTAATTTTATCCACAGTTCTTTGGGACACGGGTATTACATCCTACCACCGCCAAAAATAACCGTCCTCGAAGTTAGGTTTCTTACCCACAACTTAGAAAGCTTCTGGATCTTAGTATTTCGGTGGCTAAATAAAACAATCTCTTATCATTTATCAATATGGTTATAATGCATTAGCATGCATGAATCACATAGATGTATATCTTGAACAATTTGCAATGAACATGATAAATAATACTTTTTCACTTGAGAGTCGGCGTGGCAAGAGATGGTGGATAAGTGGATCCTTTCTTGTTACTATTTTATTTGAAAGTAAGTTATTTTCATAAAGAAATCAAAGCCTTTTTTTGAAACAATATAGCAAGTGCAAAGGAAAGATAGATCCATTATGATGTCACTTTGTAACATCCCGATTTCATAAAATAACAATATGTGATTTTATAAGGTTCTAAAATTTATCATTGCTGGAGGCTAACAAGTAATCTCATGAATGAGCATTCTTTGGAGTTTCTTTGAGGGGATCTTTTCCTCGGACCACTTTCGTCTTTATTGATGCGGGGGGAAAGTGGTGATTAGAAAAGTATCCCTCATCTTTCTCTTCTACATTCTCATCTAAAAAATTTAATATTAGGTGGAATGAGCTAAAGAATCTCAACAAGTAATCTCATGAATGAATGCATGTCTAATGCGATATCTTAACATTATAACCTTGTAAAAAGCTTATGTTTCCTTTACTCAAAACCTTTCACATTTCTTAAAACATTGTCTTTCTTTTGAAAAAGGTTCTTCGATGCGAGAGTTAACTTGGTGACACATTGTTCTAATAGGGTGGCGATGGGCTTTGTTATTTGAAACCTGATTAACATTTTGCCGAAGGCCCATTTCCTTTCAATTTGCGAAGGCCCATTTTCTTGAACATTAACATTGCTTCAAGCGGCACGTTATTGGAGCGTTGGTCCCCTCGCCCGTTCCCACTCACTCGATAGCACCATAGAACAATGTGCATCCATTTCTTTTTTGAAAAACATTATTAATATAAACCTACTTAATCTTTGTATGATCGTGAAATGCTATGGACATACATTAGCATGATGCATGAACTTAAGTGATGCAATTTTAATTGAATGTGAACATAAACATATAGGGCGTAAACATAATAATTAAATCACATTAATTAGCAAAACGTATTTAAAGTAAACATGGGTTGAAACATGTAAATGAGGATAAACCTATATTTAAGATACTCAACATTAATTGGATAAAACCTTATATTCATTTAGTTAGAAGAAAACCATACGTTCGATTAGTTAGAGATGCTCTCAATATTTACTTATTTAAGGAAATAGTTAACCTTACATTCGATTTACTTATCCGAAATAACTATATTCAATTAGTTAAGAAAATCCTTCATTGACTAGTTATGGGAAACCCTTTATTGACTAATTTAGGGGAAAGCTTTACATTCATTTAATTAGAGAAAATCATATCCGATTAGTTATAGGAAACAACACATTGATTAAATAAGGACAAACACTACATTCATTAATGATAGACTCTTTATGTTCCTAATTAAAAACCTTATGTTCACTTGGTTAGTGAACTATAGATTCAACATATTTGGGAAAACCTCGATATTCAATTAGTCCAAATATTATACGAAAAATCTACATCGATTATTCAAACTTATTCAAGGAAAATTCATATTTAATGAGCCATAAACTATGTATTCACTAATTTAGAAAAGCCATACGTTCAATTAATAAGTGAAACCTTACATTGAATTAATTAGGGAAACCACTATGTTCGATTAGTTAATGGAAAGCGATATTTAATTAGCTAAAGAAAGCCATACGTTCAATTAATTAGGAAAAATCTGCATTATCATATATTCAAGTATTCAAGGATAATATTAAATCTTGCATTCAACTAATCATTCAAACAATGAAACATAATTGGGGCCGACCAAATACATAAATATATGGTCAATCTTTATAATCAAATGTGATGAAATGATAAGCTTTGCAATCAATTATGATAAAAAATAGGCCTTAGAATTAACATAATGAAAATCATGTAACAACATTACGAACCTAAATCTACATGAAAACTAAGGAGATTATTTGCATGTTCAATTTAGATGTAGTGTATAACCCTTTCCAGGCCTCTTTCAAATCAGCGTATTTTTAAAAGATTCGTGTTAGGGAAATCGTCTCTCGTTCTTCTCTTTTTTCTTTTCTTACATTCAGACGGTGGGGCGTTCTCTTTTCTCTCTCTCTCTATCTCTGCGTCTTCTATGTGTTCTCTCAATGTATGAGTTTTACGTGTCTTATATTTGTATTTTAAACTTACTCTAAAATGGACTAGGTTTAGATACATGGGCTTATTGTTAACTTACTAACAATGTGGGCCTAATTTTAAAACTCTAAACTAATTAAAGGACCAATCAGTAGTATAAGGCCCAAATAAATAAGTTCACGGTTCAATTAAAATGATTCTTTTATTATCCGTAATTTAATTAACTAGCTATCTATTAAATAATTAATAAAATTACGATAAGGGCATAATAATTAGGGTCGTTATATTCCCCACCTTATAAAAGTTTCATTCTCGTAACTTGTTAAATATAAGAAACATAATATGCTAAAGCGTGGAAACAACTTTCATATTTGATGGAGCAAAAGCATTAAAGACACAATTAAACACACAATTAAATCAATAACAAAACACATAATCAATATTTTCTCAAGCATATTGACATTTACGATCTAAAGCTAAACGCATAAACACAATAGCATACATGTATAATTAAATTATTGTAAAACTTACCATATAGTGGAGGAGATGCTCGAGCGTGACTCAAAACCCATGATTGACTTTAAAGTTTTCAAATAAAACTTTTGACGCGTTCTGAGAATCGAGGTTTAAAAACCTCGGCTTTAATACCACAAAATGTAGTGCTGTTCTAGTTTCGTGAATTTTAATGAGAAATTAAGCAATTAAAATAGAAATACTTAAAGTGCTTGAAAATACGAGAATAATAATAATCTTACTTCGTTCGAAAAACTTTCCAGTGAAAATAAATACTAATAACTATTAGTCAAAACACTCATATGGAATATAAACGGCGTTGAACGTTAACTATACTAATAAGTCAAACTTTGAAAATAAAAGAATTCGAATGACATGGGTTCCTCGAGTCATTTATGTCCCGCCATATCCTTCATCTTACGCATTTTTCATCGATAAATTTTACATTCGTGGAATGGGCTAAAGGAGCTCAACAAGTAATCTCATGAATGAATGCATACTGTCTGATATCTTAACATTATAACCTTGCAAACTTTACATAAAAACCTTTCACATTCATATTTAAAATATTGTCTTTCTTTTAAATCGCGACGTTTTACGATGCGAGTTAACTTGGTGACACATTATTCTAATCATGGTTGTAGTAGGCTTTGTTATTTGGAACCCCGATTAATAATTTTTTTTCAAAGGCCCATTTCTTTTCACTTTGCCGAAGGCCCATTTCATAGGCATTAACATTAGCCACAAGTAGCATATGTCGAAATGTCGGTCCCCCGTGCCCATTTGCCACTCACCCCAGCATTATAGAACAATGTGCATCCATTTCTTTTTTAAAAACATTATTAATATAAACTTTAAAACTTGACTTTACTTGATCTTTGTATGCTCGTGAAAAGCTATGGACATACATTAGCATGATGCATGAGCCTAAGTGATGCAATTTTAATTGAATGCGAACATAAACCTTTAGGGGCGTAAACATAATAATTAAATCACATTAATTAGCAAATGTATTAAAAGTAAACATGACTTGAAACGTGTAAATGAGGATAAACCTATATTTAAGATACTCAACATTAATTGGAGAAAACCTTATATCCAGTTAGTTGGGGGGAAACTATACATTCAATTAGTTAGGGATAAACCCTATATTCAGATTATTTAAGAAATAACTAACCATAATTTTAGTAACTTATCGAAATAACTATATTTAGTTAGCTAAGAAAAACCCTTCCCTCGAGATAGTTATAGGAAACCCTGCATTCAACTAATTTAAGGAAAGCCTACATTCATTTAATTAGAGGAGACCTATATCCATTTAGTTATAGGAAACACTCCATTCATTAGTTAAGGACAACCCGTACATTCAATTAATGAGGAATAACTATATGTTGGCTAATTAGGCAAACCTTACGTTCAATTAATTAGTGAACTCTAGAAGTCAAACATAATTGGGAAAACCTTCAATATTCAAATAATCAAATATTTTATCTGAAAAACTCTATCCTCAATTATTCAAACTTATTCAAGGAAAATCCCTACATTAAATTAATGAGGATAAACTATGTGTTCCACTAATTTAGAAAAGGCATACGTTCAATAATAATGGAAACCTTATATTCAATTAATTAGGGAAACTCTAAGATCAATTAGTTAGAGAAAAACCCTATATATAATTAGTTAAAGGAGAGTCATACGTTCAACTAATTAGGAAAAGTCTACATTATATTATACTCAAGATTAAACCTCGCATTCAACTAATCATTCAACAATGAAATATAATTAGGGCATACATAATCATATGGTCAATCATTATAGTCAAACATGATTGCAATCAATTATTAACAAAGCAATAGGCCTTAAAATTAACATAATGAAAATCATGTAATAACATTACAAACTAAATCTAAGTGAAAACAAAGGAGATTACCTGCATGTTCAATTTAGATTTAGAGTATAACCTTTTCCAGGCCTCTTTCAAATCAAACATAGTCAAAAGATTCGCGTTGAGAAATTGTCTCTTTTTTCTCTTTTTTCTTTTCTTATGTTCGGATAGGTTTGGGACGTTCTCTCTCTATCTCTCTCTCTCTCTATCTCTCTCTCTCTCTCTTGGATACATGGGTTTATTATTAACTTGCTAACAATATGAGCGATTTAATACTCTAATCTAATTAAGGTCCGATTATTAAGTATAAGGCCCAAATAAAATAAATTCATAGTTCAATTAAGAGGACTCTTATTATCCGTAATTTAAAAAACTAACTATCTAGTAAATAATTAATAAAATTCTTATAAGGGCATAAAATTAAGGTCGTTACATGGCACTTAACACTCCCAGTGTTTTGATATCTCCACCGGTTTCACCTATTCGAGTCCATGAGGAACTTGACAGGGTGAATTATAGAGGATGGTTGGCTGGTTCAAGATGGACCTTCCCAATATCGGTTGTATGGAGAAAACGTCTAAAATGAGAAAATGAATCATCTTCGTAACTTGGTGTGGGCGTCTATTCCCAAGATGAGTGATAGGCTGATCTCGCCGGAGTTGATCACTTCTCAGGTAAAGCCAATCGGTGGTGCGAGAAACTAGAATGATGTTTGTCCGGTCAATCTTTATCTTGTCAAAGGCTTCCAAAAATATGACATCCACAACACTTTCGTATCCACCATAACCTTCTTGACCACAAAGTTGGCTAGCATGCGGATATAACAATGGCATCCAGGTGGACTTAGGTTTCTAGGATGTAGTCTTGAATGTCAAATGTGATAGGCATGTTCTTGGACTTACGTGACTCTACGACCCTTTTCTTAGGCTGTGCTTCTTTAGCTTGCCTCATTCGTTTCTTGCTACATTCTCGAGAGCACTTCAAACATCTTTTGCTTTTGGTCCTCCGAGAGATCACATTGATAATTCGGCTCGTGAGTGTCACGTCTTTCTTCTCTATGGGGATCTAGCGCCCGATCTTGTTGAGGTTCTTCTTCGTGTGGCCTCGGATCACGACAAAAGCGGCTTGATCCACATAGTCCTTGATGGCCGCCCGGATGAGTCGCTCAATTTCTTTCTTTGGAATGAAGCTTGGTCCTTAGTAGTATGCCCCTATCTCTATGATACCGAGCAATACAAATTGAAGCGTGCTCGTGTAGGATTACTTCTCGGCGATTGTGGTGGATCAATGATCCCCTTTTTCTAAGCGGCTATCGAGTACTTTGGCTATTGGCGCGTTCGGAGGGGTCTAGTTTGGCCCATGTTCCTTCCTCGGACCTTCCAGGGGTTGTATCTTATCGTTTTCTGGACTTGGGCTTGAGTGCTGAGTTGGACTTGGTGAGCTACTCCACTCGAATATGCTTCTTTGCTCGGTCCGGTAGCTCCTCTAAGGCGGTGGGAGGTTTCGGCTAGTTGATATCCCAATCAAGGTCTCACGTTGAAGGTTGGCGACTTCCTTGGCGGCTTCCACGAAGTGCTTCATAAATTCTCGCGGCATCTCTCCTTCCTTATGCCTCACCAAAAAGAGGTGGCGATAGTCTTAGGGCACTTTCTATTGATGGGCTGCTGAGAAGGCTTGATGGCTTTTCCATCCGAAGTTTGATCCTCTTGGAAGGCTGATTGAACCAAGTCGGTCCGGCTTGGTCAAAGTGGTATGGAACACCTTGCATTAGGAGAGTCAAAGTCATGTCGTAGAGGTTCACATTTGCATAGAATTTATCCAAATGTTCACGGAAATCTCCGGCTCAGTCATACTCCGGAGATTAGAGGTCTTGATTCACGAAGGTAGTGGTTCGGTCGAATAGCATGGGCAAAGGGCTCCTTTTCATCGGGTAGTAGCCGCGAGTTGGCTTGGCTTGGTTGTATTTCTTGGGATTCTTTAGCTAGTTGTAGATTTTCATGATTCTCGATGCTTCTTCATTTCTTCCTCTTTGGCTTCCCAAGTCGGGGTCTTGACGGTGGACGGAGCTCGGGGTCTCGGTGGCTCGGCCGCGTCTGTGTCTCGACCATTCAAATAACCGTCAAGTAAGGTTTGGAGGGTTTTCGGATCAGAAAAATTTCCTCAACATATGGATCCCGGCCCCAAGGAGGAGGCGCGACAACCTTCTTCCTTGTAAAGGAGGTTGTGCCCTTGTAAGCGGGAATAGGGTTGGCCTCGTCTTCTTGGTGGTTGTTCTCACGATGGTCTCGACTCCAGCCAGCTTGACAACTTGGGATTCCACTTGGCGTTATTGAGATCAAGTTTGCATCTTCATGTGCTTTGGATATTTTGCATATCTGGCGCTAAAATGATGTTGTTTTTAAGGCAAATCACTCTAAGTTAAGGTTTACGAATAAGTTCTTCTTCCCAGGGCGAAGTGTTCGCAAAAAATTATTTGGATCTTACAAGTTTGCAAGTGTACAATGTAGTATATAGGATGATGGCAAGCAAGGTCATATTCATCATGGATTACGAAACACTTAGGTTATAATAACCGCATTCCAATTTTATTGAAGCGGCGAATATCAAGTTTTTATAAAAATTGAAAAAAATAAAAAGAAATAAATTTGCAAACCACACAAGTATTTTCAACAACCACGGAAGCAACCTTGGGCTGCACGGTCTCAACATGTTTCTTGATGTATTAAATCAATTAAAGTTTCAAAAACTAATTCATGCAATTTATGGGTTCAATTCTAAACTAGTTTATTCCCCCTACAGAGTGTCACATAAACATTAGATTAATAATAATTGAGGTCTCGATCCATCACAACTATTATTAACTCCCAAAAGATCTTTGAATTGAAATACTCCTCACAAATAGAAGTAGTCTTCAATACATTTCCTTGTTTATATCGAATTCAATTTTCATCTCGTTAGAACTCACCTCCGGATTACGGACTAATAAGTGTGACATGCAAATTATTGATCGGATAAAAAACAATTAAGAATAAGTACTCAAATTCATAAAATAGAACACATGAATTAATTAAGAATATAATTAATCAAGATTTAACATGAATCTACAATTTTGATTATGCCCTAAGATCTAAAGGATTAGATAAACATTGATAACAAATTCATAGACAAAATTGAAATCAATATTGTGACATCGTTTAAGCACAGAAGAGATCTAAACTAAGAAAGAAAACCCTTCTTGTTAGGATGGATTCTCCTTCAAGCCTTGAAGCTCTTGTGCTTCCATAGATGTGAAAGGTCTTGTGGTATTCTTCGTAACCTAGTCCTCCTCTCTCAAAAGACCTTTGATCTTGTGTTCCTATGAAGTTTGGTGTGTCGTATGGTGTATAGATATTGTAAGATGATGAAAATTCATTCAGGCCTTGGTCCCCCTTATATAGGTGCTTTGAGAGGTCATAGGTAGAGTTACGATGGGATTATGACTCTTGACCGCGAACCGTCACCCCGGCCGTGTGGTTTCACCACGGCCACCCCACGATCGTGTGATCTTACACCCGCCGGACCGTGTGATTGTTTTTGACTCAGAAAATCGCTGAAGAACTTCACACGAGCGTGTGGCTGTTCACACGGTCGTGTGACTTGTCAAACGTGTGAATTTTCTCATGGGGTCTTATGAAAGTTGTAGCTCTTTCTGTTAGCTTTCCATGGCCTCTTGGATTAGCTTCATATCCATTTGGTAGAGAATGTTAAACCCAAAACCCAAAATAATAAATCCTGCTAGTCTTTGAAGCTGTTAGCGCATTTGGACATTTTTAAGGAAATTCCATTTTGGTTCGATCGTGCATGCTTCTTTCCTTCACATATATGCTCGTACATTAGCTCTTGACCTATACTTTGGGCGTGATATCATTTTTTTTATCAATATAGCTCCATTTCGTGAGAGTTATAAGAATCGCGATATCCGCCCAACAAAGAAACCAACCAAAACACCTTTGAATATACATGCAAATGTATCAAATATATATTAAAATAAGCCCCTAAATGCACGTATCAAATTCCCTCAAACTTAAAAATCTTTGCTCGTCCTCTAGCAAATTAAGAAAAATATTATCATGGGGTATAAAGAACACCAAAGAACACTTTATAAACATTTAATCTCAATTGACTTCATGTTCAAGTAAACCATGCAATTCATTATCAAGAAGTCATCATTCATAAGTTCGGCATATTTAATACTCTCATGGTACTTGACATCGCGACTACATAGAAATAGTAGTGTATCACTCAACTCTCAAAGTGTATGGTAAGTGTTTTACGCTCAAAATCAATTCATTGAATGTAGAACTACCATAGGCTTAAAAATCATCTAATATCTCTACCACTTTTGTGTGCACAACTTAAGAATAAAAAATGATTTTTCATTTTGGTTGTAATGTAGGCTCTTTGGTAAGGGTAGGGAAAATTTGGATTAAGTGACTTGAGTTGAACAAATAGAATTTAAGACACATCTTACAACTCGCCTTGATTTTATTATAAAACTCATTCTTTTCAAGATATTTTTCTTGTTCAACTCAACTCCACCCTTATTTTTCCTTTTTCTTTCTTAGGCCTTTTTGCATTTTTTCTTTTTATTTAGCCTCAAGCTCTCAATTTTCTCTGAATTTTTCTTTCTTTTGCTCGATTTTCTCTATTTTTCCAAAGATTTTATTTCTTTTCTTCGAGCTTCATACATTCTTCATTCACTAAATCATCCATCCCTCTTTCTTTTGCCAACCATCTTTTTTCATAAATTTTCACCACATCTCCCCAAACTTGTTCATTTTCTATAAGCTCGAGAAATTTTAAGGATAAAATCATTTTTTCAATTTTAAAGATCAATGTGGCTAATAATAAAAAACAAATATTAAAGAAAAATTGACTAACTAGGGAATCATGAGTTCATAGGTGGCTTTTAGGCTAAGTAGGCTAAACAAAGATGGCCTTAAATTATTTTTCAAAATTGCACACACACATGGTTTCAATCAATATATCATAGCAAGTTCTAGAATTCTATCAATCATGAATGACACACTCAAGAAAACAAATAAGTTGCATAAGATCAAGCGGTTTAAGGCACAAAAGCTCACAAGCTTATTTTTATAACATGCTCAAATACCCAATTTTCTTAACTAATGCCAAACAAATAAAAGACATCTCCTTAGTCATTCATCACATTATTCACAAAAAATATGGCATCTCAAAAATTAAATTCTCATAGTAAAAATCATCAAGGCTGTGCTCTTTTGAAAATATTGATTAAAAACACACACAAAAGCAATTAAAAGCGTGCTAAAGCAATAAATGTGTAAAAATAAAAAATAAAAAGAAAAATTTTAAAAAATCAAAAAACTTTAATGCAATTTTATACTCTACATGCAATCTAAATGGTATGCAAAATGCAACAACGCTAAATTATGCATTCTTGACAACCACCCCAAACTTAAAATATATTTCGTCCCGAGCATATGAAATTATCAAAATAAAGAGGAATGCGTAATAAGTGCTTACATGGATAGTTCACACGGTTCGTGTGCATTCCACACGGCCGGGCGTGTACCCTGGTCATGCCTCTGTTTTCTTTGTTGTCTCCAACCCACGGTCGTGTGTAGCTCACAGCTTGCCCATGTGGTTGGTCTGCGTAGTGTGACCGCTTGTGGGAATTCCACACGGTCATGTGAAGTGTTTTTAACCCCAGGGGTTTGTCACGACATCTCTTTGGTTGCCTCCCATAAAGCGCTAAATTTAACGTCTTGACCCGGACTTGATTTCTAACTTAATTGTCGTTGGACGCGTCGGTTGAAATCGCCGAGCCACGATATTTTGTACCATCCATCAGACAAATGGTGTTTTTGTTTTCTTGTATTAAGTTGATGTCGCATGAGAATTTGCCCTTTTGATTTTGGCCTCCCACTCTGATGCGATTTTGGGCTACTTGTATCTCCAATAATTTCGGTCTAGCATTCAATAAAAATGATGTTAGAAACAAGCAATAAAAAAATATTTACAAAGAAGGAAAAATTGAAAATAAAAAATTATTTACGAAAAAAAAAAAAATATTTACAATTCACAAAAGGAAAAAAATCGAAAATAAAAAATATTTTACAAAAATCAAAAAAGTAAAAAACAAATTTACAAAAAAATCAAGAATAATAAAAAAATAAAATTATTTACAAAAGCTTCAATTAAGATTGAACTACTTATTATTATTATCTAAGTGGAATCTTTCAATCCCCGGAAACTAGCGCTAAAAACTTGTTTGCCAAAAATTATTTGGATCTTGTTTGCAAGTGTGCGGTGTAGTTTATAGGATAATGGCAAGCAAGGTCGTATTCCTCAGGGATTGCTACGAAACACTTAGGCTATAATAGCATCGCATTCCAATTTTATTGAAACGACCGAATATCAAATTTTTATAAAAATCGAAAATAAAATAAAAAGAAATAAATTTGCGAACCCCACAAGTATTTTCAACAACCATGGAAGCAACTTTAGTCATATAATCTCAACATGTTTATTCAATATTAAATTCAATTAAAGTTCAAAAACCAATTCATGAAATTCTATGGGTTCAATTCCTAAACTAGTTTATTCCCCCTCCCGAGTGGCACATAAACAGTAGATTAAGAATACTGGAGGTCTCCCGATCCATCACAACTATTCTTAACTCCCAAAAAATCTTTAAATCGAAATACTCCCCACAAACAGAAGTAGTCTCTCGATACATTACCCTATCTATGTCTGAATTCAATTTTCGTCTCGTTAGAACTCACCTCCCGGATTATGGACTAACAAGTATGACATGCAAATTATTGATCAGATAAAAATTAATTAAGAATAAGCACTCGAATTCATAAAATAAAACACAAGAATCAATTAAGAAAATAATTAAACAAGATTTAACATGAATCCTCAATTTTGATTATGCCCTAAGATTGAAAAAGATTAGCCAAACATTGATAACAAATTCATAGACAAACTTCAAATTAACATTGTGATATCGTTTAAGCACAGACAAGAGATCTAAACTGAGAAAGAAAATCCCTTCTTATTAGGATGGATTCTCCTTGCAAATCTTCGAAGCTCTTGTGCTTCCGTAGATGTGAAAGGTCTTGCAGTGTTCTTCGTAATCTATCCCCCTCCTCTCTCAAAAGACCTTTGATCTTGTGTTCCTGTGAAATTTAGTGTGTTGTATGGTGTATGGATGTTGTAAGATGATGAAAATTCGTTCAAACCTTGGTCCCCCCCTTATATAGGTGCTTTAGAGGTCCTTTGGTAGAGTTACGGACGGGATTAGGACTCAAAAAGCCGTGAACACGTCACATCGGCCGTGTGGTTTCTCACGGCCATGTGGTCTCACACTGCCCGACCGTGCGAGTGGTTTTTGACTACGAAAATCGCTGAAGCACTTCACATGTGGGCGTGTGGCTGTTCCCGCAGTTTGTGTAACTTGTCAAGCGTGCGAATTTTCTCATGGGGTCTTCATTAAAGTTGTTGCCCTTTCTCTTAGCTTTCGAGCCACTTTAATTAGTTCCATATCAATAATTTTGTAGATAAATTTATGGCCAAAATACTAAACCCTACCGAGTCTTGAAACTGTTAGCGCATTTGGACGCTTTTGAAGGAAATTCCCTTTTGTTCGATCGTGCATGCTTCTTTCTTTCACATATTTGCTCGTACCTTAGCTCTTGACCTATACTTTGGAACGTGTATCATTTTTTATCCAATTTAGCTCTATTTCCTGTAAGAAGTTATAAGAATATGCAGTATCACGTCCAACAAAGGAAAGCAACCAAAACACACTGAATATACATGCAAATGTATCAAATATATATCAAAATAAGTCCCTAAATGCACGTATATTTTACACGTGCGAAGTCATCATCTAGTTTTCCGTCTCCCAAAGTTGGAAGTCTTCTAAATGTTAGGAGGGTCCCTAGAAGTTGCCAATGGAGATCCTCCGACGCTCAAGTCAGGATGACAATCGAGAGAGAATAAATGGTAATTGAATACTTAATTAAATGCGTAGGAGTAATTAATTTACAAATGAAGATTATGTACCTTTTTATACCTTGTTGATGGGCCCGTGGGCCTTATAGGAAGAAATTAGCCCATGGACCAGTCCCGGACTTTGTTGGGCCGAGTTATTCTATTAATAGCCCATTGAGTAATAAGTAATATTCCAATATATAAATCGAATTATATATGAATTATTAAATGTCACTTTTGCGCATGAAACTATCATTGATTTATGGAGTTCTAATTTAATTCCAATATTGATGGACCAATTTCTAATTTCTAACCTATTCTTATTTTTGTTGATATTATTGTTTGGAGATATTTGTTGTGTTTCTACGGACCTTCTTCGAAATGACTGAGTTGTTTCATTATATTTTAGGACCTTTAACTTTTATTGTTTTTTGCTCATTATATTGGAGTCTGCATTATCCATTTATATTGTAATTTGAGTATTATAATTTAGAATGGGAGCTCCAGAGTGTTTGAATTTGTTGATGAGTTTTTGTTTGAGAATTTCAAGTGAGGGTGATCTTGTCTTCTATGTTGTGTTAATTTTGTACAAGTGACTGAAACCATAATGTGGATGTATGATATGTGTTTTTTTTCCTGGTACGGAACACTGAAAATATATGGACTGATTCACATCAGCTTACCAGGAGGTTTTTTTTTTTGCAGTTTGTTTGTTTCTTATGCAAAATATTACTTAAATCATATTGAACCATTGAAAACTTAATACTTAGTGCTTTTGGAAGAATTTAGCTATTAAGAACTTAAACACTGGGCAAAAGACATGTAAAACTCATTGAGATGTAACTTAGTACAGTGCATCTGGGGATATATTATAGGAATGAAGTAACGGAATGGGGCGGGCGGTGGCGGGTTTGGCATTTCCATCCCCTCCTGCGAAGGATCGAGACATGAACGGGGCTTAATTTATATAGTTTAACAAAACATATACATATTTTGTTAAATTTATGTGTTATATTTGTTAAGACTTTTAGAAATTATCATTTAGTAAACTAAAAAATGATACTAGATGATAAATTTTCTAAAATAATATTTTCATATATATATATATATATATATATATGCAATATAAAATATAATTAATATATAGGGTCGGGTGGTTGACCTTAGCCCATCCCCACCCCTAACATAATCGCCTAATCGGGCGGATCTAAGCTGGAATATTCAGCGGGGAAGAATGAGATGTGACCCTAGAAATTTTCGTGTAGTAAAAGGAATAACTAGAGAAAGAAATAGTTTAGGGGTAATATAGAAAAATCGTACATAATTTGGCGTGCATATTAAAATTTTCTCTAAATATAAAAAATAAAAATAGTATTGTATATCTATTTTTCATTAAAACTACGTAGATACTTTTCAAGGGTGGTGCTATTCACACCCCCAAACTCTCTAAATACACCCGTCTCTTTAATTATATAATTTTCATGAATTTAAAAGACTATTTTTAAACGTTATAATCTTGTTCCTCATCCATCGATATTCTTCTTCTTCTCCATAAAATTGTAATTTTTTACTCTAAATTTTTCTATTTCTCCATTTTTACTACTTTTTTTTGTATTTCTCCATTTTAAAATCGTGTTGGGTTTTGTTGTTCCTAATGACATGATCGTGCCCCATTTATATAATTTATGGCATGATCTTGATGAAATGATCAGACAACCCCAAATTTTGAACTATTTCGTGCTCTCGCGGGTCGGACGATGATTAACGTCCAGGTTCTCATCCTGGGGATCGCAATGGTGTTGTTCTGTTTTTTTCCTCTCGCGCCGGCTCTTACGGGTGGAAGAGTCCAGGGACGAAGCTTCAGTGCGGCTTCTTTCGGGACCATTGGGCCCCCAAGTTTTTCGGCGGCGTGAACCGTTGTGAGGGGATTTAGTCCCATTGGGACTTTACAGATTTAGGCATGGGATATTCTAGCACGACGGGAGCATTGTCGGCTGATGATCAGTCTCACTTTGGATCTTTGTCCTTCATTTTTCATTGTTGTTTCCTTTCATTCAGTTTGGACTTATGCAAATTTTGAGTAGGTTCTGTACCTTGTGGCAACATCGAGCCATCAGGGTGAGGTAGTGGATGCAGAGAATCGACAACTTCGTGATGAAGTGAAGAACCTCAAGGCGGGCGCTAGTCGGCATGAGGGTCAGATGTCTGACCTGTCCAAGAATTATGATCGGACGAAGGCTCAGCTTGAGCATGTGGCAAGGACGGGTAATGTGTTTCTTCAGTCTTCTGCTGGCACACAGTTGTTAGCTAGGGAGACGTCCAGCTTAGTGTAGGCTTATAAAGCTTCCAAAGATTATCACTCATAATTGTTGAGGGAGTCCTCAATTTATTTGGACATGGTGGTCCGCCATTGCCGGAAGCTGCTGGGGCGGAGCGAGAAGGTCTCCGGTGAGGTGATAGGTATCTTAGATTGCAGCATCTGACGAGAAGGAGGAAGGAGGCATTGAGGCATTACAAGATATTCCCGAGGAAGCTAATGGTATCGCGTAATGGCGACAGTGATGGAGAAGAGAACGGCGGTGTCGATGCTGCAGAGAAGGACAGGTTCCCCCATGCTCCCCGTAAGGAGTGCACCGCAGGGTCCGACTGCGGTGTCTTGGCAAGGACCGCTACACCTCCATAAGGGCTTGGGTGTAGTGAAAAATACACAAGAGCCCTCACACACTAATAAAAGTAACACAAATGATAATAAGAAAATTAGAAAGTATAGAATTGGCAGCTGGAACATAGGTACTTTGACAGGTAAAATTATAGAGCTCGTAGATATTATGAAAAGACGAAACATAGATATTATGTGTATCCAAGAGACTAAATGGGTAGGCGAGAAGGCTAAGACACTAGATACTACAGGTTATAAGCTTTGGTATAGTGGAAAGGATAGAACTAGGAATGAGGTGGGTATCATTGTAGATCCTCTCTTCATAGATCAAGTAGTAGGAGTAACTAGAAAAGGATATAGAATCATATCCCTTAAAATTGTAGTAGGTAACGAACTTATAAATATTTTTAGTGTATATGCACCTCAAGTAGGATTAGATGATGCTACTAAGGCTAAATTTTGGGAAGATTTAGAAACTCTAATGCAATCAATCCCTCAAAATGAAAAAGTCATCATAGGTGGAGACTTAAATGGACATGTTGGGAAGGATAATGAGGATTATGAAAGGGTCCATGGAGGATATGGCTTTAGCTCGGCGTAACAATGAGGGTAGAACCATCCTAGACTTTGCGATTGCTTATGATTTTATTATAGGTAATACCTTCTTTAAAAAGAGAGACGAACATTTAATCACATTTAAAAGTAGTCTAACAAATCACAAATTGACTACTTTCTAACCAGGAAAAACAATGAGAAAAATATGCAAAAATTGCAAAGTAATACCCGGAGAAAGCCTCACCACCCAACATAGACTACTAGTTTTGGATATCAAACTTATTAACATACACTTAAAGAGAAAGAAAATTAACATACTGAGAATTAAGTGGTGGAACTTAAAGAATATAGAAAAAAGAGATAGTTTTGTCAAATCTCTAGTAGAAACCATTGATTGGAAAGTGGAAGACAAAGCCGATGAAACATGGAACTATGTAACTACTCAAATGAAAAAGATCGCAAAAGAAACATTAGGGGTGTCAAATGGTAATAAATGGAATAAAGAGTCATGGTGGTGGAATCAAGAAATCCAAGAAAATGTAAAGGATAAACGAACTAGTTACAAAGTATTGTATTCTGTAAAACGAAGAAAACCTTAAAAGATATAAAGATGCCAAAAAGAAGTAAGAAAAGCAATATATGAAGCAAAAACCAAGGCATATGAAGATTTCTATAAGAAACTAGATACTAAAGAAGGGAGAAAGATATATATAAAATAGCAAAATTTAGAGAAAAACAAACAAGAGATCTAACCCAAATTAAATGCATAAAAGATGAGAATGAAAACATTTTAGTGAAAGACGAGGACATAAAAGATCGATGGAGGAGGTATTTCAATAATCTTTTAATGAACCGAAGAGGAATGAAGCCACATTAGGGGAACTAGGCCAATCGGGCTTGAATAGAAACCGTGTACCTTTTTATCGTAGAATTCAACTTCATGAAAAGAAAAAGCACTAAACAAAATGGCGGCAAGCGGTTGGCTAGATGATATACCAATTGAAGCGTGGAAATGTTTAGGTGGAGTTGGAATATCATGGCTTACTAAATTATTTAATGTTATTATAAAAACTAAGAAAATGCCGATAAATGGAGAAAAAGTATATTGATACCTATATATAAAAACAAATGGGATATACAAAATTGTGCAAATTAAAGGGGAATTAAATTAATAAGTCATACAATGAAACTATGGGAAAGAGTTATAGAAGCAAGAATAAGAAATGAAACTAGTATATTAGATAATCAATTTGGCTTCATGCCAGGAAGATCCACAATTGAAGCTATACACTTAATTAGACGATTATGTGAACAATATAATGAGAGAAAACAAGATTTACATATGGTTTTATTGATCTTGAAAAGCATACGATAGAGTCAACCGTGATATAATGTGCGCGTATTGGAAAAAAGAGGAATAAAAATAGCCTACATAGATGCCATAAAAAGATATGTATGATGGTATAACAACATGTATCGGGACACCAACAGAATATCTAGTGAATTCCCAAACACTATAGGTTTGCATCGGGGGATCCTGCTCTAAGCCCGTACCTTTTATCCTAATAATTGATGAAATCACTAAACACTTACAAAAATCCATCCCTGAATGTATGTTATTTGTGGACGATATAGTTTTAATTGATAAAACAAGGGAATGAGTAAATGCAAAATTGGAAGTTTGGAGAGAAGCACTAGAATCAAAGGTTTTACTATAAGTAGGGCTAAAAAGCAGAATACATGGAATGCCACTTTAGTAAAAACAACGGGAACAATGAGACGAAGGTTAAAATTGATGGACATGAAGTGAGTATAACAAAGAGTTTTAAATACTTAGGATCTATAATTGAAGAGAACGGAGAAATCAATAAAGATGTCACACATAGAATCCGGGCGGGTTGGAATAAATGGAGGAGTGCATCTTCTATCCTTTGTGACCGTAAAATACCATTAAAATTGAAAGGAAAATTTTATAAAACGGCCATAAGGCCCGCAATGCTTTATGGAGCAGAATGTTGGGCGACTAAATATGAACACGAACAAAAAATGAGGGTAGCAGAGATGAGAATGCTAAGATGGATGTGCGGACACACTAGATTAGATAGAATAAGAAATGAACACATTAGAAACAAAGTGGGAGTAGCACCAATAGGCGAGAAAATTAGAGAAACACGATTAAGATGGTTTGGACATGTTTATAGGAGACCTTTAGATGCACATGTGCGACGTTTAGAAGGTAGAGAATCACTCACACAAATCAAAAGAGGAAGAGGTAGGCCTAAAAAGACTTGGAAAGAAGCTATTAAACATGACATGTTATACCTAGAAATAAACGAAAATATGGCTTATGACCGTAAACGATGGCGTGATATGATCCGTATAGCCGACCCCACGTAGTGGGATTAAGGCTTAGTTTGTTGTTGTTGTTGTATTCTTATGAGATGTTTATTTTCCCCTGAGGGGCTAGATGATGTTCCGTTACTTTGATGCTACACTCATATTCTTGTTTTTTCGTATGCATATTTTCTTCTTTACGCTTTATGTAATATTTGCACATGATTTCTTGTTGGTGATGACTTGTTCACATTGTGTGTGGAGATGGATCCTTCTCTTTGGAATGAAGCCTTAGTTTTTCCAGAATAGCTAGAGATGTTTGTACGGAGATTAGGGGTGCCATTCCGTGGCCCAGGGGGGCACCCTTCAGGAGCTCTTCCCGTAACTCTTGCTTCTTTCGTTACTTCAAGTGTGTATTAATTCCTTCACGCAAGTTTTAGTATTTTAACCTTCTTTTCGTTGCACATTCATGTGGTGTATGTTGGTGAGGAAGAGAAATTTGTGAGGACTCCCTCAAGTGGGAGACCCTCCCTTCTGGGAACACCGGAGAAGGTTTATTTAGGAGGACACTGATCGTGAAAATCTTTTCACTAAATTACAAGTGCACAGTGTAGCTAGCAGATAGTAGCGAGTGAGGTCGTATTCCTCAGGGATTGAATGCGAAACATTTAGGCTATAGTAAATATCGTATTCCAATTTTATTGAAAAGGTCGAAAATCACAAGTTTATTTATTTATCTAACTAATCCAAAATTAACAAATAAAATATTTATGATTTTATAAACCCGAACTCCACAAGTTTTCAACAAATACGAAAGCAACCCTAAGCACATAATTTCAACATGTTTCTTCAATATTAAAGGCAATTAATGGCTCATCAGAACTAGTTTATGTGCTTCTATGGGTTCAATTCCTAAATTAGTTTTTCCCCCTTCAGAATGGCGCATAAACAGTTGATTAATTATAATTGCTAGTATCACTACTCAACAATTACTATTAACTCCCCAAAGATCTTTGATTGAAGTACTCCCCACAAAAAGTTGTATGTCTCATTTTTGTAGGTGCTTTGAGAGATTACTAGTAGAGTCCCGCCGGGAGTAGAAAATAAAATCAGATGCACGACAAACCACACAACTATGTGATTTCACACGGAAAGACCGTGTAATTGGTTTTATCTCACGAAAATCGCATAATGCACTTCACACTGTCCTATGACTGGTCACACGGTCGTGTGACTTGTAAACATGTGAATTTGCTCTTGAGGTTTTCATGAATGTTGTATATCTTCCTCTTAGTTTTTCATAGCATGTTGTATCAACTCAATATCAATTTTTTAGAGAATGTTATGGCCAAAATCTTGAACTCTTTGGTCTTAGAAATTATTGGCGTCGCTTTTGGACATTTTCGAAAAAAATTCCCTTTTGTTCAATTGTTCATACTTCTTTCCTTCACATCTTTGCTCGTACCTTGGCTCTTGGCATATCCTTTGGAACGCTCTATCACTTTTTGTCCAATTTAGCTCCATTTCCTACTGCAGAATCATGATATCGCCCAACAAAGGAAACCAACCAAAACACACTAAATATTCATGCAAATGTATCAAATATATATAAAAAATAAGCCCCTAAATCCACGTATATTTTACATGCATCAGACACCCATGAGGGAGCCCCTTCCCATCGGGAGCGCCAGAGAAGGTTTATATACGAGGACCCCCGTGAGGGAGCCCCTTTCCTCTGGGAGCGTTGAAGGAGGTTTATTTACGAGAACCCCCATGAGGGAGCCCCTCTCCTCCGGGAGCGCCGGAGGAGGTTTATTTACAAAGACCTCCATAAGGGAGCCTCTCCCTTCAGGAGCTAATTGGAGGAGGTTTCGAGAAGAGGGCCCAAATGGGCATTGACCGCAGCTATATTTGGCAATTAATTGAATGCAAGAAATTATAGCATAAACTTGAAAGTAATTTATTCATGATTCGATAATGATACAATTTTATGCCCCACGAGCAGAAATAAGCTGAAATGAATATAAAAATATTTAACGCCTTTGAAATTTGAAATGAAGCGAAAATAGATAAATATACTAAAGCCCCTGGAGAGCGGGGAGAGGTGGTATTCGCGGTCTTAGCTTGGTCTACGGCTCTGGCGGCATGACACTCTCACCTGCCGGTTGGGGAGATGCTCATCTTCAATATGGCATTGTAACATTCCGGGATAGTCTTAATATCTCCAATAATTTCGCCTACTCCGAACTTTGTAGGGAACTTGACTTAAGATGAATTTTAGAGGGGATGGCTCAAAGCGATTGAGGTTGGGCCTTCCCAAAGTTATGTTATAGGGAGAGGAGCATCCATAATGAAGAAGCGGACCATCTTCGTGACAGTGTGCGACATACATCCCCTATGTAAATGGTAAGTTGATCTCGCCAATGGACTTCATCACTTCTCTCTGGTAAAGCCAATCGTAGTCTTGAAACCTTCAAAACCCCAAACCATCACCGATGTGGCATGTTGTGGTTGTAATGGTATTGCGGTCATTTTGAGGTGTATGTAGATGTGTATCTAAAAATAGGGGGTGTATTTAGAGGTGTGGTGTGAGTACTAAGCGTATTGAGTCATTTAAATTAACGTAAATATTTTAACTAAAAAAGGAGGGATTGTATTTAGGGATTTTGGGTGTGTGATAGCGCTGACCATTTTTCAATTTGACAAATGACAACTCCGTCTTTAAAGTTTTTAACTTTAACAAATAAGCTATTTTTCAATTTGACAACTCCTACATGTGTAATTTTAACTTTAACAAATAAGCTATGAGTGTCTCTGCGACTTGGGCTCAGTAGTTTTTTTTTTTTGAAGTGGTGAAGAAAGCGATCGAGGAGGGCAACTCCTGTGCTCCACGTACCACGCCCCATACAAACAATTTTCGATGGCCAATTGTCGGCCGATATGAATATACGATCTATAAATACTTCGCCATCGCCTTTACCTTGTCGATTGCAGTGTCTGTGCGTTTTGGATATATATATATACATTCGAGGTAAATGCTAATTTCGTATTTGAGTTTTAGTTTTATACACTGAAGTGGATTAATACTGACGTACTGCTTTGATTTTTGCTGCTTGTGTGGGTTTCGTTTGTCGTGAAATGATGGAACTTTACAATCTGAATAGCTAGGCAGGTCAATTGATAACAAATTTAAATCGTATGGTTAATTTTTATATTCTACTTTTTTATGAATGATTCTATTGACGATGTTAAATGTCAGTTGTAGTATGTTTTGAGGATGTAGGAAGTGACTGGAAGCGAAAGAAATGTGGAGGAAAGGAATCGATAATTTTGGCCAATGAAAGATAGGAAAAGAATCCCCGAGAGAAATTCCATGGGCTGTGCTGATTTAGAGATGATATAATTATTTTTATTTTTTTTGAAATACCGATTTCCATGTCCTAAATCATTTCATTTAGTGCATCAATTGGAAATTACTCAATTGATTGTGTTGGTTATTCCAAACATTGTTTTTAAGCTTTTGTTTGTTGCACTTTCAGCTAGAATTTGTGTTGTATGTTTCTTATCTTGTTTGTGTCCTTCAGTTTCATGTTTATTTTCTTCATTAAGTTTTAGCTCAAGGTGCAAGGAATTTCCTCCATTAATGTTGAGTGGATAGTTATAGATACAAGTTGGATCGTGTAGGCTTTTTCTTGGTAAGACGTGAAGCCATTGGCTGTCTCTGCAAAATCTCATACTGGATTTTCATCGTATAAAATCTTAACTGGAAGATACTTTCAATTATTCTATGGCGTGTTTAAAATGTGTTTGTAGACACCACGAATTCTACTTATCGTTGGCTGATGGATTGGTGTTGGCAATAGCTAGGTCTGCAATTTGAGTGAGAGAGCTGTTATGTGAAGACATGATAAGTACGGACTTGACTATTATTAATCAAGTCAAATTTAAAGGCCCATATTCTGAATTTCTCTTCAGCAATCGATTGTCAATTTATCTTCTTCCTCCTATTAGGATGCATTGTTTTGGACCTTAGCTTTACATGTAATGGATAGTTCTACTGTCTGTTCATCTTGAATTTCATCTCATTCCCTATTGACATGCGTGGTAAAGTCTAAATGCCTATGTGGTCTGGATTTCTGTATACCTTGCTCCTATATTGTCGATTGTCATCTCAATATTCTTAAACCAATTTCCAGATCTCATAGTAACGGTGGACTTTAATCATTGTTGTGCAAAACTACGAGTTGCAAGACAGGTCATGAGAATCGTTGTGGTTAGACGAATTCCGAAGTTTGCAGTCACAACTTGTCCATTTTTGTCCACTTTAGAACTAGATACGAAACAAGCAAAGTGGTGTGCAACTCTCTTTTTGTTGCATTTACTTTGTTCTGTTGTTTACTTCTCTTGCATGTTTTCCATAAAAGTTGGTTATTTAGCCATGTATATACATCTTTCATTCTTCTAAACTTTTGCCATTGCACGTCTTATGTCTAAATCACAGGAGATCATTCAGTGTGAAGCCCATAGGGGGAAAGGCACATTGGTACAGCACAATAATTTTGCAATTTTTTAATATGAAATTCACTCATTCTCCACTACCCAAGGTGTGTATCAGCTTGTTGATGGTTCCCAAGTTTGCTTGTGCATAAGCTTGAATAAAGTGAATAGTACGAATTGGAAGATGATTAGTAAAAGATTCTCACTCCTATCTCAGTGCGTCGGAGTTTTGACCATTTGTCCATGACATAAATGTTTTTTAGCCATGTTTTTCAAACAAATTTTTTTTTGCCATTTTTTAATTCAATTGTTCATTTTGCCATTTTTCTTCATTTGTTGGGACCAGTATATTTCTCAGGACCGAGATTCATTTCTCTGTACGAAAACCGCTACGATTTAACGAAAAATGACCAAGTACCTCATGAAAGAATACAAGGAGGGTGTGACTGTTATTTTTTAGTCAAAATGGTTGGAAAATGTATATTTCAAGAGTCCGTCGGATATTTGACTTTTTCTCCATAACAAAAATGTTTTTTAGCTTTTTTTTTTAGTTCAAAAGTCCACTTTGCCCTTTCTTTTATTTTTGGGGACCGGTACATAACTCGTAACCGAATTATGCACCACATCAATTTTTTGAAAAATGTCCAAGTACCTCACCAGAGAATACATGAAGAGTATGACCGTCATTTTTTTAGTCAAAATGGCTAAAAAACATGGTTATTTTTCATTTTAACAAAACATAAGTAGCCAATTTGGCCTATTTCCACCTCCCGATGTGCTTTTAGAGATTTAGCCATTAACATTATAATCTTCTTGTCTATGTGAACTTTTCAACGGGCAATTAATTTGTGGAGTTCTTAGTCATGGCTTTCTTGGTGGTCACAGTCTCTAATATCAGCTCATAGTCTCCAGGGGAGGGTTAGTGTCTATTCATCCGTCTTCAATGCCTCCGTTGCTTTGTTTTCATTTTGGAAGAGATCAACATAAAAAAGACATGCATTTGGAATATTAGCCGCACGATCCGATGTGGCAATATGTTGATGTGCTTTTCGCTGGTTTGAAGGTAATGTCTAATATCTGGTCAATGTATTCACTTACTGACTACTAACTTGGGTTTGGAGTGGCTGCAGTTTTTGCTATATACACTCTTTCCTTACAGAAACTTATGCAATGGATTCACAACAAATAATATAGGAAGCATTGCCTCTGTCGTGCACAACCAACTTCTCTGATAATTTTCACTTTTCACTGGTTTTTCGTGAAGAAAATTCGTTAGTTTCTGGAGTTGTCTGTATTCTTTTCCCATATTTAGGTGCAATGAATTTGTAAAGTAAATTCTGCATTCTCAAGTATATATGATATGATGAACTAAGTTCTTGGTTTGTTTCATTTCCTGATTCATGTATATATGATACGATGAACTGAGTTCATCCATGGTTGTTAAATACCTCAGCAAGATGAGGTTTATTTCAATCGAGGGTATAATCAAGGGCCTCAAGTCATCTGCTCGTGATGTGGATTCTAAGAATGATTATTGTAATTGGTAAAGCTTACATATTAGGAGTATTTGCAAACACTAAAAAAATTGATTCTCAGCTTTTATTTGGAAAAAGTCACATTTTAGTATTTGTAAATATCAGTTTTTGCTTCTAGTTCTACTTCATTTAATTAGAATTGAATAGTAGGGGGAGTGGTGCATTAGATTTCTGATTTTACTTTTACACACAAATAAAATACTTTTACGCTTTTCCACTATACATTTTCTCTTAACTTGATCAATTTTTAACCTCCACGACAATAAATCACTTTCTCCAATATGCATAAGGGAGATCCCAAACAAACCAAGTGAGGTTTAATCCTAATACCAATTGGTGATATGAGGAGTAACTCACTTGGCTTATAAACAAGACTCATTTTCATTATTTAATCAATGTAGGATAACTCACAAGTGACATATTTCAACAATCACAATTTTTTCTATGTTTTAGCCGGAAAGAAGTACAACAAGTATTTACATTATTTCTTGTAGTTGATTGATACTGAAAGGTGACATTTTGAGATGGTACTTCTGTTGGAATTTGTTTTGCTAATATGGGTGTTGACCCGATTTTGACCAAATATTTAAATGGTTTCCATGAGTGAAAAATGGAATTAAATTATTTGTAAAAATTTTACTAAGAGAGTAGATGATAATATCATTTGGAATTTCTCAAAACCAATTCAGGATGAATGAGAAATTAATGCTAGAGGTTACCCACTTAAAACTAGAAAATGGTATGGAAAATGAAAAATGTGAGGAAGGAGAAATGCTCCATCCCACATAGCAGGAGAAGGCAAAGTTTGCTCACTTTATAAATCCCAAGTAGGACTTATGAGTTTGTGCCTTGAGGGCACCCAAGTTTTTAAAGGGGTGAGGACCTACATACTTGTGGGTTCGGTTCAAAGCACACACGCGCTCAACCCGGGTTTGGGTCGCGGGCTTGGGCCTAGGCTTCAAGGCCCTTATTCTTTTTGGACCGAAAACCTTTAAAATTAGTTAATTAATTTTAATTAATTAATTAAAGATTTCCAGCTGAAGTGTTCGCAACCAAGCACGGCCACACGCACGGGCCGTGCGTCAAGTTGAAACTTTGCACTTCGTTCGCAACCAAGCATGGGTCGTTCTTTGGTCCGTGCGTCAATGCGAACCTCTGGACAGATGCACCTGTTCAAGCAACCAGGTGCATCTTTTGCCTGTAAACATGTCTTTTCGAGCCAAAAGACATGATCTTTCCATCCTGGCACCTTGATGTACATATAATTGGACCCTGCGGATGAAAAAGCGATACAAAATATCGGTCTAATAATCGAGTCATTGCATCCGCATATTGACATTCCTTCTTAGTCAAAGCTTGAAAGCCTTAAACACTTCCAGTTCGTTATAGTTCTGACTTTGCAAGTGCTGCTAAGTCGGAATAGATTAAAGTCGTTGTATCTTAGGGACGAGCACGGGAATCATAAGCACTTAGTATACGGGGCGTTTTTGTCTTATGGAGACTGTATCAAATACGAGGCCTCGACTAAGCAAAAATATCCAAATACTTAGCCAATTTTAAAACAAGATAAACCTTCCCGACCAACAATCGCAAGACGAAAAATCGTTTTCTATTTCAAGGCGATGGCTTGATTTAAGATTCACTCCAGATTTGGTGCACCTGCTCGCGAAAAGCCAAGTTCTCCGGCATTGACTTTAAACGCTGGCAACAGAAGATATTGTTCTACCTCACTACTTTGCGTCTGTCCCATTTTCTGAAGGAGGATCCCCCTATCGTTGGCGATGAAGAATCCGACAACCAACAGAGAATCACTGTGGATGTTTGGCGTAACAACGGCTTTCTCTGTCGGAACTACGTTTTGAACAGGCTAGACGGCACCCTCTATAACGTCTATAATTCGTTCAAAACATTCAAAGAGTTGTGGGACTCTTTGGAGAAAAAGTACAAAACGGAAGATACCGGCACAAAGAAATTTGTTGTTGACAAATTTCTGGATTTAAAGATGGTTGACAACAAGACGGTGATTAGCCAAGTGCAAGAAATTCATATCATACTTCACGACTTAGTGTCTGAAGGGATAATTCAGAGTGAGTCATTACAAGTGGTTGTGATTATCGAAAAATTGTCGCTATTGTGGAAATATTTTAAAAACTACCTCAAGCACAAGCGAAAGAAAATGAGACTTGAGGATTTGATAGTTCGACCTCAAATTGAGGAAGACAATCGTGATTCCGATTGGAAATCGATAATTGTGGGGGTGTGACCATACTTTATGGAACACCAGCGGAGTTTCTGTTGCCTTTTAAATGTAACAGAAGGTGTTGCCAAAAGTGTTGTTGGACCAAAACCACAATTACATGAAGTGTTGCCCAAAGTATTGTAACACTAGAGGTAGACACACTATAAAGTTAAATCCGAAGTATTACTAAAGATGTGATAGCACCGAAGGTTACACACGTGTTGGGACTAAGGTCTGAAATCTATTAGAACGAAATTCTAACTGGATTATCGGGACAAGGTTCAAACAAATAAAACAAAGTGGCCGAGAGCCAAAAAAGTTCTGGATAATCTTGCGTCAAACAATGATATCAGAAATTATAAGAGAGCTTTACTTTTTAGAAAACCACATAAAGGATAATACTTTGAAGTGTGGTGATGCTTTAGCTAAAGTAGAAGCACCCAAGGAAATAAATTCGGCATTCATGATATAAATGATGGTACGATCATTAAATCAAGAAATGTTGTATTTATTAAAGGTATTTTTTCTTGGAATTGAAAGAGGTAAGTGATCTAGACATTTCTGTAAAAGCACAATACCATTAGACAGTTGATTTTGAATGGGGTTATTTCGGTTGACTACGTGAAGTCAAAGAAAATCCTCGCGGGTCCGCTTACGAAAGGCATAAATCGAGATCAATTGTATAAATTGTTAAGGGGAATGGGTTTAAAATCCACAAACTAAAGAATGCTCACAGCGGTAACCCAACCTTGTGAATTGGAGATCCCAAGACCTTGGTTCAATGAGACAACTAAGTTATGAATGTTCAGTTGAACACTTGAAAAATGTGTTAGCTCATTCCCGAAACTTCCAAGTGAAATAGAAACCTGTTGAATGTGGTGAGGTTAAGTTTAAGACTTTTAATGATTCCTATACCAAAAGGTGGAGTATGGCAGGATACTCTTCAATAGTAGATCACCTATATAAGTGAGAAGTAATGGCCTATTCAAAGAAAAACTTATGAATCTAAGATATAGTCCAGGGCCAAAATGGACACAACGTGAGAACAACAAGTGTTAGAATTATTATTGTTTAAGTATTGTTGTCTCGGTTTACACAAACGACTGAGTAGTTCAATACATCGCGCCACTAAGCAGCTAGTAAATCCGATAATATTTTACTAAGAAAGGTTCAAAACCACAAGCTACCTATCCAGATGCAATAACAGTTCGCCGAAACTTTCAAGCGAATCTGCATACACGCAATTTCATTCATGTGGGGGATTGTTGGAATTTGTTTTAGTAAATGGGTGTTTTCCTGATTCTCACCAAATATTTAAGTGGTTTCTATTAGTGAAAATGGAATTAAATTATTTGTAAAAATTCTACTAAGAGAGTAGATGAGAATAGCATTTGCAATTTCTCAAAACCAATTTCGGGTGTATGAGAAATTAATGCTAGAAGTTAGCCACTTAAAACTAGAAAATGGTATGAAAAATAAAAAATGTGGGGAATGAGAAATACTCCATCCCATATAGGAGGAGAAAGCAAAGTTTGCTCACTTTATAAATCTCAAGTTTGACTTATAGGTTTGGGCCCTTAGAGGCACCCAAGTTTTTAAATGGGTGAGGACCTATATGCTTGTGGGTTTGGTTCAAAGCACGCGTGCGCGTGCCGCTGCCATCCAGCTCGGTCTGGCCCGACCCGAGTCCGTGTCGTGGGCCTGGGCTTGGGCATGGGCTTCAAGACCCCAAAAATCTTTAAAATTAGTTAATTAATTTTAATTAATTAGTTAAAAATTTCCAACTGAAGTGTTCGCAACCAAGCATGGGCCGTGCCTTGGGTCGTGCGTTAATACGAACCTCTGGACAAATGCACTTGTTCGAGCAACCAAGTGCATCTTTTGGTGTAAACATGTCTTTTCGAGTCAAAAGACATGATCTTTCCATCCGGGCACCTTGATGCCTATATAATCGGATTCCTGCAGATGAAAAATGATACGAAATATCAGTCTAATAATCGAGTCATTGCATCGCATATTGACATTCCTTCCGTTCAAAGTTTGAATGCTTTAAACACTTCTGACGTTGTAGTTCCGACTTTGCAAGTCTTTGCTAAGCGGAATAGATTAAAGTCGTCGTATCTTAGGGACGAGCACGGAACCGTAAGCACTTAGTATATGGGGCGTTTCACCTTTGGAGATCAGTATCAAATACATACCTCGAATAATCAAAAAAATTCTGAAACGGTAAACCTTCCTTACCAACAACTTCATTATCAGTTCTCATTGCAAGTTTTGTGATCATTCTGTTTTGTTCATCTTCTATCTACGTTCATTGAAGCTGATCATTTCAGACAAATTTTGATCTGAACATTACTTGCTTGTTTCCTTCTCCTAGATTGTGATTATGTGATTCTTCATCAGGAACATTGAGGCAATTGACAAATAAGTATTATTACATAAGGTGTGTAATTTGACAGACCCGGAGATGAATGTCACAACAAGTTAGCCAAAAGTGTGCAAACAAAAAGGATTATTCACAAGGAAAAAGGACACCCTAACAGATGATGGGAAAGTGGGGAAAGAGTTCCGTAATCGAATGATGAGAAAGTGAATGGAGAAAAAATACATTCAATGGTTGTAAACAATGATTGATAAGTAGAGTACTCGGCTTAATCATTGAAACTGACCCTTGTAGGCTAGACTTGGACTACATATTTATGAGTAGAGCTATCAAACGGGCCGGGGGAAGGGAAAAACCGGGTCGGTCTAGGCCAAATAATGACCATGCTGTTATTTTTTGAGCCTTGCCCAACCGGCCCAGTGTTTCTGGCCGAATAGACCGGGTCAAATAGGCTGGTTCATTTTGGCCTCTAAAAATGAAATTCTCAGGCCAGCACATCGAGCTGGGCTAATTTTGACAACTCTAAGTACGAGGTTTACCATGATTACAACAAAACTCCAATTATTTTTCAAAATTATAAAGGGAAAATTACATAAAATACTTTCTTTTTTTGTAAACATACCACAAAATACGCTCATATCACTTTTGTATTTATTTTTTCCCTTTTGTATCTACTTTTTTCTTTTTTTACGCTCCTGCATATTTTTTTATTATTTTTATTTTTTTCATTTTTTTTGTTCCTTTATTGCTTTATTTGTTATATATGTTGTTTCGATTTTGTTTAAATTGGTTTTTTTGTTGTTTCTATGTTGTTTCTTTGTTGTTTCGATGTTTCAAAACAACTTTTACCTATTTTTTATGCTGTTTTTATTTATGTATTATTTTGTACATTGTTTCTATTTGTTTCGGTGTTATTCTATAATATTTTTAATGTTGTTCTAATAATTGTTTTTGTTGTTTCCATTTGTGTTCAATGTGTAAATACAATTTTACCTATTTTTAAGCTCTTTTATTCATGTTGTATTTTTAATATTTTTTTACGTTATTTATAGCTTGTTTTCATACCGTTTTTAATGTTGTACCGATGTTTCTTTGTTGTTTCCATGTAGTTTTCGATGTTTAAATGCAGTTTTTACCTATTTTAACTATTTTTGCTCATATGGTGTTTTCTATATTGTTTCTGGTTTGTTTCTATATCAATATATTACTTCCCGGTTGTTTCCCTGAAATTTTATTAAAAGAAACATGTTTGAAACATGCTAAAAACAATCTTGGCGGGAGCATAAAGCTGTGTAAAAAAAGGGCAGGAGCGTAAATTTTGGTAAAATAGTACCGGAAAGCATAAAAACTGACATTGTCTCCAAAAAATGGGGCATTTATGTCAATTGCCCAATTATAAATATATCTACTGCTTTAGAGCAAGAGGTACTTAATTAGTTGAGACTCGAGAGTTTAGGTTTAGATTTTTTGGGAAGTTTGGGCTTCAAGAACAATTTTTTCATGATGGGATTTACATAGAACAAATAATTTATTACACGAATAAATACAATGATCCTACAACCCCCTTAAAATCTTATGAACTCTGAAGTCCAAAAAATTATTCATGAGATTTCCTCCAAGTAAGATGGGTTAAATACTTAAATGAAAATTTGTTCCATTATGATATAGGAGTATGTCAAAAACCCTACACGAAATAAAAGAAATGGTCCAACTAACTTCCCTTTACTTTTTAAAAAAGATGCACATTGGCCCATGTTTAAATTAATTATGAGTTAGTTTCTCAAAAACAAAAAAAAAAAAAGGAAATTACGAGATAGTATCAGAGGACCAAAAGACCTTTAATCATGTCATGTATTTAATTTTATACCTTTTTTTATCATTCTTCTATCCTAATTCATAATTTTTTTCTTTCTTTTACCTTTTGCTTGTTTCATTTTACCATTTTTTTTCCGTTCTCTCTTAAAAGTCCCCCTACGAATAGTATCCCCTTCCCCCTGGATCCCCAAGTTTCCACCCAACAAACAGTCTCCTAAGTCCTAACCCCACTTGGCCATTAGCCCATTTGAATTATATTGTTTTATTTTATCAACTTAGCTAATCCTAAAAGCAAACTTAATTAATACACATGACTACAGGAGGTCTTTTGCATGAGTTGCAATGTAAATTCCTGACAATACATATTCAAATACATTATTCTGTTTAAAATGCCAGTTTACAAATATTTTTTTGCTTCTATCTTATTTTTTTTTATAATCTAGGTTCTAGACATCACAATTTAAGGCTCTACCTAACTACTCATGCACCTCACCGACTAGTCCCTAGAGCTCTGGTAAGAATGTAAACTGCGGGATGTGCCTCCAATTTTTCTTGCTTGCATTAACTATATGGTTAACTTCCAATGGAATAAAGGTTGTGTAGACTTTTTATGTACAAAAGGGTTCTTAGACAGTCTTCTAACATATATGTGTGTATCTATATATATTATCATTTTTGAGTTTATAAATATATGCTATACATTATGTATACAACAACAACAACAAACTAAACCTTAATCCCATTACGTGGGGTCGGCTATACGGATCATATTGCGCCATCGTTTACGGTCATAAGCCATATTTTCGTTTATTTCTAGGTATAACATGTCATGTTTAATAGCTTCTTTCCAAGTCTTTTTAGGCCTACCTCTTCCTCTTTTGATTTGTGTGAGTGATTCTCTACCTTCTAAACGTCGCACAGGTGCATCTAAAGGTCTCCTATAAACATGTCCAAACCATCTTAATCGTGTTTCTCTAATTTTCTCGTCTATTGGTGCTACTCCCACTTTGTTTCTAATGTGTTCATTTCTTATTCTATCTAATCTAGTGTATCCGCACATCCATCTTAGCATTCTCATCTCTGCTACCCTCATTTTTTGTTCGTGTTCATATTTAGTCGCCCAATATTCTGCTCCATAAAGCATTGCGGGCCGTATGGCCGTTTTATAAAATTTTCTTTTCAATTTTAATGGTATTTTACGGTCACAAAGAATAGAAGATGCACTCCTCCATTTATTCCAACCCGTCTGGATCCTATGTGTGACATCTTTATTGATTTCTCCGTTATCTTCAATTATAGATCCTAAGTATTTAAAACTCTTTGCTATAATCACTTCATGTCCATCAATTTTAACCTTCGTTTCATTGTTCCTGGTGTTTTTACTAAAGTGGCATTCCATGTATTCTGTTTTAGCCCTACTTATAGTAAATTTTTTTGATTCGAGTGCTTCTCTCCAAACTTCCAATTTTGCGTTTACTCATTCCCTTGTTTCGTCAATTAAAACTATATCGTCCACAAATAACACACATTCAAATAAAGAAAAAAATTATATGTACATGTATATGTATATTTGAATTAAAAAATTATATTGCGAGATGCTAATGTAGAGCATTGATCTTTATCTAAACAAGTGATACGGATTAGATGTACACTAAACAAACCAAAACACCTTACCCACTTGTAATATCACGTTGGCTGCAATATTTATACTTCTTTTTCAAAAGTATAGAATACTAGTTTAATTTATTTTATATTTTTAGTTTAAAAGGCCTTTTTACATTTTTCTATTTAACAAGAGGACAAATTACACTTAACCCTTAACCTTTAACATATATAGTGTCGCAAGGACCACAACATTTTGTCAAAGAAAATGTCGACCAAATTGACAGGATTAAAAGGCTTAACGTATAGTAAAAGGCCCAAAGTAAGATAAGTGGTGACCTTTAGAACAGTGACGACTTGCTTAATTGGACACCCACTCCAATTATATCGACAGACAAACAACCAAAGTACTAAGCATTATGTCTAAGTACTGACAGAATGACAGTAATGGCTGGTGATAAAGCCAGAGCAATTTCCCTATTGCCAGAGCAAAATTATATTGATCAACACCTTTGCCCCTATGATAGAGATTTGAGAACCTTGTTCAGTATAGTGGATTGCAATTATAGGGTATACAATGTTGGAACAACCTTAGTGAAAACCATCATTTTATTTCATCGATCGTTCATATTGACAATCTAAATATTAGAAATATACCTGAACCCATAGTAATTTAATCTTGGGATTTGATCTTCTTGATCTACATGTTTTGAAGCCTATTAGAAAATCCTTTAGGTTGCATTTGGATGTGAGGATTTGGATATAACTCCAAATAGTATGGATATTAAATCCAACACAATAACTCCAAAAATAGCGCAAATAGAATCTAATAATTTGAAGTCCATTGTAGAATATTTTATCCAAAAAAAGCTCCATGAATTTGTTATTGTGGATTTCAAATCCATAGCTTCAAATCCATTAATCCAAATTTGAAGCCTTAATTTTCTCTATATGTTTCTTTATGACGATGGGATAAATAATCGAATGCAAGACGAAGTATGACCTAAGAACCATAACCCTAATATAATTGTGTTATATTAGGTACTTCAATTTCAGTTGATTATTAAAATATAAATAACTCATTATATATATATATATATATACACCCTCTATTAGATATATTAAAATTCAATTACTTAAAGTCTTATTTGATCACTTTTAAAAAGAGTTTATCTTTATTTGACAACCCACAATACATAATTATTTCACATTTAAGTCCTATGTTGGGTTACTAATCCAAGGTACTATTGTATTCTTAGAGTTCCATGTTGATGTTTGTTTTCTCGTATCTTTTTAATAAGAAATATTTTTTCTATACACATTGTCAGTGCACCTTCCATTTATAGTTCTTGGAATATGCCTAACGAAATCGAATCATATTTAATTTAGTTAGAATTTTAGTTTTTATTTTTATAACAAAAATTGGTATTTGATTTGATTTTGTTTTTTCATTTGGTTTTTCATACCGAATATTGAATTATAATTTTTACCTATTGTTTATTGGTCTCATTTTACTTATTGTACTTTCATTCTGTCCACCGTTATCTTTGCTAGAGTTGATTTTTTAAGTCAAAACTCTATTTATTATTTTGCTTTATTTCTGGGGTAATTTAATATAATATTGTGAATACCATTGAAATTTGCGTTTTGGGGTATTTGTGGAGTCTTGAAAATCTTAAGTGTAGGCGCCAATAAGAAGAGCTCCCCACAAATCTTAAGGTAGGCGCCAACACGAATAGCGCCTAATCAAACTTTTTTTTTAATCAGTATTGTGTGTTTACCCCCTTTTTTATTTTTTTTTTGAAATATATTTGAATATATATGAATCAACACAAATATTCAAATTCAAAATTTTAACATATCTTTATTATCAGGTTATTTAAAAATTATATATTTGTAATATAATTTCAAAACATATATTTGCTTTCTTCCCTTTCTACAAATCAATTCCAATTATTGTTAATTATTTATTTATTGGTAATATTGTTATCTTTGCAAGATAAACAATATCTTTACAGTGTCCGAAAAATAACTCGTTAAAACTTGGAACATTGTTAGTTGGATAAGGTAGCCCACAATTAACCATTGAATTACTGAAATAAATTGAGATTAATTATATTTAAGTGGTACTAATTATTATGAGTACTTAGATGGAAAAAAACGAATCAATACGGGTTGTTAAAAATCGAAATCACAAAAGGGCATGCTTTAAATCATGAAATCCATAAAAACATGCTTGAATCGATCTACCATGATAATCCGAGAAGAGAAGAGATTAATCTTAAACACGAACGTGTACCTGAATCCATTAGGGTTTGTGAGAAATCTGGATCTGGTTTTGGAATCTGATTTTTGGTCTTCCAGACAAGCGGTTCTTCTTTCTCTTTTCTGTATACCGTTCTGTCGAAGAAGAACAAACGTTTCTACTTTTAAGAACCATCGCCCGGGGACCATAACCATTTTGGATAAGTATCCCCTTTATTTTCTATTTGGTCCCTCAACAAATAGAAAATCACCTATTATTATCTACACATTTAATCCCATGACAGTTTGATACCCTTTTAATCCAAAATTAAAACCTTATTAGATCACTTTAATTGGATTAAACCATAAGACAGCTACACACATTTAATTACATATGTAAGTATAAATTAAATATTTCCAATAATCTCTCACTTGGACTATATATGTTACCAAACAAATGTTCAATCCCTTATGAGCTCAAACCTTGTTGTCACATATAAGAGTATCCCTTAACAATCTCGTCCATTGATTGTACTAATACAGGAGTAAAGAGGCTTTCATCACTTTATGCGTGAATAAACCCATCAATAATCACATATACCAGTATAACCAAATGACATAGATCAATCATGGCTATGTAGCATGTAAAGTACATGTAATGTGATCTAACATGTCAATTTCCAACTGGTCCACCTTATTCCTTAGTGAGATCAATCATAACCAAAATGATAGAGGGTATTAAACTGAATACTTTATATCTGTACAGAAATATCCAAATACACAAAATGTGTCCAAAGTAATGTATAGAGCAATAAAATTACAGACTCCCGGTTAAACAAAGTATCCCAAAACTGTAATACACACATACGAGCAGTATGCTCGTGAAAGACCCTGGGTGTTAATCCTTTAGTAAGCGGATCCGCAACATTGAGTCTATCCCGATATGCTTTATAGTTATCTGACCACTTCTGTACCCTTTCCTTCACAACCATGAACTTTATGTCAATGTGCTTTGACTTAGTAGAGCTCCTGTTGTTATTAGAATAGAGCACTGCTGAGTTATTGTCACAATACAACTTTAATGGTCTTTCTATATTCCCAAGAATGCGCAGCCCAGTGACAAAATTCCGCAGCCATATTCCATGATCGGATGCCTCATAGCATGCTACAAAATATCGGGGTCGGCACCTTCGGGAAGGATGGTGATTTGGAGGAGAGGAGAGAAGATGGATAAGAAGGTAGGAGTGGTCTGAGGTGAACGATGGGGTGTTGGTAACATGGTGGCTGGGGAATATAGTGTGGAAAGCCGGATTACAAAGTGCGCGATCCAGTCTAGCACGCTGAGTGAAGGGATGGATGGAAAGTCGATGCCAGGTGAATTTCGGACCGTTGAAACCCATATCCGAGAGGTTGCAGAAATCAATAACTTCTCAAAAGTGAGAAATCTGCCAAGTAGCACGAGTTTTCCTGCTAGAAAATTCATTATGCTGCAAAACCTCGTTAAAATCACCCACGCGTATCCAAGGTTCATGGGAGGGCCCAGCCAAGTTTTTAAAATGAGCCCAAAATTGGCGATGAAGAGAAACATCTGGTTGGCCGTATATTCTAGTAAGCCTAAAAAAAGACGCGTCGAGAATTAATAGTAACCCGATAAAGCGATCATTCAAGCCTTTAAGAGAAAGCGTCAATATATTTCCTCCATAGAAGAGTAAGACCCCCTGAGCGTCCAATGGGTGTCACAGAGAAACCAAAATATCCCAATGAATTTTTAAGGCTATCAATAACACGAGAACAACACTTGGTTTCGCAGAGGAAAACCAGGTGTGGGGACTTTGTGCGAATTATATCCCGAAGCTCCTGAACTATTCGAGGGTTCCCAAGCTCTCAACTGTTCCAACCTATGATATTCATGGCGATTGGCGGGGCTGGGGCACAATTCCAGCCTCCGCCATAACTGATTCATTGGGGTGCACATCTTTAATAAGATTACAAGAAATATCCGACGAGGGTTTCAGAAGGTTTTGATTTTTGCAAAGTACTTCGATAGGGGTAGCATGACTAGGGTTAGAGTCATTTGAGAGGAGATGTAATTTTTGTTTGGCACCAGCTGAAAAGAGGGAGCTAGAGTTATCAGCGGGATACGGTTTTTTATTTTGAGGAATTTATGGGTGAGTTTTCGAGTGGGCGAATCTAAATGCATAGGGACCGAGACGATGAATGGGCTATTTAAGATGGTCGGGTTCAGGGACAGGGGTTTTTTAGTGTGAGTGGTTGTAGGTGAGGAGTCGGGGTTAGTTTGGTGAGGGTGGGTGATGAGAGGTATGTTGCGTAGAGGTGATTGGAGGCTTTTTGATGGGGGAATTATGGGATGAAATGTGTTGCAGGGATCTCAGATGTTGTAGTTTGAGAGGAGATATAGGTGTAGTGGAGGGATTAATAATATTAGGATTTGAGGAAGATGAGTTTGTGGTGTTGTTAGTAGGTAAAAATCATAAATTAAACCCTAATACGCTCAATGAATATTCTATCACAGGCTTCAAAAGATTCATAAATCTCTCAATTCTATGAAACCTTAGGTTGTGTTATTCTATGGCCAGACATTCAATTACCACTCTCGAGCGTCAAATCAAACACACCAAACAATTTAAATTATTGATCAGATAATCCAGATGCAATCAAATCAAATAACACAAATAGATTAATAAACATGCGAATTTCATAAACTGGAAATCAAAACATAAGTTCAAACTTAAGTTACATCGATCCCCTAGAAATATGGGTTTACCTCATAATAGATGTACAAAAACTCATGAAGAAATAATTATACATCTAAAAAAAATAGACAAAGAAAAACAAAGAAAGAATTGAGAAGAAAAGAGGAGGAATTCTCTCTGTGTCCAGACGAGAAGTGCCTCCAATTGCCATCCCGAACCCTAGCTCTGTGTCTCTTGCCTTGCGTTGTGCTCAAAATAATGTCCGACCCCTGTCCCGTACGCCTCCGTGGTGTATTTATAAGTCGAGGCCCTTAAAAATGCGTCAAAAAAACCAAAATATAATTCAACCCACGTTCAGGCCTTGACGCGATTGGGCGCTCTTCTCTTCATGTGCATTTGCATTTCCATTTCTTTGATGCACGCTGAACATAACCTGTTGCTATACATTTTGGGCACTGCAGCGCCCATCCTTCCCTTGCGCCACTGTTCAGTTTTCGACCCCCGCGTTTTGGCGCTGCGGCGCTCGTCTTGCTCGATAGTTTTTCGCTTTTCAACTTCTAAAATGCGATTTTAATCGTCCAAACACGTTTTCACCATTTTTGCTCAATTTCGGCTATCAAGATCAGTCCCGAACCTCTAACGACAACAAATTACATGAATTCGACTCAAACGACACTAAAAATACCCGAAAATAATGCAAAAACCTAGTCTAGAGCACTCAATACATTGGTATAAAACCAACTTAACAAATACCCCCAAAGTTAGATGTTTGCTTGTACTCAAGCAATTACAGACTCTAAAAATCAACAAACATGAAGGAAACAAAAAATGAAGACAACTGACTCAACAAACCAACTGCGAAACTTCTCAACTAAACTCATTCGTCAAAGTTCGTTTTACTATCAATCAAGCACGTATTTTTCACAATGTGATCAGGAAGGTGGAATGTTCATGCCAACCCCGTTTTCATTATCCAGATAGATTCACACAATCAAGTATTTCAAAATGATCCACTTTTTGAATATAGAGATGAGATGCTTACCGGACTCCATAGGCTTGTCTTTCACACTAATCTCCACTAATGTAGGCTAATGTAACACAAGGATCAATATGACTTTTTAAGCTTGTAATGTGGGCTTAGGGTAAGGTATGAAAATATGGGATTAAGTGGCTCAAGTCACCTAAACACACAATTATCACTTTTAATCAACAATCAACACTACCCTTCACTTTTTGACATCCCCAATGTTTATGAACCTTCAATCCGCTGATTTTTCTCATATTTTTTTCTTTTTCTTTTTTTTTTCGGAACCCACAAACTTATATTGCATACATGGGGTTTCATATTTTCTTTTCTCGAGCAATTTCATGCAATTAAATACATACCCTTCTCTTCATACCCTCCTCAACCTTCAACATTTTTTCTATATTATGTGTGTATGAGTGATGGTTAATTAGGATTTTCACATTTTGGCTCTGGGTATTAGATTGGTTGCCAAAGAAACGGGTTTATAAGGCTCAAAGGGGGACGCTAGGGAAAATATAATACAAAGGTAGGCATGTTAGACTCTGGCTTGTTCAAAGATGGCCTAAATAACTTCCTTAATGTTACTTTACCTAGGATTTCGCCTCGACTAGTGATCAGACAAGTTCTAGAATCCGGTGGGATCATAAAGGAAACACTCAATCGCATAATTCATCCCAAATAAATCAACAGAGTTAAGCACATAGATGGAATTAATGGAAAGAAGATTAAATCACAGTTCAACACATGCTCTCTTGACCGTTCAACTCATATTCGACAAATTCACTTAGTCATGCAGTTTCACAGTTTTATCGACGACCTGACTCGATTCTAGACTCTTTTTTCATTTGTTTTTACTCAAGACTCGACTCGATGAATAAAAACAGACTGCACCCCCCCAAACTTAAAACGACATTGTCCCCAATGGAGAGGTGGGAAAAAGAACTTTCCTGGTAGCCGAGGAGCGACAGCTCCTTAAGTCATGTGGTACTATTACGTGTATGAGGTGTCTCGTATAAGCTCACAATGCATCCTGGTGCACAAGCTCGTGGGTGTTGTATGCCTCCGAGGTGTGGTCTTGTTCGTCCCATTCGCCTTGGCCCGACCCCTTTTTGGCTTCGCATCCTTGCAACCTAGCAAGGTAAACAAGAAAACAAAACTCGTGGAACCATGGAATTCGGTTATGGGTGAGAACTCGAAAATCAAAGCATATACATAATGCACCCAAGTAAAAAATATAGTGACATGTCAAAAAGATAGGCATAGATATACAAAAAAGCACTAAAAAATGTGAAATTGTCATTGGGGCATTTTATCAAACACTTCATATGCATGAATTTGGGCAAAGATAGTGAATGCAATGGATAAATCAATTCAATCCCATAAATCAACACCAAGCCTAAGTCTAGCATGAGCAACCAATCCACAATCCACAAATCCACAAATCCACAACAATTATCCCAGCATTGCTACAATCCAATCACACAATAATCACAAGAAGGGGGAAACCATGGGGTGCGGTTTGGAAGTTTCAAACTTACCAAAAAATGAGTGAATGAGATGAAGATGGTGTATGTGGTGTTAGAGTGCTCCTTTGTGAAGATGGAGTGGGATATGTGGGTTTTGCACAAAAGAGAGAGGAGGGTGTGATGCAACTTGCTACTCCTAAGAATGCAAAAATTCAGAAAAAAATAAAAACAACTACTAAATTATATTAAAACTAAGAAAGCAATAAAAGGGGCTTGGGTTGCCTCCCAAGAAGCGTTAAGTTTACAGTCTTCAACCAGACTATGTCAGATTATCCTCAAGTTGGGGCTCCAATAGGCATGTTCTCCATGTTTCCCTTAGAGACTTCCCAACCTCCAATGTCTTCAGCTATATTCCCAACCATCTGCTTACCATCATTTAATTCAAATTTTAGCCTGTTGGTTGGATGGATGGTGAATATGACATTCTCTTGATTTACCCGCAATGTTAGCTCCCCCGTTTCTACATCGATCAAAGCCCGTGTTGTAGCTAAAAATGGTCGCCCAAAGATGATAGGTATTTTTTTGTCCTCGTTCGTGTCAAACACTACAAAATCCACAGGAAAAACAAATTTATTAATTCTTACCAACACGTCTTCAATGATTTCCCAAGGATATGCGATGGATCGATCAACAAACTGCAAAGTGATGTTGGATGGCTTCACCTCCCCGAGCTCAAACTTCGTTACATCAGAAAGAGATATAAGATTCACACTGGACCCAAGATCACAAAGTGGTTTCTCAAAGAAAACTCCTCCAATAGTACAAGGTATAGTGAAACTCCCTGGATCCGTCATTTTCTGAGGTAGTTTACTCTGGACTATTGCACTACACTCCTCTGTCAGATAGATAGTTTCAAACTCTTCCAACTTCATTTTCTTGGATTCCACTGGTTTCGCATAAATATGTGATTCTTCGGGAGCACGCTGAATTTTTGCTTCCTTTTTCATGTAAACTGCATTGCAGTGCTCTTTCGGATTAACCTCTGTGTCACTTGGGAACTTTTCCTTTTGCTGCAATAAATTCACGGCTGTAGCCAACTGACCCATTTGTGTCTTGATCGACCTAATATGCGTCTCCATTGTGCTCATCTTAGTATTCAGACCATCAATCTGCGCCTCACTCCTATTCATTCAATTCCTGGTCTCTCTGATGAATGAGCCGAGCATCTCCTCAAGCGACTGCTTCTTTTCACCTCCGAGTGCATTGGAACTAGATGGGTTTGGATAGCCCGGAGGTGGATTCAATACGTTCCTGTTGTTGCTATAAGAGAGATTCTCATGATTGCAAAGTCTCAGGTGGTAGTGAGTTGGTAATTGATTACCTCTGTTATTAAAATTGCTACAACTTTAAGGTTGCAAACCCAAGTGCAGGTTTTCTCAAGTAATAAATTTCTCGGGGAGTCCGAGGTCGATCCATGAGGAAGTTGATGGAAGTTTACAGGATATTTCTTATTTAAAGGATGAGTAAATGGGTTTTTTTTTTACTAGTAAGAATAATTTTTTTTTAGTTACAAGAAATTTAATTAATAGAAATGTTGAGGATTAGGGATCCACTCTTGATTTCGGATAAAGGAATGATTATATTTTCTTACCTCTTAGATTGCCACTATTGGAATCCATACACAAAGAAGGTTCCAATGGGAAGATATTATACATATAAATCATGCAATGAGGTAATCATGTTATATCATCAATTAGAATTTATCTTATAACATCAACACTTGTTTATGGGATCAAGTATTTATGTATTCTTTTGTCTACAACAAATCAAGGTATCCACATTAGTAGTCGGTTGAAATAAAACCAGACATTTAACTAAATGGAACCAAGTATTTGTTGTGCCAATAGATATACATAAATCAAGAAACACCACCAAACAAAAATGTATAAGCTAAAAACAAATTGATGATACAAACAATGAAATTTAATATGAATCTACAATCATTCCTTATCCTTCATCAAGAGTTTCACCCCATTTCCTCAACAAAATAAACTTAGAATAACATGAAAAAAAAATAGAAAACAAAAGATTGAAGAAAAACTAAAGCAAACATTTTATAAAATACTAGAAATCTTACTATAATTTAAGAAAACCAAGAAAGAAAAATTCTTTTGAATTTTGTAACTCTAACTTTCTCTACATAAAACTTGCTCTTGGCTAATGCTAATGACCTCTATTTATAGGCAACTAAAAATCAATTTACAATTATTTTTTCTTTATTTTTATTACAAGTAAGAAAATAAGGAAATCAACACCAACTTTGCCACCTTCTTTGACTGGTCATTTTGTCCATGATATCAGCCATCTTTGCTCAATTTTCTTCCACAAATCAATTATCACATGAGTTGGCTTGAATTTCCAACTGATTTCATTGAATTGGAACAACCATGGGCCAAGATATGGTTGAATAATTGAGATGTGGTTGGCATACGGGATTGACTAGTGCAGTGAGCCTCTTGGATTTTTTATAAATTCATCCAATACAAATCTGACTTTGGGGTCTTCTTCAATGTTGTAGCTCTATGATTTGTACATACTAAGTAAAAATTTCAGATACGAATACCTTGTATTTTTCGAGTTATGTCCAAAATACCAAACTTGGTCAAGTCTGGAAATTAAATGAGCACCCTTCAACCTTCATTTTATGATGAATTTTTTATCCAAGAAAATATCATTCCAAACTTTGATTTTTGGTTTCAATCTCTCTGAAAACTTGTAAATGAATGGATTGTGAATCCACATCTTCAAGAATCATCCCAAAATCATGTCGGAAATGAAAGCTATGCTCGTTGATCCAAACCTGCACTAAAAATTGCTTCCAAATACAATTCTATGTTGATTTCCTATTTTATTCCTAACATAATAATAATACTATAAATTCATTTTATTAATAATATTAATAAGGTAAAATAATAATATAAGCCTAAAATAATTATACATTTTTAACGTTCATCACACAACAACGACTTATTACTAGTCCTAGTAATTAAAGCATAAAATAATACAAAAGAAATTTGATGAATATGGCACGTTGATCATTTTTTTTTTTAAAAAAAAACTTTATGAAATAGTCTAACAATCAAAAAGTTTTATGGTCAGTCATCATAGATGCTATCAAGAATAAATATTATAATTTTTTATATTATTTTTTAGAGAAGAAATATTGTGTATATATGCACAAAACCACCGTTTCATTTCACAAACCAAAATACATTAACTTCAAACTTGATCATGAAAAAGCCTCAACTCCATATCCTCACAGGTTAGTGTTTGTTGTGTAAATTGGCGAGGTGTTCACTCTTGGAGTTGGAAAACAGTCAAAACTCTCAAGGAAATGGCCAATATGATTTAGACAAGCATTCAAACTAAAATTGAGCATAAGATAGGTAGTTATAAAATTTGAAACACCTAATTTTTTCATACCAAATTATGTCTCGAAATTTCATTAGTTTAGAAGCGCAAACAAAATGATAATATTTTTATATATTTTTTTTTTTTTTTTTTTTTTTTTTTCTTTTTTTTCTTGTTTTCTTTTTTTTTTTTTTTTTTTCTTTTTTACAACATGACTAGCTATGAACAATACTCATCACAAATTATGTAATGGAGTATTTTTACAACATGACTAACAATGATAACATAACAATGAAGAATACTCATCACAAATTATGTAATAAAGTATTTTTAACAGAAATTGACAATGTGGGTGTTAACCAAATCATTTCTCCACATGTAAGGTAGAATATTTAAGTATTTCAAATCACAACATAACCATTTCAAACGACCAATTAAAGTTCGGAATGCTTGTTTTCTCAAACTCACCACTCATTCACAAAAGATGTGTGAATATTAAAAATAAAATACTTTATCATGATCAAACTTTCGAGTTATATGTATCACAACCAATCTTTCCACAAAACTTAGAATGTGCACAAAACACTTTCTTTTCTTCTTTTTTTTTTTGTCTTTTTTTCTAGATAGCATCGTTGAATTCAACAATAAGACTATTTTCATGTTTTGACAATTCACAATTTTTGTTTTAAAAAAAATTCACAACATGCCATATTTTGCAAAAGGGAATTACTAGAAAGATAATAAAAATAGGGATGCGTCTCAAGAATATCAAATGACATTCTTTACTCGCCATCGGTGTTGTTTTTTATTTTAATTTTCAATTTTCAAAATCACACATTGTAAATTAGGAAAAAAATAATATCAATTATCCCTTCCCCCCCAACTTATCTAAAACATTGTCCTCAATGTAAAAATAAATAGGAAAGTAAGGTTTAAAAGATATTACGACGTATGGCTTTTTGAAATGAAAGTAGAAGAACACGGAGTAGTTATACCCGTGAAAGATAAATCTCACAACGCCGAGACAAATCCAATTTGCGTTTTTACTTCTATCCTCCGACCAAACAACATGAGCCACTTTTGGATCGGGTTAAAGAACAAATGCTTGGAGTTGATCGATTAGTTCACTTGGTGTTGTTGCACAAATTATGATTCGCCTGGAGATGGTGAAATAAAACCTTTCTCGACGGCAAAATCTATAAAAGACAATAAACCATCAAAGAAACCATTAACATTAAGAATACCTATAAAGCCACGGTGAATGTTGAGTTGTGCCAGGAGATCACTTGGAATAACTCCTCAAGTGTACCAAAACCACCAGGTAAGGTGATAAAGGCATCTCGCATTATGCATCATATTCACCATTCATGTCTTGCATGTTTGATACTCTTAACTCATCTCCAATGGTTTGCCCCTGTGATTTGTCGGACAACTAAAGGTTTTGGGATAACTCCTAAGACTCGACTCCTCCCAAATAGCGAGAACCAAAGAACACGCCCATTAACCCAAAACTACCTCCTCCGTATACTAAGTTAATGTGCTTTTACGCTAGAAATTTACCGAGATTATCATTTGCCTCAAGAAAACAAGCTGTCTTTCCCAGGATTTGCACCACGTAAAAACAAGCAGAACACTGTTAATTCTACGGGAAGAAGAACTCTCCATTTTTTTTTTTTCTCTTTTTTTTTTTCATTTCGATATAGTCGAATGGTGTAAATGAGAGGGTGAATGCAACGCTATTTATTGAGGTATGAACAGGGAATGCAACAGTAAATGTAATTATTGGAACTTTTATTTTGTCAAAAAGTTTGAAAATAAAGACAATAAAGTCAAAAAAAAAATGCTAACATGTGAAGGAACAGAAAAGTAGTTGTGATTGTGGCTCACATCTTCCTCTGGTTTTACGTCCAGAAACGGCTTAAACGCCCTCTATGGGTCGGGGATATGCTTCCCATCCAATTTTCTTATAAATTGGCAAACAGGGTCTTTTAATGTCAGATTCCCAAGACAAAGATCACGTTCTTCTCGAAATTGGAGCCATAATCGGAGAATTTCACGATGCACAAATCCACAAGGATGCGTATCAAAAGTCCATAGAATGTTATCTAAAGACTCCTTACTCGATCCATCCTTTATGAATTGAATTTTGTCCTCTCGATTTGAAACCATACCTAAAGAACGACATCTTGTGTCACAAGTCCATCGAGCACATTTGTGACACACTTGTAGTCTTTTGGCCCTTCGTTTTTTGAATATGAACTTTTTCCAAGACCAGGCAAGCATTTAGTAGGAGAAAATGAAAATTCTCTGCTAATCTTACCTTTGCTTCAATTATCCAACGTACATCTTCGGAATGCTTTTATTCATAAACATTCTTAACCTTTCTAGCCTGGCTTTGTATATTTTCAAAATTTCATTTGTAGAAAAGAAAATCAAATCGCTTTTTGAGAGTGGGGGAATTCTTTTATCCATTTTTTTTTTAAAAATCTAAATCAAAGAGAATAAGAAAACAAAATTATGTACAAATATCGGTGTTTGTGGGAAAGCGATGAGTCCGGCTTAATCGTCACGGAGTACCGTTATCCGCCATTTAACCTTAGGGAAAATAAATAATTAAACACTACAAAACACACACATTTATAAGAAACAAATATATTCACTAATTATAACAAGGATTATAAAGAAAAAGAACTTCCTCTCGGAAGGAATTGATTTTCTAGAAACAGTTTAAGTCTTTGTCCATTAACTTTGAATACATTACCATTTCTAGGATTCTCAATGTCATGACTCCATACGGATATATATTTTTCACAATAAAAGGACCACTCCACCTTGACCTTAATTTTCCGGAAATAAATGCAATCTTGAATTATAAAGCAAAACCTTTTGACCAATCTCAAATGTTTTTCTTGTAATTTTATTATCATGAAATTCTTTGATTCTTGCTTTATGAATTTTTGAATTCTCGTATGCATCATTTCTTAATTCTTCAAGCTCATTGATTTGCAATTTTCTCAATTTCAAAGCATCGTCAAGATTGAAGTTAAACATTTTAATTGCCCAATAAGCTTTATGTTCAAGTTCCATTTGGTAAATGGCAAGGTTTTCCATAAACTATTCTATAAGGAGACATTCCCAATGATGTTTTAAAAGCGATTTCGTATGCCCAAAGTGCGTCGATAAGTCTAAAAGACCAATCTTTACGATTCAGTTAATGATTTTTCTAATATTTGTTTTATCTCCTATTTGCAAGTTCAACTGTCCATTTGTGTGGGTGATAAGGGTTGCAACTTTATGTGTGATTCCATATTTTTTCATTAAAGATGCAAAAACTTTGTTGCAAAAATGTGTTCCCCATCACTAATAATGACTCGAGGAATTCCAAATCGACTCAAAATATTTTCTTTTAGAAATTTTATCACGCGAGTTTTATGATCATTGTTTCGACAAGGAATTGCCTCGATCCATTTTGAAACATAATCTATTGCGACTAAAATGTAAATAAAACCAAATGATCTTGGAAATGGCCCCATAAAATCAATACCCCAATGATCAAATATTTCAATCACCAAAATAGGATTCAAAGGCATCATGTTTCATTTTGAAATTGATCCTAACTTTTGACAATTTTCACAACTTTTGCAAAAAGCGTAAGTATCTTTGAAAAGGTTTGGCCAATAAAATCCACATTGTAAGATCTTTGACCTTTGGTTTTCTTTCTTTGAAAAGTGACCACCACATGCTTCGGAATGACAAAATTGAATAATGCTACCTACCTCATTGTCGGGTACACATCTACGAAAGATTTGATCTGGACAATATTTGAAAAGGTAGGGATCGTCCCAGCAAAATTTTTTTACCTCAGTCAAAAACTTCTTTTTATCTTGTGAATTCCAATTTGATGGCATCATTCCTGTCACAAGAAAATTAACAATATCTGCAAACCAAGGTACTACAGTAACATTGAATAGTTGTTCATCAGGAAAAGTATCATTGATAGGTGGAGTTTGAAATGAATCATCACAAATAAGTCTTGATAAATGATCAGCTACCACGTTTTCTACACCTTTCTTATCACGAATGGTAATATTAAACTCTTGGAGTAAGAGAATCCACCTAATCAATCTTGGTTTGGAATCTTTTTTTGATAAAAGATATTTCAAAGCTGCATGATCACTGAAAACAACAATTGGTGAACCAACAAGATAGGATCGAAATTTTTCCAATGCAAATACTACAGCAAGTAATTCTTTTTCAGTGGTTGAATAATTGATTTGAGCACCATTCAAAGTTTTACTTGCATAGTATATCACATATGGTTTCTTTTCTTTTCTTTGCCCTAAAACAGCTCCAACGGCATAGTCACTAGCATCACACATTATTTCAAAAGGTAAAGTCCAATCAGGAGGTTGGATTATTGGAAGGCGAGATGTAAGCATGCTTTTAAGTTTGACAAAAGCATTTTCACAATTTTCGGTCCATTCAAAGCCAATATCTTTTGTTAGAAGATTACACAAAGGTTTAGATATTATACTAAAATCTTTGATAAATCTTCTATAAAAGCCAGCATGCCCTAAAAATGATCTTACCTCCTTCACTGATTTTGGTACGGTAGATTGGCAATTAATTCCACTTTGGATTTATCTACCTCAATACCTCTTCTTGAAATAATGTGTCCAAGAACAATACCGATTTATTGTTACCATAAAATGACATTTTTCCCAATTAAGCACAAGGTTCTTTTCTTCACACCTGATCAAAACTTTTTCTAAGTTCAACAAACAATCTTCAAATGATTCACCAAAAACTGAAAAATCATCCATAAAGACTTCAAGAAAACGTTCAACCATGTCACTAAAAATGCTAAGCATGCATCGTTGGAATGTAGCTGGTGCATTACATAATCCAAAAGGCATCCTTCTATATGCAAATGTACCAAAAGGACATGTAAAAGTTGTTTTCTCTTGATCTTCAAGTGCAATTTCAATTTGGTTATACCCAGAATATCCATCTAAGAAACAATAGAATTTATGACTGCAACTCTTTCTAAGATTTGATCCATAAAAGGTAATGGAAAATGATCCTTTCAGATAAGCGAGTTAAGTTTCTGTAGTCAATGCACACACGCCAACCAAGAATGATTCTAGTTGGAATTAACTCATTATTTTCATTTTTGACTACAAGTAACACCGGACTTCTTTCAAGACAACATGAATAGGACTTACCCATTTCTTTGTCGGAAATAGGATAAATTATTTCATTATCTAAGAGTTTAATAATTTCATTCCTCACTATTTCTTTCATATTAGGATTTAGTCTTCGTTTGCATTTCTCTAGATGGTTTTGCATTTTCCTCTAAATAAATATTATGTGTGCAAATTAGAGGACTAATACCTTTAATATCAGCAATGGTCCACCCTAAGGCATTTTTATGCATTTTCAAAATCTCGATCAACTTACTTTCCTGAGATGCATCAAGTTTGGAAGAAATTATTACTGCAAAGTTTCACTCTCACCAAGAAAAGAGTATTTCAAATCGGGATGGTAAAGGTTTCAAATCAAGTTTTGGAGCTTTTATGCTTGAAGAAATAGGTTGCACTTCTGATGATGACAACTCTTCAATTTTTGGTTTCCAAAAATGGTTTTCTAGTGTTTGTAAAAATCCATTGGAGACATCAAAACATTTCATATCACAAACTCTCTCATTTTCAAAACATGTTTCAATAAATTCAAAAGAATTATTGACAGTGAAATTTTCGTGAACAATTTCTTCAATTAAATCAACTTCGTGTAGTTCGGTATCATCAGCAGGTTGTTTGCAAACATTGAACACATTTAATTCAAGTCATATTTCCAAAAGATAATTTCAAAATACCATTTCTCTGATTAATCGATGCATTTGAAGTTGCAAGAAATGGACGACCTAAAATGACGAGGAATTTGTGTTTTTGCATCTATAATTGGTGAGTATCCAAAACAATGAAATCAACGGGAAAATAAAACTTGTCAATTTGTACCAACACATCTTCTACTATTCCTTTTGGAATTTTAATTGATCGATCAGCTAGTTGGAGTACAATTGGAGTTTCTTTAAGTTCACCCAAACCTAGTTGTTCATACTTTGAAAAAGGTAGAAGATTTACGCTAGCACCTAGATCAAGTAAAGCACGTTCAATTCTAGTGTCTCCTATAATGCATGAAATTGTTGGACAACTGGATCTTTGTACTTAGTGGAGCAAATTGTTGTATAATTGAACTCACACTTTCGATTAAAAATGCTTTTTCTTCACATGATGTTTTCTTTTAATTGTGCACAAATCTTTCAAAAATTTTGCATAAGGTGGGACTTGTTTGATTGCATCCAACAAAGGAATGTTAATTTTGACTTATTTAAAAAGCTCAAAAATTTCAGAATTTGAGTTCAATTTTTGAGTTGGTTGCAATCTTTGAGGAAAAGGGGGGAGGTGAATATGTTTCATCATTTTCAAACTTACCTTTATTCAACTTACCTTCTTCATCATCACAATTTTCATTATTCATTTAGAAGATGAATTTAGAACTTTCTTAGGATGAATTTTTTTATCAACAATTTTTCCACTTGAAGTGTTGTATTTGAATTGGCCTCATTTACTGGATTTTCACCTGAAGTAGAAGCACAACACTGCGTAGAAGGATTAGGTTGAGGTTGAGCAGGAAACTTACCCTTTTCTTGAATTCGCAAAGAAGCTGTGAGTGTTGAAAGTGAGTTCTTGATCTCATTGATAGCACGAGAAGTTTTATTATTGATGTTTGTTTGTTCATTCATAAATGCTTGCAAAGTCTCCTCAATTGATTTTACATGTGGGGATGGATATGAAGGAAAATTTGGTGGCTTTTGTGAATTTATTGGTTGAGCTTGATTATTATCACGCCAACTGAAATTAGGATGATTTCTCCATTGTGGATTGTAAGTTTCAGAATATGGAGATTGAAAAGGTTTTCTAAATCCATTCATGACATTTGCTTCAACAGAGGAATGTGAGGACAATCATTAGTTGAGTGTTCTTTAAGTCCACAAATTTCACAAACTTTTTTATCTTGCCTGCATTTAACTTCTTTTACTTTTTAACTTCCATGTCATCGATTCTTTTAGCCAAAAGTGCAAGTCTAGCACTTAAACTATCTTCTTGAGTAAGATTGAGTTTTCCTTTATTTTCATCAACACTATGCCAAGATTGAGAATTTTTACGCCAAATAGTCAAGATATTCTAGCGCTTCATCGGGTTCTTTATCAAGAAATTGACCGTTACACATTGATTCAATAAATTGCTTAGTTTCGGGATTTAAACCTTCATAAAAGAAGTTTGATTATACGCCAATTTTCAAAACCATGATGTGGCGGGGAATTCAACAACTCTTTAAACTTTTCCCAACATTCAAAGAAAACATCTTTAGGATTTTGAGAAAAATTCTAATTTGTCTTTTCAAAGAATTTGTTTTATGAGTTGGAAAGAATTTTTTTGAAATTCGGTTTGCATTTCTTGCCATGTACCAATTGATCTAGGTTTTAATGAGCTAAGCCAAGTTTTTGCTTTATCTTTTAAAGAAAAAGGAAACAATTTGAGCTTAACAATTTCAGTCGTGCAATTTTGATCATCAAATGTGGCACATACTTCTTCAAATTCCTTTAAATGTAAATATGGGCTTTCAGAATCCATACCATGAAAATTAGGAAGTAAAGGTATCATCCTGGCTTAAATCGAAAGTTGTTTGCATTTAGTGGAAAAATGAAACAAGAAGGAGTAGAATTTCGAGGAGGTTGCAAATAATAACGCATATTATGCACTTCTTGATTTTCCACTCTTTCCATCTCATTTTGAACAATTACTTCTTCAGCCATAATTGGTGTGTGTGGAGGTGAGTCAAAATTTTTTATCAAATTTTCTGAATTATATCTAATTAAACGGCGAGAATTTGGACTACGACACCATGTAAGCATATAAACACACAATATTTACAGTGATATATATACAAACCTGGAAACCTACCTTGCCTTCCCCGGCAACAGCGCCAAAAACTTGCTACAACTTTAAGGTTGCAAACCCAGTGCGGGTTTTCTCAAGTAATAAATTTCTCGGGAGTCCGAGGTCGATCCCATGAGGAAGTTGATGGAAGTTTCTGAGGATATTTCTTATTTAAAGGATGAGTAAATGGGTTTTTTTACTAGTAAGAATATTTTTTTTAGTTACAAGAAATTTAATTAATAGAAATGTTGAGGATTAGGGATCCACTCTTGATTTCGGATAAAGGAATGATTATATTTTCTTACCTCTTAGATTGCCACTATTGGAATCCATACACAAAGAAGGTTCCAATGAGAAGATATTATACATATAAATCATGCAATGAGGTAATCATGTTATATCATCAATTAGAATTTATCTTATAACATCAACACTTGTTTATGGGATCAAGTATTTATGTATTCTTTTGTCTACAACAAATCAAGGTATCCACATTAGTAGTCGGTTGAAATAAAACCAGACATTTAACTAAATGGAACCAAGTATTTGTTGTGCCAATAGATATACATAAATCAAGAAACACCACCAAACAAAAATGTATAAGCTAAAAACAAATTGATGATACAAACAATGAAATTTAATATGAATCTACAATCATTCCTTATCCTTCATCAAGAGTTTCACCCCATTTCCTCAACAAAATAAACTTAGAATAACATGAAAAAAAATAGAGAAAACAAAAGATTGAAGAAAAACTAAAGCAAACATTTTATAAAATACTAGAAATCTTACTATAATTTAAGAAAACCAAGAAAGAAAAATTCTTTTGAATTTTGTAACTCTAACTTTCTCTACATAAAACTTGCTCTTGGCTAATGCTAATGACCTCTATTTATAGGCAACTAAAAATCAATTTACAATTATTTTTTTCTTTATTTTTATTACAAGTAAGAAAATAAGGAAATCAACACCAACTTTGCCACCTTCTTTGACTGGTCATTTTGTCCATGATATCAGCCATCTTTGCTCAATTTTCTTCCACAAATCAATTATCACATGAGTTGGCTTGAATTTCCAACTGATTTCATTGAATTGGAACAACCATGGGCCAAGATATGGTTGAATAATTGAGATGTGGTTGGCATACGGGATTGACTAGTGCAGCAGCCTCTTGGATTTTTTATAAATTCATCCAATACAAATCTGACTTTGGGGTCTTCTTCAATATTGTAGCTCTATGATTTGTACATACTAAGTAAAAATTTCAGATACGAATACCTTGTATTTTTCGAGTTATGTCCAAAATACCAAACTTGGTCAAGTCTGGAAATTAAATGAGCACCCTTCAACCTTCATTTTATGATGAATTTTTTTATCCAAGAAAATATCATTCCAAACTTTGATTTTTGGTTTCAATCTCTCTGAAAACTTGTAAATGAATGGATTGTGAATCCACATCTTCAAGAATCATCCCAAAATCATGTCGGAAATGAAAGCTATGCTCGTTGATCCAAACCTGCACTAAAAATTGCTTCCAAATACAATTCTATGTTGATTTCCTATTTTATTCCTAACATAATAATAATACTATAAATTCATTTTATTAATAATATTAATAAGGTAAAATAATAATATAAGCCTAAAATAATTATACATTTTTAACGTTCATCAAAAATCCCGGTTATTCACATAATTGACTTGCTCGGCCTCATGAGTTGCGGCTGCGTGAACGGCTGCGGGTGGGAGTGCGGGTCACTGTGGTGTGCCACTAGTATTCATGATTGCTAATTGCTTTGTCAGACTCGAAATTTGAGCTGCCAAAGCTGACATTGTATCAAGCTCAAGAACACTGGCAACTGGCTTCGGTGTTGACCTCTCGGAAGGCCATTGATAGCTGTTTGTGGTCATTTCTTCAAGTAGAAGTAAGGCCTCAGTCGGAGTTTTAGCCATCAATGTAACTCTTGATGCCACATCTAGTATCGTCCTTGTATGGCCATTCAGCCCATTGTAAAAATACTGAACCCTCTGCCAGTCTGCATAGCCATGCTATGGGCATCTTCGCAACAGATCTTTAAATCGCTCCCAAGCTTTGTACAACAACTCAAAATCAATCTGTTGGAACTAGGCTATCTCGCTCTTTAGTTGGAGTGTCTTGCTGGGAGGGAAAAATTTTTCTAAGAATTTTTGAGTCAGATCATCCCAGCTCGTAATACTCCCAGGGGCAAACGTCTGTAACCACTGCCTGGCTTTATCCCGGAGTGAATACGGGAAAAGCCTCAATCGAATGGCCTCATCAGTCACAACATTCATCTTGATGGTGTCGCAAATTTCCAAGAATGTGGCCAGATGTGTATTCGGATCATCCACTGGAATCCTCCCAAAGCGCCTATTTGAACCATGCTTATGAGGCCCGGTTTCAATTCGAAATTATTTGCATTTATGGGCTGGCGCACAATTCCAGAGTAATTCTGGTTCACGGTCGGTAGAAAGTAATCTCGGATTGCCCTTTCTGGTGCCTCAGGTTGTGGTGGCATGTTTACGCCCCGATTTCCATTATTCTCATTTTCTCCGTCTTCTTCCATTGCTCGATTTTGTGCTCACTTTGCTACTCTGATTGCTCGAAGTGTCCTTTCGATCTCTGGATCAAATGGAAGCAAATTAGTATTTTAGAATCTCGCATAAACAAATAAATCAATGAGAAAAACGAATATAATTCATATACTAGTCTAGATTAGGATTAAGACTACGTGGTAATAGTATTAGTTTAAAATAGGATAAAATAATCCCCGGCAACAGCGCTAAAAACTTGATCGCGAATTTCTTACCGCAAGCGTACGGTGTCAAGTTTTAGTATATGTTTTAAAAGTAGGGTTATTGTCTCCATACGGATTGTTATCGGATTTTATACTAAGTACTATAATTAAAATAGCTTCATTCTATCTAGAAAGCGAAAAGAAATGAGAATTTATTAAACTAAAATAAACTAACAAATTGGTTTAGACAATTAATCAAACACGTAGAAGACGAATTCTAGAGGGTTGATTTCACCTAGTTATCCCCTATGTTTTCAATCCAGTTCATTAATCACAAGTTATTAATATATAAGCCCATATTTCTACTGTTTATCACTTCATCTCTCGAGTGCCAAATGATTCTAGGTTCCAATTTCTGATTTCGATATCTATATAAAAATCATAAATTAAACCCCAATACGCTCAATGAATATTCTATCACAGGCTTCAAAAGATTCATAAATCTCTCGATTCTATGAAACCCTAGGTTGTGCTATTCTATGGCCAGGCATTCAATTACCTCTCTTGAGCGTCAAATCAAACACACTAAACAATCTAAATTATTGATTAGATAATCCAAATGCAATCAAATCAAATAGCACAAATAGATTAATAAACATGCGAATTTCATAAACTGGAAATCAAAACATAGGTTCAAACTTAAGTTACATCAATCCCCTAGAAATATGGGTTTAGCTCATAATGGATGTACAAAAACTCATGAAAAAACAATTATACATCTAAAAAAAATCGACAAAGAAAAACAAAGAAAGAATTGAGAAGAAAAGAGAAGGAATTCTCTCTGTGTCCAGACGAGAAGTGCCTCCAATTGTCGTCCCGAACCCTAGCTCTGTGTTTCTTGCCTTGCGTTGTGCTCAAAATAATGTCCGACCCCTGTCCCGTACGCCTCCGCGGTGTATTTATAAGTCGAGGCCCTTAAAAATGCGTCAAAAAACCCAAAATATAATTCAGCCCACGTTCAGGCCTTATTTGCATTGCGGCGCTCTTCCTTGCGCTTTATTTATTGCGGCTGCACTGGATCTGTCTCTTCTTTGCTATTGTCAGTCGCCCGCTGCGATCTTTGGGGATGGCGCTGCTGCGGCGCTACCGCTGTCGTCCCTGTTCTTTCTTTGGTTGGCCGGCCAGTCTTCTGACCCCCCCTTGGCATAGCTGCAGGCATTCCCATTTTGCTATCTTGCATTTGAACATAACATATTGCTATACATTTTGGGCGCTGCAACCCTTGCTTATGGGCGCTGCAGCGCCCATCTTTCCCCTGCGCCACTGTTCACTTTTCAACCCCCGCGCTGCGGCGCGGGGGTTCTGGCTCTGCGCCGCTCATCTTGCTCGATATTTTTCTGTTTTTCAACTTCCAAAATGCGATTTTAATCAGCCAAACACGTTTTCACCGTTTTGCTCAATTTCGGCTATCAAGATCAGTCCCGAACCTCAAACGACAATAAATTACATGAATTCGACTCAAACGACACTAAAAATTCCCGAAAATAATACAAAATCCTAGTCTAGAGCATTCAATACATTGGTATAAAACCAACTTAACAGATGGGATAAGAGGTGGGGGGTTTAAAAGTTTGATCAAGGCAGATAGATGGTTGGAGAATGGGTGTTGTTATAGGGTCCGTTTCTACATGGTTGTTTTTTGGTGGGGAAAGTTGGGGAGAGTGAATAGAATGTGCATGGGGGTGTGGGGAGTCTGAGGTGCTTTGAGGGTGTATATGAGGTGATGGCATGGGCTGGGGAGTGGGGATATCCGAATTATTTTGAGAGGATGGGGCTGACGGGTTTTGGCGATATGTAGAGAAAGGATTAGTATTTGAAGGGGCACGAAGCTAATTCCCATATATTGGAGAGGAGATGTGGATGGAGTTTGCCGGAGGACATAATCATCACAGTCTTTTAATAAATGGCCTATTCTACCACAATAGAAGCAAAAATCCAGGAGACGCTCGAATTTTAGTCCAACTAAACGGCAATCATATTTCTGGTCTAACTACATAACCTGGCATAAAGGCTTTGTGATATCTACTTCCACATGAATTCGAAGGAATTTCCCAACCACAGAATCAGAAGAGTCCGAATGAACTTCTAAGAATTTTCCAATATAATTTCTTGCTCGCTCCGTGAAAGATTTCATAAATAAACCCAAAGGGAGTCCATGAAGCTGAATCCAAAAGGGGCAAAAATTGAATTATAACTCGGTTTATATCATATCTTTCATTGCTTCACGGAGGAGAAGAATGTATCGATCAAAAAGCCAAGGCGCTCCCAATTCAACACGTTTTTTGTCTGCATGATTGCTGAAGATAAATAGGAAAATATTATCATGCAAGGGTTTACATGATAGTGATCCTCTAGGCCTCCACAATTTTCGGAATAAGGATGCAATATCTGATCAAAACTGATAACCCGAGGAGCGAGGAGCTTCCCTACCAAGCAAAGAGACATGCTAAACTTATCCGGGTGGAGGTCATCGATTGAGATAGTGGAGAGTTCCTTCCCTCCCAGGGAAAGACGTGCATATAGGGTATTTAGTTCTTCCTCCATAACTGAGAATAATAATATCAAGCATGTACTAAGAAACAGACGAGCGACGATATAGCAGATTGCTTATGGTCCCATCTGCCACAGTGATCTACAAGCAAGCAAATAAAACACCGTGAGAAAGCAAAAACTGAAAAATCTTTGAATTATCAACAATCTAAATATTGGAAATATACCTGAACTCATAGCAATTTAATATTGGGATTTGATCTTCTTGATCTACATGTTCTGAACCCCATTAGAGAATCCTTTAGGTTGCATTTGGATGTGAGGATATGGATATAACTCCAACTAGTATGGATTTGAAATCCACCACAATAACTCCAAAAATAGCGCAAATAGAATCTAATAATTTGAAGTTCATTGTAGAATAATTTTATCCAAAAAAAGCTCCATAATTTGTTATTCTGGATTTCAAATCCATAGCATCAAATCAATCAATCCGAATTTGAAGCCTTAATTTTCTCTGTATGTTTCTTTATGACGATGGGATAATATAATAGAATGCAAGACAAAGTATGACCTAAGAACCATAACTGATAACCCTAATATGATTGTGTTATATTAGGTACTTATATTTCAGTCGCTTATTAAAATAGAAATAACTCATTATATATATATATATATATATACTCTCTACCCATTAAAAACACACCCCCTATTAGATATATCAAAACTCTACTACTTAAAGTCTTAATTGATCACTTGTAAAATGGGTTTATCTTTATTTGACAGCCCACAATACATAATTATTTCACATTTAAGTGCTATATTGGGTTACTGATCCAAGGTACTATTGTATTCTTAGAGTTCCATGGTAATGTTTGTTTTCTCGTATCTTTTTATTAAGAAATATTTTTGCTATACACATTGTCTGTGCACCTTCCTTTGATAGTTCTTGGAATACGCCTAACGAAATCGAATCATATTTAAGTTAGTTAGAATTTTTAGTTTTTATTTTTATAAAAAAAATGGTATTTGATTCAATTTTATTTTTTCATTTGCTTTATCATACCGAATATTGATTTATAATTTTTACCTATTGTTTATTGGTCAAATTTTACTTATTGTATTTTCATTCTGTCCACTGTTATGCTTGTTAGAGTTGACTTTTTAAGTCAAAACTCTATTTACAATTTTGCTTTATTTCTGAGGTAATTTAATAGATTATTGTGAATGCCATTGAAATTTGTATTTTGGGGTATTTATGCGGTGAATGCCATTGAAATTTGAATTTTGGGGTATTTGTGGGGTTTTGAAAATCTTAAGTGTAGGTGCCAATAAGAAGAGGTCCTACAAATCTTAAGGTAGGCGCCAACATGAATAGCGTCTAACCAAACTTTTTTTAATCAGTATTGTGTGCCTACTCCCCTTTTTATTTTTATTTGAAATATATTCGAATATATATGAATCAACATGAATATTCGTATTCAAAATTCTAACATATCTTTATTATTAGGTTATTTAGAAATTATATATTTGTAATATAATTTCAAAACATATATTTGCCTTTTTCCCTTTCTACAAAATTAATTCCAGTTATTGTTAATTATTTATTTATTGGTAATATTGTTATCTCTGCATGATAAACAATATTTTTACAGTGTCTGAAAATTAACTCGTTAAAACTTGGAACATTGTTAGTTGGATAAGATAGCCCACAATCAACCATTGAATTACTGAAATAAATTGAGATTAATTATATTTAAGTGGTACTAATTATTATGAGTACTTAGATGGGAAAAAACGACTATGTTTACCTTTATTTTCAATGATTTGTTTCACCAATGGGACTTATTTGGCTGTATCATTATAACGTAGGTATTAAACACATCTTAAATCTTTTCCTACTAACAAAACATCTTTTATTCAAAATATATAATTTCTAAATAATACAACCATAAATATATAATTTCTAAATGAAATTAAATTCAAATTCTGAAAATTTTGAACTTTTTAAACAAGTCAAAATTTCTCTCTCTAGAAACCCTAATTTTCTCTCTCTAGAAAATTTCTCCCAAACTCGATCGTCGGCAGCCGTCTTGGATCTCTCCGGTCACCTTCTCCGACTGCTCCAATGGCGGAGCCTCCATGGTTCGGATATACTTCGAGCTTCGCTCCTCCTCCACACCCTACACAACATGCACGCACGACATTGATCAACTTTGCTCCTACGAACGCCGGCGTCCACGGCTCGTGAGGCACCATTAGCAGCGGTGGAATCTCACAAACAGGTGATCACTAATCTCAAGGAACCCTTTCCTTCAGTTCAGCGGCAACCTTCCCCCTCGATGACAACATATAACGCAACAACTCCTGGGGTAGCGCAGTCCGGCGACGACCTGCTGCATGGGGCGGCTACCCTCCTTGATGACGGGAGGTCTGCAACTTTGGGCGCTCGATCAGTTAGTAATGGTGGCCCATCCTCTTTCTACGGAATCTCTTGGAACTTCCTCCCGTCGACTAACACGATAGCCCCTGCCGGAACGTCGACGGAGCAATCTCCAGGTTTGGTCCACTCGCAACAGCGCACGGGGGTTTCTTCCCACTCCTCATGGTATCCGGCGACCTGGGGTACTCATGCCACGGGGGGCGCGCTCCCCCCTCATGTTACAGTTGGGTCGTCCTTTACCCCCATGGCTCCCAACCATGGGGGGTCGGCCCGACCCCTCCATCCCTTCTATGGGGCCGGCGGCTACTCTCTGTCCTAAAGTGGTCCCCTCCTAGGGGGTGATGACCCCGGGCCATCAACCATCCGCATGGTCCCCTCTCACGGGCCCACATCCTATTCGATTCTCGATAATCTTAACGCTTATTTGGATATCTTGCTCCAATCTCTACCGATCATGAAACGAGCCTACGACATTCTGCTCATACTTCAAATGCTAACCCCAATTTTGGATACTCTTTTGCTAAAATTATTGCAGGTACCAATCATCTGGATCCCACGCCTCAGGCCCCAGGTAATGCATATTTGTTTTCCACTGTGGTCTCTGGGAAAACTCAATCTATTCCAAAACCGGTTCGAAAAGGTGATTACTACTCCGTCACAATTAATGATAATGTTTACCAACAACGTCTTGCTGAATTTTCCTATTCTTTAATTGGACGGGTTCTTTTGGGAAAAGGTAACAAACCATAGGCGACTATGCTTTTGCATAAACGCCTATCTGAATTATGGGATATTAAGAACGACTGGAAACTAATTCTCTTGGGCAAGGGATTTTTTTGTGTCAAATTGTTTAGTGCGCAGGATCGATCTCGGGCTCAGCAACGCACTACTTGGACGCTTAACCCTGGTACTATCCGTCTATCTCCATAGGTGCCGGACTTCACCCCTTATAAGGTTCAGACTTCCGTAGCCAGCGTTTGGGTACACATTTTTGAACTCAGTCTGGAATACTGGGACCCCAAAATATCATGGGAATTGCCAGTGCTCTTGGGAATCCATTACAAATTGATCAGCGCTCACTGGATGGTTCTTTGGGTCGGGTTCTGGTGGACGTTGATCTCTCTAAACCGCTGGAACAACACATCATGGTGGAACGCACTAGCAAGTGTTCTTTTGTTTCTATCAGTTATGAAAAACTCCCTCAGTTTTGCTCAAGGTGTAGTGTTACGGGGCACTCTACAGCTTCTTGTCATCTTAACACAGTGGGTAATACGGACAAGGATGGGAGCACGTCACCGGCCCAGGGACGACCACATGAGCCTGCTAATCGCAACTATTCAGTACATCGAGGGTGTTCCAGGGTTCGTAGAGTTTATCGTCCTGTTCAGCAGGACAAGGGCAAGGTCGTTGATGACTCAATGGGAAAGACGGGTTCGGCTACGCGCGCAGGATCTTCTCCTCGCACCATAGTCACTTGCCCTTCAGACATCCGTCTTATGTAACACCTTCGAGGCACTTGGTTCAGTCGACTCCCAGGATCAGCAACCCGAAGATGTCCAGGCCGAGTATCCAGCTAGGGAGTCATCGCCCAAGGGCGATCTTCGATGCGAGAAACGATCTCGATCTCCACCATTATGCATATCACAGTACAGTATCCTTTGGGAAGCCTATTCGTGCTCTGAGTCGTGCTTTCCGGGATAGCCCTTTGGATTCAGCTAAAGATCAAATTCTCCAGAAAGTTACGTCGGGGTCGTCGCCCCCTGCTCATGATGTTACTATTGAAACGGAGAGTTCAGAACCACACAAGATGAACTTTGCAGCTTCCAAGAAATGGGCAGACTATGTAGATGAAGTGGTCATCCTCAATCATCAGACTATGCTATGCACCACACGCCTGTTTTCACCGTGCGATCGTCACAGGCGCCACCCCCCCCAACCGTCTCAATGAATTGCATCTTCTGGAACATTCGGGGGATCGGGAATGTTGCGTCTCGCAATGTTCTTAAGGCTTTATGTCAAAAGCATAAGCCTTCGATTTTGGCTATTTGTGAACCTAAGGTGGACATTTCGACTATTTCTGATTCATATTGGCATAACCTGGGTTTGACTTTCGCGGGTCAAAGTTTTTGGGGTAATGGACGGCCAGACATTTGGGTTCTTCACGACTCCATGATCTTAATACTTAATCAGGTTTGGTCATCCACCCAATGCATTGTTTTCCAAGTTCAATTTGGTACTTTGATTTTTCATGTTGGCTTTACTCATGGTTTGTGTGATTACATTGCACGCCGGGAGCTTTGGTTGGATTTGAGGAACTTGGGTCTTACTGGTCTATTACTTGTTGGGGATTTTAATGCTGTCTTGGGACATCATGAGCGCTCGCGCAATGATACTCTTTCCCAAGCATCTTGTCAGGATTTCAGGGACTTCATGGAGGATGCTGGTTTATTTGCAGTGCTAACTACTAGTAATACATTCACTTGGTGCTCCCCCCGAAGGCCTCTATCTTTAATCCAGGCTAAGCTGGACAGAGCCCTTGCATCTTGCCCATTTTTTGCTTTTTGGCAGACTGTCAAGGGCTTAGTTCTTCCACGTATTGGATCCGATCACCACCCAATTTTAGTTTCCTGTTCTTCGGCCATTAGCAGGGGACCGACTCCGTTTTGTTTCCAGCGTATGTGGGTTCATCACGATTCATTCCAGGATTTGGTTACAACCTCTTGGGTCTCTCCATGTGACACGCCCAATCCTATATTGCGTGTCATGAGGAAGCTCAAACTGTTGCGACAGGTTATTAAAGATTGGAACAGGGATGTTTTTGGAGATGTTAATCGTAGGGTGGATAGTCAGATGGAGCTTCTTCGCCAAATCCAGTCAGACATCGAGGCATTGGGTTATACCGCGGACCTCCGGGATAGGGAGTTGGACGCCCAGCTGAGGCTCTCGCAGACGCTGCAGTTGCAATCCGACTTTCTTAAGCAAAAGGCTCGCACTGCCTGGCTTAAGGATTGGGACCATAACACTACATTTTTTCATCGCCGTACCCAGATTTGTACGGGCTGCGCGGGGATCTAGGGGCTTATGGTGGCAGGCAGTTTCATTGATGATGTTGTGGTCCTTCGGGATCATATTATTTCATTTTACAAGGAGCTCTTTGCGGACACCGGGCGTTCTACCTCGGATTTCTCGTTAGTCGACCAGGTTCTTACTCCAATGGTTGGGGAACGGGATAGCGCCATCCTAACAGCCTTTCCCTCGGATTTAGAGGTGCAGGAAGCGGTGTTTGATATATATTCAGACAGTTCTCTGGGGCCTGAGGGGTTCAATGGGATTTTTTATCGCCTTTTCTGGGATGTGATCTCTGTTGAGGTAACTGCTGCTGTTCGTTTTTTCTTCAGTAATTCGTCACTAACTCTGGGATTGAATGTCAGCTTCATGGCACTCATCCAAATACTAAGGATGCGAATGTCATTGAAAACTTCTGCCCGATTATTATGAGCAATTTCCTTTTCAAGATTATCACGAAGATATTGGCTACGCGTCTGATTATTGCCGATTATCTATCTCCGACTCAGTTTGGTTTTATCCCGGGCAGACAAATTCATGATTGTATTGCCATGGTATCTGAAGGGTTCAATGTCTTACAGGGTCGAACGGATTCAAATATGATACTGAAAATCGATATTCGCAAGGCATTCGACACTTTGAGGTGGGATTTCTTACTTTACGTGTTGCGCCGTTTCGGTTTCTCCGAAATCATCATGCCTTGGGTAGAGGTGGTTCTTCGGTCGTCCAGGATATATGTGCTGTTGAATGGGACGCCGGTTGGCTATTTTCCCTGTTTCAGAGGAGTCAGACAAGGGGATCCTTTATCACCCTTATTGTTTTGTATTGCGGAGGAGGTCCTGGGTCGGTTTATTGCTTCAGTGATGGATCAGTCTCGGTTATCCGCCTTCACGGCGCCAAGGGGTATTGTCTTTCCATCGTCCATTTTATAGGCGGACGATATTGTCATCATGTGTGGGGCGTCTTCTTCCAATGCCCGGGTCTTGCTCCAGATTCTTACTCTTTACGCTGATATCTCGGACCAAGTGTTTAATCCACAGAAATCCAAGGTCTACTTTGGTTGGCAGGTTTCGTCATATGTCCGTGGTAGGGTGCCCTACTGTGTATTTAGGCGCTCCAATCTTTAAGGGCGTTCCAAAGGTTGCGGATTTACAATCGGTTTTTGACAAGATAATTCTCAAATTCAGAAGATGGAAAGGTTCGTCTCTTTCCCTTGCTGGTAGAGTTTGTCTGGTTAACTCGGTAATTACTAGTTCTTTTGTGCATACCATGATGGTCTATAAATGGCCGCGTACGCAGCTCAAGCAAATGGAACGAGCCATGCGCAACTTCATTTGGACCGGGGATGTGAATTCCAAAGAGAAGGTGGTGGTAAGTTGGGATAAGTGTTGCACGCCTAGAGCAGAGGGGGGACTGGGCGTGCGATCTATTGTGGCTGCTAACACTGCTTTCTTGATGAAATTGGGGTGGAAGGTTTTGAACTCGGACTCATTGGTCTTCAGAACCCTAAGACAATGGTACTTTACAAGAAATGGGGAGATTCGACGGTCCTTTATTCCTTCTACAATTTGGATGGGATTAAACCCTGCATTTCCGATTGTTTGGATGATGCTCGTTGGATCCAGGCGCCGGTCAGGGTTTTATTCGGATTGATAATTGGTTGGGTACTCTATATAGCCGAATTGGCATCCCAGGAGGCTATAGATACTTATTTTTGGCGCATTTTCGACTACTTCTACGATAGATCCTGGCACTTTACCCTCCCTTTCCTGGAGGCCTATCTAGAGTTGTTCCGGGCCATAGTGCGCGTCCCTATCGCACCAGAGGCCCGGGATACATGTATTTGGTTGAACTCGGAGGATGGTTAGGTTACCTTGAAGGGAGCTTATGATCATATTCGCCATCAGCGCCCGACAGTTAAATGGGGTTCTTGGATTTGGTCGCAGCATATCCTAGAACGGAGATCGGTGGTAGCATGGAGGGCCATACACAACCGACTGGCTGTCCAGGATTCTCTACAAGCTAGGGGAAGTTTTACTGGCCCTTCAGTTTGTGTTCTTTGTAGAGAATCGGAAGAATCAGTTGATCACTTATTTGTCTATTGTGCTTTTGCAGGAAATATATGGAGTTGGATTTTCCATGCTTTCCAAGTTCACCCTATTCAGACTTACAGTTTCAACGAGCTCCTTGTGCGGTTAATGTCTATTAATTTCAGTGACCAGGTCGCTTTCCTTTGGCGTGTGGCGATTCTTTCCGGCATCTGGCTTATATGGAATATCCGCAACGAGCTCATTTTCCACAACAAATCCTGGACACTGGAGGCGGCCATAATTCAACTACAGGTTCTCATTGTCGAATCATCATCTTTGGATCGGGGATGCATGAACAACAATCAATAAGATCTATTTATTTTGTGTGGTATGCGGGTTCCTGGATGGCCTAGACAGGCTCCGAAGATTGTGGAGGTAAAGTGGCAAAAAATCCTCCCGGGTTGGATCAAGGTAAAACACGGATGGCAGCGCTTCAGGGGCGTCGGGTAGCCTCACAGCTTTCGGAGTCTTCCGTAACTGTAGAGGTTTCTTTCGAGGATACTTTGTCCATCATTGTGGTTCAGGATACGCGTTTGAAGCCGGGTGGTTGCAGCAATGTGGGCGATTCAATATGCCTTTGAAAGGATGGACGCACCTTTGTTTGGAATCGGATTCAATGTATGTGGTGAACCTCTTGGAGAAGAGAACAATGGAGGTCCCATGGCGCCACCTCGGTTCTTGGCGCCAAACCGCATCTGCTTCGAGGTATTGATCTTGTAGTATCTCATATTTTTCGGGAAGGCAATCGGTGCCGGACAAACCGAGCAAGAAGACGGAATGCGGCACATGGTGGGCGTCCCGCCCACGAGCTCCTCCGCTACCTCGCGATGATTATGTTGGCCAATCCAATTATAGGTTTGTTAATTAGTGCGCCACCACTTACGGTTTCTTTTCCCATTTTAGGCGCCTACTTTTTCCGGGGGGTCTCTTTTTTTTCCTTACAGGGGTTTTTCCCACAAGGGTGGGTTTTACCCTGAAAGGTTTTAACGAGGCCCCAACCATTCAGCCATTTGGTCGGCTTGTGACCATTTCGTTTGGTTTTTTGACATTATTTCCAGGCTTTCTTTTGGTCACCTAATCAGCCTGTGATCAGGAATACTCTTTTTTATTTTTATATATATACACGAACTTATTCAAAAAAAAAATATGATTTCTAAATAACCAAACATTAACATATGATCTCAATTCCAAATAATAAAGATATGTTAGAATTTTTAATACGAATATTTGTATATGTCCAAATATATTTCAAATAAAAATAAACAGGGGAGTATACACACAATACTGATTAAAAAAAAGTTTAGACACACAATACTGATTAAACAAAAAGTTTGATGTAAGCGTCATTCCTATTGGCACCTACTTTAAGATTTATGGGGCACTTGTATGCGCCAGTCACAATGGCGCCTACATCTGACATTAAAAAAATATTTGGAGTGGTGCCTACACTCCCAAAAAATGTAAATTGGCATTCACAATATTCTGTTAAATTGGCTTAATTTCTGGATAATTAGGACATATTATTTTTAGGATGTTTTCCCTGGATTCTTTCTTGAGTTTGAAAGTTGGAGCAGTTGTACGTGGGAGTTAAAGAAGTTGGATAAGGATCCTACTTTATAGTAACATTATCTTTTAACCTCCCACACACCCACTACATAGAAGTTGTCTTGCATGATCTATTTTGTAGGTTGGCTGAGCTATTTAAAGGTGTGAAGCTGCTGGAATTCAGTGTGGATCAAGGAGTAAAAAAGACAAAAAATCCATGTGTTTTTTATTTTATGCAAGAGTGATTTAAAGGAAGATGCCTAGTGTGTTCAGTGGTCATGTGTCTCTTTTTTGCAACACCCTCCTTTAGTGTTCTTGTTGATGTTTTTGAGAGACAAGTGTAATCTAGATTAGATTCATTGTTTTCTTACTTTTACGGTAGAAAGTTGAGTTGAAGATCAAGTACTATAAGAAAGTCTTTGTCTTGTTCATCTTTGTTTGTAATCAACATTCCACTTCAATGATTATTGCCTTAAGGGCACCGTGCAAGTGTTATACTTGCACAAATTTTTTTATATCTTGTGTGTATTTTAATTATTATATTGTACATAGTAATTACCATAATATCTTGTACATTGTGTTAATATCTCTAAATCTTCCGATGTGTGACACCTAAGTGTTGCCAACATTTTGCACAACGCACATTCACCACAAATCCAGAGAATTCACCTGTTGAGTTCTAACATTACTCTCATTATTCCACTTTCTTTCCCCATGCTATACTCTTTTAAAAAGGGGGAAAAATTGGATCAAATAATCGTTATCATTTAATTATAGCCCTACTTCGATTCGTTTACATTAGTAGTTAAGAGATTTATTACCCTTTCTCTCTTTTTACCCATTTTTTAATGCAATTGCTCAACTTTGACAGAAAGGTCAAAAGTGTCGATCAAAGCAAAAATATTTACCCTTTATTGGCTGAAAATTTCGATCAATTACGACGATTTACCAATATGATGTTTCTTTTGTTTTTATCTTCTTTTTGGGTATGGGATGGGACCCCGCTTTCCTTTTTTATTACAAAAATAACAAAAATATAAAATCATAATAAGGTAGACAATGCAGGTACAAATTGGAGAATGCTTTATTTGCAGTATATATTTTATTGGTAAATCATAAATGAGTGGGGAGGGATGAAGATATGTATATAGCATAAAAGAAGAAACAATAAAATTTGATTAATTGATTTCAACGTTGTCTCCTCAAATAGGGCTAAAAAATTCATCCCCTAAATAAGAAATGAAAATACAAATGCTTGGTAAACCGTAAATGGGAGACCAGTCCTTTATTCCCCATAATTGCTGTACAATTTTGCGTGGTGAGGAAGTGAAAATGATATATATTCTGTCTTTTTTTTTGTTTTTCTGTTTTTATATTTCACACTTTAATGTGTTCAAAGAATCGAATAATTTGAGCGGTATCATTTTCAAAATGAAATTAATAGTTCTTTTCATTACTTAGTAATTTTGAGTTATCTTAAATTAAAGTTTATAAAAGATTGTATTTGGACTGAAGGATTTCAGATTTTCATATGGGGTGGTTTTCTTTTTATTGGAATGAGGAATGATTAATAAAAAATGTGATGAGACATGAGACTATAATCAATTTAATCTACTAATTTCATGTTAATGTTGTTCAAATTTGTTATTGACGATTTCTCAGGTATGGTAATCCCAAATGCAAAATTTTCAGAGTGGGATCGAACCTACAACACGAATAAATTAGAAGGGTCTTGAATTGTTTCAGGGTGGCCCTTCTAATTCTTAAGTCCATGAAAGGATTAAGAGAAATCTAAAAAGATTAAAGCCTGTAGAAGATTGTGTATCTTACAAATGAGACAAAATGAACTATTTATTGTCGGACTTGGGCCTCACGGGCCTTGAATAGAATGTTGGGCCTCAAGGAATATTAACATAATAGATAATTGTTAGATATTTTATACAATTGCAATTGTTGACCTAAGTTAATAATTGGACTTTCATAAATAATTTAAAAGAAAATTGGAAATTACCCATATCGCATGTTTACTTCATGTGATTATTTGAATAATATACTAATAGAAACTCTTATTAAATGTGTATTTTAATGGATAATTATGTGAATTATTATGTCTTTAACTCATTTGCTCTTACTAAAGTTTCACATTAGTAATTTAGGTTTCAATTATAATTTCATATGTGGTTTAAAATCATGAGTTTTATGGTCAAAATATATTCTAGAAATTTTAAATTGGATGGTGTGATTATTTCATAAATGAGATGAATTGTCCAACAAAAATCATCAATTACACCAAACTTGAAATTCTATTATGGTGGACCCAAAAAAAAAAAATTCTATTATGGACCATTATCACCAAAATTCCTTTTCGCCCATTCTTCATCGGCATTCTTACTCAAAGACTTCCAGACATAAAGAAATGAGATAAATACACTTACCCATTCAAATTATACTGATTTTTACACTTTACCCTCCAAACTTTAATTCGTAACACTTTGCCCCCTGAACTATGAAAATCGTTACACTTTACCCTATATGGACAATTTTGCCCCTAGGTTTTATCCTTTTAAAACAATAGTTTAAGTTATCCCTTTAAACTCTAATTTGTGGCAATCTACTACATAATAATAAATTTATTGCATTAAACATGAAAAAATTTACTCCAAAATCAATTTGTTTTTCGGATTTTTCGGGAAACGAGAATTCTTATTTTCTGTCACTTGTTTTGTTCGTGGCATTGTTACACCTACTTAGATCCAGTCTCTATTCAGAGGTTTTAAATGGATCATGTCAGGTTTCCAGCCTATAAACTCAACAGGACATACTTCAATCAAAATTCTCATTTCAAGTATAAATCCGTATACAAATTAGGTCTCTAGACTGAAAATGAACATAGTCCATTACGGCCATATCAGGCCCAACATGCTTCCGTAAAATTAATAAATCCCTTAAAATTCATACCTTCTTTGACCGAAACAGACCAGGTTAAATGGTTCGCAACACCACCGGTCGGAAAATTATTGCCCCGGATCGTTTGACAAAACGGCTCCTCACTGTTCAACCTCACCTCGGGGAAGATGATCTGCAAGTTATCCGACTCCTTCAAGAATCGTTGGCGGCACAACCATGGTTCGTTTCCTACTCCAAGCGTATAAGTAATTCTTAAACGGGATGAATTAATAGAATATTATGAACACATGTTGAAGCAGAAAGCCTCTTTTTATTAAGAACTTTAAAGAAAAATTTATTACATCAGTAATCTCCTTTTGGGAGGAGAAAACCCGTTTAGCCTCTCATAAAGGCTATCACACTCTTGTACATAAAATTAAAACACTAAAACTGAAAACTGAAAACACTCTGGAAATTCTAAACTCACAACAGAATTTTACAAAGAAAGTTTATTGTTAGAAGACTAAGGGAAATGTTCGATGCCTTTAGCCTTCTGAAAGCTCTTGTTTATATAGAGGTAAGGGTTGCCTCTATTCCTTGGATTCTCCCATCCACTTGCTGAAAGTAGTGCAATACTTTATTATCTTCACATGGCTTGGGTCTCTCTTTGTCTGGTATCCAAGGCAAGTTGATAAGGCTACAAAGCCCACTGACTCTTCTTTTTCCGTCTTTTAGATAGATGGAATCTTATGACGTCATTGCTTACGTCATTGACTTGAATTATCAGCATCTTGATGAGTTGGACGCCAATTACTAGATCTGACCCATTTTTTGTCTCTTTGCTGAGTGGGTTATCCTTGAGTCACATGTCTCCTTTAATTTTGTCGGGGAATCTACTTTTTTGGTGGTCCCCTAAACTTTGGATACTTCTGTGACTTTTCTTCTCTGTCGCCGGGTCTTCTCCGATCGACTTTTGGCCGGAATCCTTTGCCAAATTCCGGTTCCTTCTGGTTTTGACATTCGGGACAGACCCGAAGTTCCCAATGGCCTATGTGAGCCATATTGCAATATTTCCGGCGAGTTTCTTTACTCCCCGGCAGCTTATTTTCCCACAGAATATTTCTTTTCTTTTCGAATAGGTCTTCTGCGAATCTTGTAGTTTTTCCTGTCATAGTTTTCAACAAGAATGATCCGTTCATTTGAATTACGATAAAACTTGAACGGAAGCTTGACTTTGTCCATCTCAGTAAGACAGACCCACAATCCCATGCCCTTCTTGTAGTAATCTGATCTTCGGTGAAGGTCATGGCCAATTGTACTTCTTCTGAACTAGTCTCCTTGATATTTTTGAAAGCTCTTTCATCTGGTCGTCGAAGCCTAATGTAATGGAAGGCTTCATGTCCACCTTTTCCGGCGGGCTCTGTTGCTGCACTTATGAAATACAACTCCAATGTATCCCCTCGTTTTAGGCTATCATTGTTGGACCAGCACTCGTAAACTGCTTCCTGGATCCATTTTGGCAATTTTGTGATCTCCGGGAAGCCTGGTGAAGTAGTATAGATTGAGGCCAAAGCCCCAAACTCGTACCACCTCTTCACTTCTTCAGGGCTGGAATTTGGTAACATCCAAACCCTTGGATATTTTCCAGAAACATTGATCTTTATTTTTTCTGGAGATATCCCTTGCCTGGTGATCAATTTCTCCAAATTCGCCTGGTATTCCTGCCAAGAAGAAGAAACTTTAATCTCTTTAGTATCAATCTTAGAATTGCCCATCATAGGCCTAAGATTGATCTCTTCGTCCTTTACCCCGGACGTGCTGGGTTGATGTGATAACTCGGGATTTGACTCCGGAGTATCAGTTTTTCCTTGGGCCAATATTTCTGTTAGCTTAGGACTTATGCTAGAGGTACTGGAATCCTCTGCTACAGGTTGGGGAGCCCTGCACTCTAAACGCTCTGTTTGCTTATTAGCAGCCTGGAGGAGTGGCCCTTGAAATGCCATCCTCAACTGAGAGTGAGACCGGACACATGCTCGTATACGATCGGTTACTTTGTCCCGATCATTCCTTTGTAATTTCCCGGCCAAATCAGCATTGATGACCAGGGTATCAAATTCTCGGAGTAGCATTTCAAATTTGGTCTCCAAGATGTCTTGAGATTTGTGAGGATGGAATCAACTTCAATTCCCTCCATCTTTTGTTAGAATATCTGCAAGAACATTTTCATGAGATTTTATAATGACAATATCATAATCATAATATTGACATTCAGCTTGCCATCTAAGTATCCTAGCTTTTTCTGGTTTTGATTCAATTTTGTTTTTCAGAAAAGCTTTGACACTTGAATTATCAATTTTTAGGATAAACTTTTTAGTCAATAGAAATAAAGGCCATTTTTTGAAAGTCTTTCTGACTGCAAAGAATTCTTTCTCGTTGATATGCCACCGAGTTGCTTCACTGTCTGTAAATAGACCGCTGCAATATCTACATGGCACTTCTCCGTTTGGTGTGGCTTTTGTAAGAACTGCTGCCCACCAATGATCTCAAGGCATCGTGTAAAGAACCAGTTCATCTTCATCCTGTGGAATTGCAAGTTTCGGAAGCTTTTTGCAAACTTCTTTAAGTTGCTTGATTCCTTCTTGATGTTCATTCTCCCATTTGAATACTGCATCTTTTTTAAGCAATGGGCTAAACACCTTCTCGTAATGTGCTAGATTGTTTATGAGCATTCCAAAGCAAAATTGACAACTCAAGAAAACTCGGAAGTCGCTTTTGTCTTTCGGTGTGCCTGGAAATCCTCGTATCTTTTCTACAATATGACTTTGTAGGATGATTCCAGATTCGTCGATCTCAATTCCTAGGAATTCAATGCCTAGTTGCAATCAATGCCTTCTTCTCTGAAAGCACTAATCCTTCCTTGTGACAAACATCTGAAAATATTTCCAAATGTTTGAGATGCTCCTTCATGTTCTTTGATGCGATTAGAATGTCATCGATATACACGAACATGAAACTAAAATAATCTTTGAAGAGATTATCCATCTTCCTTTGATATATCTGGGGTGTGTTAGCCAATCCCATAGGCATCACGTTCCAAATATAGTGTCCTTGTGGTGTAGAGAAAGTCTGTGAACTTCTTGCTTTTTCATCCATCTTAATCGGTAGAATCAGTTGCAATCGAACTTTGGGAATATCTTGGCACATTTGATACGATTAACGGATGTTCTCTACTTGGGATATAGTATCCATCGAACTCCAAAATGTTATTAATCCCCTTGTAATTAATAACAAGTTTTGGCTTTCCTCTTTTGATTTCTCCATGGTTTCTGACTAAGAACCCTGGACTGCTATATGGAGAAACTCTGGTGAAATTAACTTAAGGTCAAGATGTTCCTTAAGTATCTTTCGCATATCCTCACGATCCTCCTGGTTCATAAGGATTGGTTTGAATCTTACGAACTCGTACTCCTTTCCAGTTTAACCTTTAAGGAAGCTTTAAGCTCGTTCTTATCCCACCAAGCCAAAGGATCTTCATTGTAATTCCTTTGGATCTTCTTCTTGATATCCTCGAGTGATATTTGTTCCTCTAGGTTACGTCCTCTGTGGATTCTCCATTAGACCCATCCATAAGTCCGCAATGGCTTAGGAGTAACTCATTCTTCTCCTTGTACTCGAATGAATACAAGTTATTATCCCATATCTTCTTATCCTTTCGGCTTTCGAATTGTCTATAGGATAATAACGCTTCACCAAATTTTCTTCGATCCGCCATTTTTGGATTACGAAGTTTGGCTTCATCACCACGCTTGCCGCGAAAATTAATAGGCATTTTTTCTCGTAAAAAGGCTTCCCATGATCTTTGGACAATAATCTTATGATCACATAATGTTGTGAAAATAAGTCTTCTTGTCTCATTTTCTGTGTAAATCGCTTGAATGTTTGTAGAAAATTATTTCCTAGCAAAACATCGCACTTTTTTGTATCATGGAAATAGATTGGTGGCGTCTTCACTTTGTACCACGGGTACCGCCCTGCGCCTCCGATCATTATTTCGCTTGTTTAATTCCTTATTAAGGATAAGAATCCTTTTAGAGAAATCTCTTCTGCAATAGCTGGTAAATCTTCTCTAATTGTTTTAGGAAAAACATCCGGCTTTGGTAGTACATATTCCGACTGAATCAATATAGGCGCGAAATACTCGGCCTTGTATTCAAAGCATATAACATTCCGATAGAAATGTATATGGAGAATGGACTAGTGGTCATCGATTCGTATCTTTTATCATCCACCGTGAACTCCATCCGTCTTGTAATCTTTCCCAAGGTTTATGATCCTCGAGAAATTCAATTCCCAGTATTAATTGTTCGCAGGATCTTTCCGCAACTCTGTGATAGTCGGCTCAATTTCACCTATCTTGGGCTCCTCGATACCGCCCAACTATTGGTTGTTGGAGATAATATAGAACATCACAAGGAAAAATATTATCCTTTTGAGTGATGTCGAATATTACTTCAACTTCTCACCATCCTTCTCGGACATTTCACTTCTCTCTGCTTGTTTTAAAAACATCGGGATGTGTTGAATCGTACTTGGTCTCTTCTCTTCCCATCGGCTGCTACTCACCATTCTGTCCTGCTGGAAAGACATCCTCCTGGGCTCAACTCTGAGACTTCGACTTTTGTTGAAGACTGGTTGATCTTGAATTATAATATCAATCTCCTTTATAGTTGGAGACTCAATGATTTCTGGTAGAACCACCCTGGCAAAGTTCTCAAAGATTCTTGGGACTTCAATAAATTCCTTTCTCAAGAATACTTGGAATGATGGGTATTTGAGAGAGCATAGGAAAGCTTGTATGTGATCGAGTAAGGCCTATTTCCTTCTTTCATCAAATCGATTCTTTTGAAATCTTGATGAAGGGTTAGGACTCTATTAAAATCTCAATCTCCCAAATTGTATGCTTGGATAGACATTGAATGCTAGTTTTCCGCATACAAATTTCCTCAGAACCGCTCCAAGGCATGAATCCTTGAGATGTGAGATTCGCTTGTCAAAAAAATAGCAAGATTGAGTGGCGAATCTATTCCTTCCTTGAATGTTGCCTTAATAATGACTCTTATGGCTCCGATGTGAATCCATGAGAGTGTATTTGTGTTAGGAATTTTATTGTTTAGATTTTGATGAATGCCATGTAAAACTTAGAATAGAAAGTTGGCTCCCCAATTCTTGCTTTGAAATGTATTGTAACAATTAGAGTGGCCAAGCCGAGTTAAGTCGCCTACGCTCCAACTTGCAAGAAGACAATCGAAGGCTTGAAGGAAAACTCTGCTTTGTGAGAAAGCCGAGTACAACAAAGAAAAGCGAGACGGGAACTGTTGAAGAAGCGGTGAGATGCGGTGAGTGGAACATCGGTCAAGTCAACTCAAAGAGAAGCCAAGTCTCAAGTCAAGTGACGGAAGAGTCATCCATGATTGGAAGCGACTCTAAGTCACCTGGGGAAAGCGAGGAAATGCGGTCAAGTCGAGATAATCTGAAAAAGAACCGTTGACGTAAATCAAGAGATTTACTTAAACAAGTAATATCTCCATACTACCTTTCTTGGAGTGCTCGGTCCCGAGCGTGCAAAGAAATGAACCAATGGGAAGCACTACACCGTGTCGAACTACGAAAAGGTGATAAAACATTTCATACGAGGAAATGGCAATTCCAAGAAGTGCAAACCAACGATCGCGCAAAGTGATTTTCAAAAATGAGCCTATCTCTTCAACGGGCAAATTTTTGAAAGTTCACTATAAAAGGCCGAGGAGTTTGATTGAGAAAGAGATAATGCGTGGATGACACACACGTGAGATATACAAGCTTATCAAAATTGAAATATTCTCAATCCTCAAGCCTACATCTCGAAGAACATCAATCCAACACTTACCCGTGAAGGAAAGAGAACTTCAATCAGTTGAAGAGGAAACTATCGAAAACAAAGGGGTCTACATTCCAAAAGGATTGTAGAAAGGTTCAAGGCGTGAACCAAGTCTTAAGCGTTTGGAGGGCTTCGTGATCAAATCCAAAGTGCTTGAGCAAGTGAGTCAGTAGTAGCAAAGGTACCGCCTGTGAAGAAGCGAGTCGTCGATGAAGCTTGGTGAGTGATCAAGGCGTCTCGATCGAGTCCCAAAGGATCAAGTCATTTGTTGTGATCAAGACTTGTATCCGGATACATTACCACTTTGTAAACCGATCATTACTTAGTGGATTCCTCCGAAGTTGGAGAAGAGAGAGTAGAAGAATTACCCCATCTTGAACCTCTATAAAAACTTTTCTTGTGTCATTTACTTTCTGACATTTAAATATCCGCACTTTTAATTGCTCATATCTCACGATAAATTTGCTATCCATCCGATAATCTATAAGTACTAAATCAAGTCAGTAAAAACTTGTTGAAACAAACTTAAGGGTGTTAAGTCTTCATTGAAAACAAAACCACGGTTGAAGTCAAATTATAGCCAGCAAAGTGAGTTACTCTACTAATGGCTCAATTTGAGTTCTTTGAGAGATTAACTCTTGAGTGACTAATTCGATTGTCCATCAAGGACACACTGTTGTGTAGAACTCGTAGATTTAAAAGGCCTAAATCGAAAATTTGGTAAGGTTTATTCAACCCCCCTTCTAAACCTTACACTTACACCCCTTGGGACCTACAAGTGGTATCGAGCGGTTGGTTCACTGAACCCTCCGCACCGGTTCTTGAACTAGATCTCCAAACTTTTCAAAAGTCCGCTTTAGTACTTAAACTTTCAAAACTCTTTTCTATCATTAAAAGTTATCATCATGGAAGCAAATCTAACACGCATTCCTATGTTCACTATTGAAGAATTTGATGATTGGAAAATTCGTATGCGAGGCTCATCTATCAAAGATTACATGATGAGATGTGGATAGTGATAGAAGATGGGCCTCTGCAGATATTAAAGGTGAAACATTTATGCACGAAAGAGTTCTGTTTGAAGGGGAAGAAGATCAGAAGACCGGACGTCATGGTTGAAAAACCAAGAAGCGAGTGGACAAATGATGACGAGAAAAAGATACAACCTGGACAATATAGCCAAGGATATTCTCTACAAAACCTTGGACAAAGCCATGTTCAACAAGGTGAAATCTTGCAAAACGGCTAAGGAAATGCGGGGACAAAGCGACATTGATTTGTGAAGGCTCGTGAGCAAATCAAAGAAAACAAACTTTCGGTCCGTACAAAAATTTGAGAACTTTAAAATGATCTCGGGAGAAAACCTGGATCAAGCGGATGCTCGATTTCTGAGAAATCACAAATGTTTGTCTACACTTGGAAAGGAATATACACAGAAGAAATGTGTATGAAGATCCTGAAAAGTCTTCGGTGAATGGGAGATGAAGGTCATGGCATCGAGACATTCCATGGACCTATCAAAGACATCCAACCATGAGTTATTCTCGGACCTCAAAGCCTATGAGTTTGAGTGAGAAGGAAAGACCAGGAAGAGAGTTGTACCCAAAACATTTGCTCTAGTTGTCAAAGATGGAAGGAGAGTCAAGTCAAAGAGGCAATTGACCCGGAAGAAATAGCCCTAATGGTTAAAAGATTTAACAAGTTCTTTAACAAGAACTACAAGAGAGGAAAGGGTGAATCCTCCAGGAAGACACTCGGCTCCCTCCAAATCAAGGGATGATAGGCCAACCAAGAGGACAGATCATCAACAAGTTGAGTATCAAAGGGCCGACAACTCAAGAATAGAAAGAGAGTGAGCAAAAGGTGAATATCTATGTTGGAATTGTAGACAACCAGGTCACTATGCCATTGACTGCTCATATCCTGTAGTCAACAAGTAAGTAAACGAAGAAGAAAGAAAGGTCTTGAGAGAAAGAAGACAAGAGAAGAAAAAGGCAATGATGGTCTGCAGAGATCTGGCCGAGACAAATGCCAAGTCAAGAGAGACAGTGACTCGAGAGCGGTGAAGCCGACTACTCAAGTGACTACGAAGAAGAAGCCTTGATGCCGCTTAATGGCCAAAGAACAAGATCAAGAAGATGAGGTACAATCTAACTCAACAAGCTCGGACACTAGTGATAGTGACATGTGACACACACACTTCATCACCCACTGATCTTTATGATTCATTAGGCAAAATGATGAAAGATTTTGAGCACATTAAAACCTCACACACACTATTGAATGAGGAAAACAGCCTACTCAAAAGTCAAAACTTAAAGCCGACTAAGGAGCCGAGTACTCTAAGTCAAATAGTGATGAGAATAAGAGTTTAAAGGTGAAAATGCTAAATTAATAGCGAGAAATTGCTCTTTATAGAAAAGAGGAGAATGACCTCAAAAATGTTATTGCCTCATTCACTAAGGCATCTAAATCATTGGATGATCTTATTATGAGTCAAAGAGAATGTGGAGACAAGACAGGCTTAGGATTTAATTCCTTTGTGCCATGTCAAACCTCAAGAGTAATTTTGGAAAAAGGATCTTCAAGTCATGAAGAATGAAAAATCCAAAACTCTAAATGATGCACATACTTTCAATCCAAAGCACAATACTAAGCGGCGGCCTTGGTTACAAAGGAAAAGGAAAACTTGACGCCAGTTGAGAGTCTTTGAAAGGGACGGTGAGAAGAGATTCACCGAGTCCTCGTGAGACTCCAAACAAAATACTCAGTAAAGAAGAAGCATAGCTACCAAAAATCCCAGAAAACTCATAAAAGAAATACATATGATGGGAATGGTAGAAAATATCCAAGCCAAGTCGATTGGAATAATGTGAACTATCGGCTAGACTTATGGAATACAAGCCCAAATGGCAAAGGCCTAGAACTCAACAAAGGCCATTCCAAAAGCATAAGAGCTTTCATCAGCACACACATATGCACCTAGGCACTACACTCAAAGACACCACAATTACCCAAGAAAGGCAATTGCTAAAACACATATGCGGGCATACGGACAAAAGAGCAATTTGTATGAACCTAGACTCCCAAGCAATTTGCCAGGATTGATTATGATTATGGCATCGATAGATGGCAACCTCTTAGAGTCAAATCATTTGGCTATAGGTTGGTTGGATCATCTTATAATTCTAACCCCTCGGGACCAGGACAAGAATGGGTACCTAAAACTTAATTTCCTTGATTGGGTTCAAGGAGCAGTGAGTGCCAAGGAACCTGGTACGTGGATAGTGGAAACATTCCCGGACATATGACAGAAATAAGAGAAATCTGTCAAAATTCAAGGAAGTCAAAGGAGCCAAAGTCATATTTGGAGGAAATGAAGCTCTGGTGAAATAAGAGGCATTGGATCCATCCGGAGGAATGGTTTAGAAATCACGGATGTTGCATATGTTGAAGGACTAAACTTCAATTTACTAAGCATCGACCAACTCTGCGACAAGGGCTACAATGTTGGATTCAACATGGGAATATGCCAAATCAAAAATGTTGAATCTAATGAAGTTGTCTTTGCAAGGATGCGGGGCAGAAAAATATGTATGTAGTGGATTGGTCAACCGCAACACCCAAAGACTCTACTAGCAAAAGAGGTGAATCAAGTTGGTTTGTGGCACAAAAAAGTGAGTCATCCGAATTTCAAAACGATTAATAAGCTAGCAAGAAGTCATCTTGTGGAAGGACTTCCAGGACTCGATATACAAGAAGGAGAGTATATGTGATGCATGTCGAAGGAAAACAAATCAAGTCGTTGTTCCAAGAAAAGACTTGCCCATCCTCAACAAGAATATTGCATCCGCTTCATATGGATCTATTTGGCCCAGTGGAACCAAAGCAAGCATAAGTGGAAAGAAATACACCTTGGTGGTAGTAGATGACTACTCAAGATATACATGGACAATATTCATGTGCAAGAAGAAAGAAACTCTACAAAAGCTACCACGGTGATGAAGAGGATACAAAATGAGAAGAGTCAAACCATTATCAAAATAAGATCGGATAGAGGAACCGAGTTTGTCAATGGAATAATAACTCGATCTTGTGTTGAGAATGGTATTGGTCATGAACTATCACCGCAAGGACTCCACAAGTGAGAATGGAGTTGCGAAAGAAAGCAGAACCCTCAAAGAAGCGAAAAAGGACCATGTTAGTCACGGGGGTTACCAAAAAGGTTTTGGTGAAGGAATCAACACGACTGCTACACCCAAAACAGGATGTATGATAAATAGGCGGTGACAAAGACTCCCTATGACATCCTGGATCGGAAGAAAACCAAATGTTGCATATTTCGGGATATTTGGATGTAAATGCTTCATCCACAATAATGGCAAAGATAACTAAAGGCTTTTGATGCTAAAGGCGATGAGGGTATCTTCTTAGATACTCGGTGAAAGCAAAGCCTCTGAATACTCAACAAAAGAACTATGGTTCTGAGAAGAAGAATCCATTCATGTAGTATTCGATGAGCCAAACATAAATGGAGAAGACATTGAAGAGTCGGTGATAAGTGAAACATCCAACCTGAGAAGAGTCCCTATCTTTTCAAGACGGGGATTATCAATTCGAAGAAGATGAGATAGCTGAATCTCAAAAGCGTTTGGAAAATCTGCGGTGAATGATCACGAAGAGAGTGACCCCACAAAGAACACACCGGCAAGTCGATCAATCCGGCTAACTTACTTCAACCTTGACGTAAGATGGCTGAGAGACCATCCACGAGAACTTGTCATTGGAGACATGAGAGAAGGTGTCAAAACAAGATCGAACTCAACAAGAAGCAATGTTCACATGCTTCATCTCGCAGATAGAACCCAAAGATGTGTCACAAGCATTGGATGACACACATTGGATTCAAGCTATGCAAGAAGAGCTGAATCAGTTTGAGAGAAATAAAGTATGGGAATTAGTACAAAGACCCATACATCAAAATGTTATTGGAACCAAATGGGTATTCAGAAATAAGATGAACGAGGAAGGCTCTGTGGTAAGAAACAAAGCAAGATTGGTAGCCAAAGGATATTGCCAAGAAGAAGGAATAGATTTTGATGAAACATTTGCTCCTGTAGCAAGATTGGAAGCTATAAGGATGTTTCTTGCCTATGCAACTATGACTCACAAAAATTTCATTGTATATCAAATGGATGTAAAAAGTGCATTCCTGAATGGTTTATTGGAAGAAGAAGTGTATGTTGAACAACCTCCAGGATTTGAGCAGAAGACTCTTGGAGACAAAGTGTACAAACTCAAGAAAGCCCTGTATGGATTGAAACAGGCACCCAAAGCATGGTATGATACCTGTCACAATTCCTAATCGAAAATGGATTCACTAAAGGAAAAGTGGATAGAACACTTTTCGTAATTCAAGACAAGAAGAGTATCTTGCTTGTTCAAATATATGTGGATGACATCATTTTTGGATCCACTAACAAAGAGTCGTGTGAAAAATTCTCAAACCTCATGCAAAGTAAATTTGAAATGAGCATGATGGGAGAGGCGACATTTTTCCTTGGACTTCAAGTGAAACATTTGAAGGATGGAACTTTCATAAGTCAAACAAAATACACCAGAGATTTAATGAAGAAATTTGGTATGGAGGAGAAGTCTTACAGTAAAAATACCAATGAACACATCATCAAAATGGACATGGACGCAGATGGCAAGCACTCAGTAGACCAAACAAGATACTGAGCACTTATTGGATCATCTGCTCTATCTCACGGCTAGCGGCCGGACATCACCTTTCTTTGTAGGTGTATGTGCAAGATTTCAATCTGCTCCAAAAGAGAGCCATATGACATGACTAAGAGAATATTGAGATACTTAAAAGGAAACCAAGAAGTAGGGCTATGGTATCCAAAGGAAGGTGGATTCAAGCTAATTGGCTATTCAGACTCGACTATCTTTGGATGCAGAGTGGACAGAAAAGTACTTGAGGCACATGTCAAATGCTTGAAACAGACTAATTTCTGGTTTAGCAAGAAGCAAAACTCAATAGCCACCTCTGGTGGCGAGAATACATAGGCTGCGGGCATTTGTTGTGCCCAAGTCCTATGGATGAGACAAGTGAGAGATTATGAAATTGAAGAAAAGAAATTCCAATCATGTGTGATAACACAAGTGCCATTGCAATCACTCAAAATCTGTGTTGCACTCAAGAACAAAACATATAGATGTCGAGATATCATTTCATAAGAGATCATGTTGAAAAGAAGGACATTATCTTGGAATATATCTCAAGCGATAAGCAACTAGCCGACATCTTCACAAAACCATTATGTGAGTCAAGATTTGAAGAACTCAAACATGAGTTGGGGCTAATTGAGCTAAGCCGAGACAGAAGAATCAAAGAAAAGAAATGAAACAGGAAAGAAGGTGAAAAAGAGTCGAAAAAAACAAAAACTAGCTCAAGAATCACCAGATCGGAAAAGTCGGCTATACCAAGTCGGTGATATTTGAGTCACTAAGAGAAATGTGAGAAGCGAGTTAAATCGGCTAAAAGATAATTTGAATAACTTATGAGCAAAGTGACAAAAACGCAAATCGTTTTTGACTTAAGCGGAATGTTTCGAGACACACGTCAAAGATAATGATGATGTGTACAGACATAAAGCCGCACACCAAGCCTATGATTGGATATAAATGCTGCCGCATTAAATACGAGACATGAATCGCTCAATATGCGTGCGAAATCCAAGCCGTTGATTTCGATCACGATTAGCTTGGAGAAGCTAGAAAGCGGCAGATCAAAACCGTTTCTAACATCGAGTATCCTATGACCTATGTGGAGGAGGTCGCACAATTCTACGTGAATGCCGAGATTCACGACCAGAAGGAATCAAGTCATCTGTTCACGGGAAGCGGTGACTATCACAAATGCCAAGGATTTGGTGAATATTGCTCACTACCAGCAGAGGAGCATCCGAGATCAAAGAGGGCGATGTAAACTTGGGTGACGCATGGAAAGAAATAGCCAAGTCCGACGTTGTCGACAAAATAATATACACAAAAACAAGAGATTTGAAGGAAGATTATCACAAATTGTTGGACATTGTTGCCAAGTGTATCGACATCAAATTTGGCGACTTTGACCAACCAATCAAAGGCGAAATTGATTGTGATGGCGCAATAATCGAAGAAAAGAAGATAAATCGGGCTGAGTTTATCTACGCAGACTTCCGCCAAAACGTGGGAAACAAGTCCTTCAAAGAAGATGGGTCATTTGGAGGATCCTGGGATATGGCCTAGTGATTGGCGGCTATTGGAGGTGAAAGGAGTACCTCTTAGACATGGGAAAGCTTTCCATGTTAACAAGAGGATGTTGAGCTAATCTCTCGGTGCTCGAAGCGTGCATACGCCAAGAGAGTCGACACGGTGAGGGGAATCGGTGACCCAAGACACATTGCTTCCTCCAACAAGAAGAAAAGTCGCCCAGCGACTACCAAGAAATCACTTGCCCCTGCAAAGAAAGAAAACCAAACATGCACTGCCCCTGCAGCAGAGTCACCGCCCAAGCCGTGTCACCCGCCCCCGTGAGCGGTCGAGAAGGACTCACAAATTCCTTCTCTCGATCGTCAAAAAGAGGAGGTCCGACAAACCTAGACGGCCAGCTCCTCGTAAACAAACACAAGCACGGCCCCACCCGCCGAAGACTCGAGAGGACACCGTCTCGAACCGAGAAATCCCTGCGGTACAAACCAAGAGACGAAGAAGACTTGTAAAGCAATCCGAACAGGAGAAACCGGTGAGTCGGCTACTCGGCTAGCACAAATACCGGAGACTATCGGAGAAGTAGAGTCTCCGGATGTAATTGATGAAAACTGACCAAGTCTCTTTGAAGGTGATCGCAGAGGCAACTGAAGACACACTGTAGCTCACTTTGGTGAAACTCAAGAAGAACCAGCCCAAGCGGATAGTGATGTAATGATCCTATCTCCACCTTACCCGACATCCAAAATCGTCTGCGTGAGTGGAGAAAATGGAAGTTGAGCAAGTCAAGGAACAGTTCCTACGGCTGAATTCATAGAAGAAGAAGAGGAACTGCTAAATTTCCTTGGATTATCCACCTGTACTCCCGGCTCTAGATGAAGACAAGCGCATGGATATTCTCGGATCTACAAGGACAAGGAGAGAAAAAAAAAGTGAAGAAGCCGAAGCACGAGAAAAGGCAAGTATTCCGCCTATCTCGGCACCACGAACACTTCCATCCTCTCCTTGATGTCTTCTCACGAAAGTGACGAGGAACTGCACAATCCGCCGCTACGGAAGAATTGCGGATGCAAAAAGCATTGCGTGAATCAAGAATCCTTCACGAGCAAAGATCGATGGAGGGACCGGGGAGAGTCCTCGAAACACGGTGAAATCGATCCAATGGGAGTGGTTGACAAATAGCCACCGATGTTCTTTCGCTACCACTTCCCCCTAACTAACTCGGAATAAGGCAATAAGGAAGATGGCGATGAAAGCGGGCTAGTGGGGACCCCGGTCGAGCCAACCCCTATTGAAGGTGTGCCACCACCGCCCCAACGGCCGAACCATCAACCGCAACCCGGGAGTTTGGAGACGAGTGACCCCACTCCAAGTCACTCCGGTGCTCGGTGAGGGGAAACTCCCTCCACTGCGGCAAAGGTCGGAGGATCTTTGCGCAGATGACTCCACAAGGAATGTAGGAGGCGAAGCAAAGAAAACTCAAACACAAGAAGAACAAAGACAAGTTGCCATCAACGAAGCTCGAGGCGATTGAGACTGTCTCGGTGAGGTGCCAACTTGACTCACGAAGGCTAATGACGCGGTTGATGCGATCGAGGCACGAAGGATGATACAGGAGTTAACACTGGCGATGAAAGCGCAATCCATGGGGTTGAGACTCCAATGGATGCCATCGCGAAGACCCTAAGACGGTGACATCGTCGAAAGGGAAGACAGAGCCTCGCAGGTAGAGAGACCGCCTGGAGGAAATGAAGGCCACGGGAGGTTGAGACTTCCGGGGTAACACACACCAAGTAGAGAACATCCCTCCCGCAACCATCGATCCATCCGAGAAGGAGATCGGCGCACTTCATGATTCCCAGGACAACCCCGATGTCACCTTTCCGGGATCGAAGGCGAAGAGGAAGTCGAGTCAACTCCCATGACAAATCCAAAAGACTCATTGCGGATGTTCCGGCACGAGCAAGTCGATCCCAAGACTACTCGTCGGACCTTTAATTTTGATGATGAGCCACCAATGGAAATCTCATCATCGTCCGATGACGCTCGATAAGGCCGAGGACCAGTCTACTCAAAAGGAGAAATCGGTGAGACCAACGAAGTCGTTAAGACATTTGAGGCTCGGCAAGCCGAGCCCATTGCACCACAAAACTCAATTTGAACCGAGACCACCGCTCCGGCTCCTCAAGCTACTTTGGATCGATTCCCGGAAGAACTTCACGCCCACCGCTTATCATCGAACAAATCCCGGATGGCGGTGATGAATCCTTTGTGGAATCTTTCCCATTCTCACCGGAAATACGAGAACTCCACGAAGAGTCGAAAATGAGCAAGCACGCTACCACGGACCAGCTCCTGTTTTCACTCGGGCACCATTGTTCAGCCGACTTGATTTATTTTTGTATATGGCCATCACTTGAAGAATCGAATTTGAAGTCACGAGAAGTGTTCAAGGCACTCTTTCTTGAAGTTGAAAAGATGGAGAGGCATCGGGCCTCCTTGGATATGCGCTGGACAACAGAGATGCCAACCTTGGTGACTTGAGAGGCATCACAATCGAGGATAAGGGAATGGTGGCAACAGCAGCAATCAATGCGTGTGGAGCAAGTGAGATACTTGAGACAATTATTCAACAAGTGGTGTGGGAGAGTCGAAAATGTTGACGCGAAAACGGCTCGGGGAACACATTGAACATATGCACGAAGCTCACACCGCCGAGATCAAGCGCTGCGTGAGCGAAATGCAAATGATATACTGCGTTTGGAAGAACACATGACAAGAAAATTCAGCCTTCTCATGGTGAGATGAAGCGATTGTGAGAATCCAACGCTACTCGATCAATTCCGTGCAAAGATACAACGCAATGAGACTTGAAGCAAAATTCAACCATCGAAGACTTCGACTTCATGCTTGCCAAGCATGTTCCTGGGGTTCCTCTATCCTTTGATGATGCCAAAAAGGGGAAGAGGAATACCTTAAAGCAAAAAAATCAAGAAAAAGAAAGGAGCGGTGACAAAGGAGCAATTTGAGAAGGAAAATCGGTGAGGAAATTTTGAAAGCGAAGAAAGGAAAATCTGCTTTGAGGGGAAGGATCAAAGAATATGACCTTGATGATTGCACAAACCCCCCAACGGTCTGTCACACGGTGACATTATAAGCGGCAAACTCCCCGTGACTCTGCCACTCCAACACTACGATGTATCTATTTGAGAAGAGAAAAGAAATTGAAGAGGAGGGATGAAGGAGGTGGAAGGAAGAATGGATGCCAGGGGTGATGAACATTTTGAAAGAACACGGAGGCATTCCGGTTGACGAGAGACACGTATGCCATTTCGGATGTCGGGACAGAGCAAGATCGGTTGACGAATTCAAAACGCTCGAATCAAGGTTATTTTGCAAATTTGTCCTTCGCTCAAGCTTGGGATCATCTTGGGAAAAGGGTCTCACACTATGTGAAGAAGGTGACGATGCATGCCGAGACAACGCGATCACTCTGCTTTGGTCACTCCGGGCACTGTTTGGAAAAGAAGAAGGCCCAGTGCAAAAGATACGCCAGAGGTAGAGGAAGAAGCGGCGGTGGAGGAAGAAGCTTGAGACCTAGGCCTCGCCCAAGAATATTGAATACGTAGATCCGGGGAAAGAAAGGAGGGATCTAAATTTGGGTCGGGCTTGACCATGTGGCGAACTTGCAAGTGGCCAAAACCACGCCGAGTATGCAAGAAGGATAGAAGAAGAAAACAAGAGACAAACTCGGCTATGGCGGGAGAGACGGGGAAAGAATAAGGAGAGATGAAGCGCCGGGAAAGGCATATGAGAAGAAAAAGAAGGCGGTGATGACGAGAAGAAGAGAAGAAGAGAAGAAGATCTTGATCAAGATGAAAGAAGGAGACAAATGAAGGAGATGAAGTGTTCTTCATCCAACCCTTCGTGTATTTTATATGTAAATACATACAATGTAAGTCTTACGTAATAATGCCATAAATTTTTTTGAGACAATTACATACTACGATACACCTTGTAAACTTGATTTGTGTTAAGTACAAGAATGATATGATCAATAAAAGGATTGATTATGCGCATACATTCTATGTCAATACACTATCTCAGACGTATGTATCTTTGTTATTTGCATCTTTGTATGATTTAAGTTTTGGCATCATCAAAAAGGGGGAAATTGTTAGGAATTTTATTGTTTAGATTTTGATGAATGCCATGTAAAACTTAGAATAGAAAGTTGGCTCCCCAATTCTTGCTTTGAAATGTATTGTAACAATTAGAGTGGCCAAGCCGAGTTAAGTCGCCTACGCTCCAACTTGCAAGAAGACAAATCAAGGCTTGAAGGAAAACTCTGCTTTGTGAGAAAGCCGAGTACAACAAAGAAAAGCAGACAGAACTCGATCAAGAAGCGGTGAGATGCGGTGAGTGGAACATCGGTCAAGTCAACTCAAAGAGAAGCCAAGTCTCAAGTCAAGTGCGGAAGAGTCATCCAATGATTGGAAGTCGACTCTAAGTCACCTGGGAAAAGCGAGGAAATGCGTCAAGTCGAGATAAGCGAAAAAGAACCGTTGCACATAAATCAAGAGATTTACTTAAACAAGTAATATCTCCATACTACCTTTCTTGGAGTGCTCGATCGAGCGTGCAAAGAAATGAACCAATGGGGAAGCACTACACCGTGTCGAACTCGAAAAGGTGATAAAACATTTCATACGAGGAAATGGCAATTCCAAGAAGTGCAAACCAACGATCGCAAAGTGATTTTCAAAAATGAGCCTATCTCTTCAACGGGCAAATTTTTGAAAGTTCACTATAAAAGGCCGAGGAGTTTGATTGAGAAAGAGATAATGCGTGGATGACACACACGTGAGATATACAAGCTTATCAAAATTGAAATATTCTCAATCCTCAAGCCTACATCTCGAAGAACATCAATCCAACACTTACCCGTGAAGGAAAGAGAACTTCAGTTGAAGAGGAAACTACGAAAACAAGGGTCTACATTCCAAAAGGATTGTAGAAAGGTTCAAGGTGAACCAAGTCTTAAGCGTTTGGAGGGCTTCGTGATCAAATCCAAAGTGCTTGAGCAAGTGAGTTTGTAGTAGCAAAGCGTTGCCTGTGAAGAAGGCGAGTCGCACGAGAAGCCGGTGAGTGATCAAGGCGTCTCGCATCGAGTCCCAAAGGATCAAGTCATTTTGTTGTGATCAAGACTTGTATCCGGATTACCACTTTGTAAACCGATCATTACTTAGTGGATTCCTCCGAAGTTGGAGAAGAGAGGAGTAGAAGAATTACCCCATCTTGAACCTCTATAAAAACTTTCTTGTGTCATTTACTTTCTGACATTTAAATATCGCACTTTTAATTGCTCATATCTCACGATAAATTTGCTATCCATCCGATAATCTATAAGTACTAAATCAAGTTGTAAAAAACTTGTGAAACAAACTTAAGGGTGTTAAGTCTTCCATTTGAAAACAAAACCACGGTGAGTCAAATTATAGCCAACAGGTGAGTTACTCTACTAATTTCACTTTCAGTGAGTCATGTTGAGAGATTAACTCTCTTGAGTGACTAATTCGATTGTCCATCAAGGACACATTTGTGTAGAACTCAGAGATTTAAAAGGCCTAAATCGAAAATTTGGTAAGGTTTATTCAACCCCCTTCTAAACCTTACACTTACACCCCTTGGGACCTACAATTTGCAACTTCTCTTTTAACTTTGCTTTTGATCTCCTGTATTTCTCTAATAGGGACCATTTTGCATCTCGATCAGTTACTCGGTAAATTCCATCGAATAGCAAATTCTCGGTTGTTACCCTGTGGATAATGGTGTTTTATTCATTACGAAATCCAATTTTATCCAATGCTTTTTCCATAGCTCCAATTGTAAATCCATCATAGACTTGAAGCTTTGGATCTTCCTTCATGATTCTCATAAGAGTTTTATGAGAAACCGTCGTGTGAGAGAGGAATCGACATATCCTCCCCGTCTGTGAAGAATTTCTTCTTCACTCGATTACGAGTTGGAGTCACTTCCATCGTCGAGAATAGATCTCTTCTTCATAGATGCTTTCATCCGAGGGTATATCCTCAAATTGATACACTGTATAAGATCTTGATAGTAGACATGCCTTCCTCGATTTCAGGGTAGCTTCGAACCGTCTAATTCCTCGTTTTTGATTGTCCGGGCAATCCGTTGAGATATGCCCTCTTGCTCGCATGTCCGGCAATTACAATCTTTGAAACTTTCATTAGCTACGGTGTGAGCACGCCCTGAAAGTTCTTCTTCCCGGATTTCTTTGGTACTTGCTTGATTAGAACCTCGATGATGAGGCTCTACTCCGCTTAGTCTTTGGTCTTTGCCCGATTTATAACCGGGCTTTTTGTTTTGACCAGAACCTTCTAGGTCTCCATGAAGACCTGCTTCTTTTGTTGTTGCTTCCTCGGCGGTATGGATGGCTTCTGTCCTTCTTCTTCTTGTGCTGCCTTGGTTGACCTCCCACAATTGTTGGGATGTCATTATCCACACAACATAGAGGAACCGCTTTGTTAATTCCTTTTAATCTCTTGTAATTCCTGTACATAGCTGCTTGGTAACACCATTCAGATAACTTGGCCTTTAGGAAATACATATTTCTGGCCACAATTTCTACTTCCGCTCCATCCTTGTATTTCCTGATAAGCATTTCTCTCCAGGGACTCGAAATCTTGGCAAAGAATAGCTGTGCAGCTTCCTTTTCTTCAATCTTGGATTTCCACCGGTATTCAGTGAACAACTTGATATATTCGTCAATATGACAAATATCATATAACTCAAGGCTATAGAGGGCTTGTTTATATCTCTTTCTTTTTTCATCCTCTAATCCCTCGAAATAACATGTGCCAATGAACTGGATTTTGAATAGTTTTGTCATTCCATCGACAATTCCTTTAAGTGATTCTCCTGATGTGACCGAACCTTTTGTACTAGCATCGGTCATATCCCATGCAATCTTCACCGATCCTTCAAGACTCATTTCAAGGAGTAAAATGAATGAATCCTTTGTAAGATCGAGGGTTCTATTTGAAATTCTCATAGTCAAGCCCATTCATCAATGAGAACTTCTCTATTTTTAAAATCTCGGATGTCATTTAACATCAACCCATATGGATGTATTGGGTCGAGATGTGATCTTCCATAAGGCGTCGATAAACATTCGGCCTTCCGGTAGGTTATGCAGTTCCAAGAGGTTTCGACCTCCGTCCACGAAAGTGGATCACTTCCGGTCGTGAAATCTCCGGCGTGTGGCATCCTCTCATCCCGAGCTCCATGATTTGAACCGTACTTTCTTCGACGTTAGGATTAAGCGGTGGCGGCGGTGGTGGAATTGGTCTACCTTGTGGGTCATAGGTAACCAAAGGCGATCCATCACCTGCGTTCATCTTTAAATCTATAATACCTAATCGCCGAAGGATTTACGCCAGTCGTGTAGATCTCTAAGATTTATCTTTTCCATATCCATATTTTTAATTTTTGATGGATTTTCCTTTGATTAGAGCAATGAGCTTCTCCTCATCTGTCATTTTTCGTATAACCGGTTGGTTTCCCTTTTTGGTGTAAATAAGTCTTTGTCCCGAAATCTATACGCTTCTTTCCTCCGGGAAGAACTCGGCTGTCCTCCAGGTTCTTGACTCGTTTTGAATATCATGAAGGAGATCAAGAGTTTCTTCGATATTTCACCATCGTTTCCATCCAGTTGGATCGATGAACTTGTGATGGTAGATGAATATGGCGGTTCCCATAATTACGCACCGTCTTACGGACTTCTCTAAGATCTTCGGAGAACTTAGATTTGTATGCGGGAAGTATCTCGTTCCACTCGGATACTCCATCGGGAATCATTGTTCGATGGGAATTTTCATTAACCGTTTCTTGAAGGTTCATCAAGTGAACATATAGGGTCTTGTTAAACATCCAGAACTGCCTATAATATTCTGCTCGCATTTTGCATTTCCTTAAGATTTTCCCGTCGGCTCCTGCCTGTTCTTTTTCTTCATGTTGGCATTCCCAATATGAAACCTGGTCAAGGTGTTCTTGTGCATACATCATCAATATTTGACGATATGTCCTGTAAGGGGTACATCTCGGACATTGGTCCGGATCCATAATCTCGGAGTAATTTCTCCTCACCAATTGTTAATTACATAAATATAATAAATTTAACTAAAAGTTATTAATAAACCTAGGCTCTAATACCATTTTCGTGGATCGCAAGACCATGAGGAGTAAAAATAGAAATTGCAATGAAATTTATAGACTAGGTGGTAAAGTGCAACAACTTCAAAGTTTAGAGGGTAAACTGAAAACCAACTATCATGAAACTAGGGGTAAATTCGGAATTGTAGGCAAAGTGTAAAATTTCGCGAAGTTGAGGGGGTTAAGTGTAACGTTTTAAAATTCGTATGGCAAAGTGTAAAAGTTCGAATAGTTTGGGGGTTAAAGGTATTTATCCCTAAAGAAATATATGTTATCTCCAAACTTTAATCCTTTTAAAATTATATTTGTCTCTTAACAAACTTTATTTGCAATAACTTTAGACGTAAACCTTTTCATGACCAATTACTTGTTACCATTCAAATTTTTTGTGGCATAAAATGTAAACAAAATGGGAAATTAAAGGAATGAAAATATAATGAAATTGGAGAGAAAAAGAAAAAGAAAAAAAAAAGATCATACTAGTTTTTCACTAGACATTTCCCCCAGAAACAGAAAGCTAAAAGTAGACAAAATAAGTAAAATTTTAGGGGGACCTTTGCTTGTTATTTTTTACCAGTGTACTACTCGTTTTCTTTTCCAATGGACATAATAAAAACACCTACTACTTTAGAGTCCTTGAGGGAAAACAAGACTACCAAAACCATTTTCTCCTTTAATTATTTTGAGAGTGATTAATATCAATTACATCAACACATGAAGATATTTTCGATTAGAAAAAACACACATGAAGATTTATATCATATATAATTCTCTAACCACGAGTTTGTAGCTCAAATGGTATCGCTAACCCTTTGTAAGTGTGTTGACCAGGGTTCGAACCCTGTATCTTTCAGTTTCTTTGAAATTAATCCCCTCTACTCCAACCAATATTCCCAACTTATTAAAAACATATATATATATATATATATAATTCTCTAAAAAAATTAATCAAAATTTAACTTGAATATCATACATCAAACTGAAGATATTATATATCTATAAATTATAATACTTCTAGAATACTTTTTCAAAATTTATTTTATCTCTCAAAATTTATTATTTCTACATTCTTACGGACATCTAATAATGGCGTATTGGCGTTCTATTATTAGAATAGTTTTTCAAAAAAACAAAAAAAGTTCACTTGAGGTAATAATATTATCGTACTCCAAACAAAAGAGCTTTTAATACAGCTAAAATTAGAAATTATTAATTACACAATCTGCCGACATTTTGTCGGATAAGTGGATTATAAAAATGCTAATGCCAGTGACTATAATGCATGATGTGATACGCCCTTTAATTTGCTGGTTACATAAAAAAATTTAAGGTAATTATGAGATCAATAACAGTTGGAGGAAAAAAGAAATGAAAAGAGTAATCAAATTTAATTTTGGAAAAATAAAAAAGAAGAAAAGCTGTGTTTATATATTTAGAAACAAGCCCCTCTCACCATTTCCCGAAGATTTTTTTTTTTGTTTAATACAAAATAACACTCCCCTTTTTCTAAATAAATGAAAATATATAAAAAGAAAGAAAAAGGTCCTGATCACAAGACGATCAGGTAGCAAAGGAAAACCAATGCAAAATTCAGGAAAAAATAATAAAATAACTTAATGGCGCAATTTAAATTAAAGACGTTTATGTCTCAACGATTTTCGAGTTATATTGTCATTTGTATTTGTTGTACGTGCTCGAGTATCGTATTGATGGTCTGATGTAGCTTGTAGAATGTCGGTCCAGGATCTTCGAGCCGCAATTTCCAGAAACTTCATAGCTTCCGAGGGAGCACATGAGTGAATAACAAGTGGAGCAGTTGAGGAGTTGTCTACCTTGGTCTTTAAAACTTCCTATTTGCCTTGTTCTTTTTCATCCAACATATCAGACCAACGCTTCCCTGTTGATGCAGTCATTGCTTCCTCTGACTGATCATTAAGCGGATGATTTCTAGATACAACTTTCATGGCATTGTGGAGATCCGCTTGACTCTTTTCATCTAACTTTGGTGCAGTCACCGTGTCCTCATGAACAATAACCGAACTCCATTCTGGTGGTTGATAAAGAACCATAGTCCTATTAGGATTGATATTCGAACCTTTGAGACCCTCATCTGCACGGACATGTGAGGGCTCATTCTCTTCATGCAAATCCTCTGATGTATCACCCAATACGTTAAAAGAATTTCGTGTTTGAATACCCGAAGTGGATGGTCCACCCTCCTTAGGGCCAGTACTCCTCTCCGTAGAATGGGCTTTCCGGGGCTTAACTTGAACCCAAGTTTCCGAAACTACTTCCTTACCCTTGTTAATCAGAATCTTACCACGATTCCCCGTTCTAATGATAGATCGTCCATGAACTGGGCTCTTATCAGTTTGAACAATGTCAGCTCTTTTTGTCGCATCTTGATGGCGATAATTTGCAATATGATGCCTAACAATCCGACAATTAACGCAAAAATTCGGTAAATTCTCATAACTGATCGAAACAACAGAGCAATGTCTCACCCTTTCAACCATATAAATTCCTGAAGAGATTTATTCAAATCAAGTTCAACTAACACTTGAACAAAATGTCCCACCTCCCCGGACAACGAACGACCATCAATTTGGATAGGAGTACCTATCACACTTGCAATCTTCGTAATCAAAGAGGGATGTCAATACTCGATACTTAGTTCATAAATCCGAACCCAAACTTGTGCCATAGAAGTATTAATTTTATAAGGATTGAAATTCGGGATTCAATTAATGATGCGGATTGTACCCAGATTCAAATTCCATGAAGCTTTAACGAAAGCACGATTACGGTAACCTATATCATTAAATTGTAAACTAAAATAACCCTTACCTTGTGGTACCAATCGCCAACCATGTTGAATTCTCCAAACGGCATGCAATTTCGATTTGAGCGTCCCGAAGATTAAGTGCATATTACGTAGTAATATGAGTTTTGGGTACAAAATTGACTTTTCCCAACATTTCTTGTTCTAATTATTTTACTTATTTTAAGAGTTAGATTATAAGTAGGAGAACTTTGTATTTTACGTTTATTTTATTAGGAGTCCTTTTCCTATTCTAGTAAGAATAGGTTTGTAATTTTTATTAGCCTATATAAAGAAGACAACATATGACATATTTTGTATGCCTTGAATAGAGAAAAACGATACAGATGAGAGAAATTAAAATTGAAAAGCATTGGCTTTTGTGTGCTCCAGCATAGTCATACTTGTGTTCTTCAAAGTGCTACTGGAGAGTTGTTCGAGTTGGATCAAATAATCATTCTTGTGTTCAAGTTACGCAATACATTCTTCGGGAGGAAGAAGGTGAGTCTTAGGGAGGAAGACGATCCGCGATTTGGAGGCGTCCAACATTGAAGGGATTTCATTGAAGCGGATTCTCGGAAGAATAATTTCAGCGAAAATAAAGGGAGTTCAAGGACGACGACGATTCAAAGAGGGAGTCTTTAAATTGTTTAAGTCTAATTATTGTATTCTGTAACCTTTATTATTAGTGGAATTATTTTTCTCTAGGCGTGGCCTCGTGGGGTAGACTTATTTAATCCGAACCACGTTAATATCGTTGTGTTTTTATTTTCCGTTGTGCAAAAATATCTGTGTCAAAAATGGTGTTGTAATGCCAGTTACAACATCGGTTGTTCAGGTTGCTGGTATTATTTAATAATTTGGGGCAACAACTTATAACAAGTGGTATCACAGGGGTTACCAGATATATTTGGTTTTGATCTTGGATTAAATTGTTGCCATTATTTGTGAAGATGAGTCTACTACGCGAAGGATGTTCCGTTGTTCGCCCACCGTTATTAGAAGGTTCAAATTTCTCTTACTGAAAAGCTCGTATGCGTGCCTTTATCAAATTTGTGGATGAAAAGGTCTGGGAATCGATTGTGAATGGATGGGAACATCCAACTACGAAAAAGGAGAAGAAGGAAATTGTCCCAAAAGTGAGATCACTTTGGACGACTGATGAGATCGAATTGGTTCATGCCAATTCCAAAGCCTTGAATGTGATTTTCAGTGTCGTTGATGCCAATCAATTCAGGCTTATTGCAAACTGTGAAACGGCCAAGGAAGCTTGGGATATACTCGAGGTAGCACATGAAGGAACTGCTCAAGTTAGGCTTTCTAAACTCCAGATGCTTGCAACCCAATTTGAGACTCTTAGAATGGAGGAAGACGAAACTATTGCAGATTTCAATGCCAAACTTTGTGACATCGCAAACGAATCTTATGCTCTAAGTGAGAAATATTCTGATACAAAGTTGGTAAAGAAAACACTTACATCATTGCCAAAGAGATTCTCAAGTAAGGTGACGGCAATTGAAGAAGCCAAAGACATTACTCAAATGCGTCTTAATGAACTCATAGGGTCTCTTCAAACATTTGAGATGAATCATTTCCAAAACAAGCAGGCGAAAGACATAAGGATTGCATTCCAGACTGATGTCGCAAGTGATGTTGCAACATCAGGTTTTGACATGGCTGATGTAGTAAATTTTCTTGAAGAGAATTTTGGGAATTCTTGAAGAGGATGGAAGAAAATCAAAAATCTAAATCTGGTAAGAATTCAAGTTTTCCTAATAATAAGAGTGCTTCTAATCCTTCTTCTTCAAGTGTTAGCATGAAAAACAAGCGAATCCAATGTAGGGAATGTCAAGGATATGGTCACATACAAGCCGAATGTACCAACACTCTCAAAAAACAAGGCAAATCCTTAAACACCACATGGAGCGATGTAGAATCAGAGGATTCACAAGATGAAAAAGAAGCAGTGAGCAATCATGTTGCACTCATCACGATTCTGGATCACGGGCATGCTGATTTTTTTGGAATATGTCATGTCGCAAATCATGTTGCAACATCAGTTCCGACACCAATAAAAACTGATGACAGTTCAGTTACTGCATCAAAAGGTAATAAGAAATCAAGTATTGATGAACTGATTGATCATATTCTGATTATAGCAGCGAGAATGATGTTCCTAGTGAAGAGGAGGTCCAAGTTATGTACAAGCAGATGTTCGAAAAATTCATTGAGATTCGTTGTACGAACAAGTCCCTTGAAGAAAGGATTACTGAAGTCTCATGTTGGAATGCGATGTTCGAACATGAGATTCAACACTGCAGGGAACAGATTGCAAAAAAAGACAAGACACTTAAAGACACTTTGGATGAATTGAAAGATGATAAGGCTTCTTTATCTAAGATGAACACCGGTAAAACCAAGCTTAATGAGATCATCTCGATTGGTAAATTGGGAGGAAATCGTCAAGGCTTGGGTTACATTGGTGAAAGCTCCAACTCAAAAAGGGATCCAAAAGATGATATTCAATTCTTTAAAGGTGCAAATTCAAATCCCTGATTCCACAATCTGGTAATAATTTTATTGTTCAACAACCAAAACGTAAAAGGTTTGTTCCTACTTGTCATTATTGCAATGTTGTTGGTCACATTAGTCATTGTTTCGAATTGCATAATGATCTTTGGTATGGTAAGCATGTTCAAAAATCATTTTCCAGAAATTTCCAACATGGCCCCCAGTTTGCTCCTAGACGAACACTTAGGGTTAAAAGTGATTTTCCTCATAGAATATGGATAAGGAAGTCTGATCTCATATGTAACTTTGTGAATAAATCCATAAAAGCATGCACAAGTCCTTCATGGTACTTTGATAGTGGTTGTTCTATGCACATAACTTGTGATAGGAATAACTTGTGTAATTTTCAAAAATTAGATGAAGGTTTTGTGATTTTTGGGGATGGGGCAAAAGGGAAGATTATGGGAATAAGCACTCTTAATATTGATGGCTTACCTAGACTTGAAAATATGTTATTGATTGATGGTTTGAATGCAAATTTGATTAGTATTAGTCAATTATGTGATCAAAATCTCTTTGTCAGATTTACAAAAGATTTTATGTGAAGTTTTTGACAAAACTAACAAGTGTGTTTTGCAAGGAAAAAAATGTCCTAATAACTGTTACAGGTTGGAGCATCACAATTCATGTCGCAACATGGGTCTGAAAGAGACCAATTATATGAACCACGAAATTGAGCAGTTGATGAAGTTTGAGGATACATATTCTGTTCTGAAAGTACCGAAGCATAAGAAAAATTTCATGTCACAACCTATGTTGCAACATGACTGTTCGACATCGAACCTGAAACTACCAGAAAATCTAAAAAGTGATAGATATGTTATCTGGACTGAAGAAATTGATAATTATAGAAGCATTCCAGGGAAGTGTCTCTTACATTCTTTGAAGAGTATGAATTTTTCTTATGAATATTTTCAAAAATATGTGAATGTGATTTGTAATGGGTTAAGTGCATATAATATTTCCAAAAATTCAACACATCTCTCTTGGATAAAACACATTGATGCATTGAATCACTTTATTAGAGAATTTGTTGAGAGTGGAATAGTATTAATTGAACATGTTTCGACTGAGAATAAAATGGCTAACACATTAACCAAGGCTTTAGAGGCAAAAACTTTAAGAAAGTTGTTGGATATTTGCATTATGTGATACGTGTTGTTTTGCATTCTTGTAGTTTGATAGGTTGCTGCTTAGTAACTAGGAGCATTCATGAGCCCCATGTTTGTCTCTTATGTAAAATGGCGGTACAAAAATGAGTACCAAAAAAGGGGATCAATCGAGGTTATACTCCTCTATTTGTTGCTACTTAGTAACTAGGAGCAATGATGAGCCTCATGTTTGTCTTTTACGTAAAACGGCAGCACAGATATGAGTATGGGAAACCATCTTAGGAGTTTTTGAAAGGAAATTCAAAATTAAACCTAGTGGAAGAATGCCTCGAACGTCCTAGCAAAAAAAAAGAGAAAAAGAAACAAGAGAATTGATAGATTCTAGAGACTTTAGCTTATAAGATTTATTAGGAAATTTTGGATTGTTGGTCAGATATTTGATTTCTTTGAAATCCGCCTAATAAAAATTGACATGTTTATTTTTTGTGTGCACATCTTGTATGTGATTTGCGTTCATGCATTAGAAATAATTTTTTAACTTTTTGTTTATTATTTTTCTTCTTCTCTCTCTCTCTTGCCTTGGAAAATATGAAGGCCAGTGACGTTCAAAGGAGAAACTAGGTTCAATTTTTCGTTGTCCAACTCTCCATGTCTCTAATTTTGTGAAACCTTGTGTAAGTGGTTGGTGAATCCCTTGAGTTGATTAAACGAATTTAAGGAAATCTTATTTACTTTTAGCCATTTTTGCCAAAAAGGGGGAGTAAGTGTGGGGTATTTGATTGAGGGGGAGCTATGTAGTTCTTTTGTTCTTGTTTAGAGAATGATATTATTTGATTGAGGATGAGAATGATTTGATTGAGGGAGAGTCATATGCTTCGGATAAAATTTGTTATTAGATGAGTTTGGTTTTGACAAAAATGCCAAAGGGGGAGATTGTTAAGTCTAAATTTTAGACTTAATTGATTAATTGTCATTATTTGTCAAGATATATTTGTTAGATAAATGTTTTTATCATGATTTTGATGATTATGTTCGATTTTGTTCAAATATGTTTTCAAACCAAAACTATGTCCCTAAATGTTGTCTAAATATTTCCGATCAACTTAAAATGTTTTTACTATTTTTGGAGTATTTCTTGAAGTTTATTTTCAATAAAACTTGGACAACACATTTGTTTCAGCTCGACCGGTCGCCCTATAGGGCAACCCGTACTGAGTTGAGCTAAGAAACAGAAAATGGGACGTAAGAAAAACAGCGGGGGCGCGTGGGTCGACCAGGTGGGCGGCCGGTGTGGTCGGCCGGTCGGCCGTGGCGACACTGCACACTGCAAGTTGGATTTTTGTTCGGACTTCTCTATTTCGTATAAACGTCTGGCGGCAACGGTCATGACTAAGAGGCCCGGTCGCACCCCCCTTCGACCGGTCCCCCTGTGTTAAAATTCGCAGAATTCAATTTCAATCTTATCTCTGCGCGACCGGTCGAACCCCTCGTTTATCAGCAAACTATCCATTGCATTTTCAGACAGCTTTTCCCTATTTTGTGGGATTGATTTCTAACAGCTATATTGATGATTTTAAATGGTTTCTTTTGCAAAGCAAATCACTCCCCAAGGAGGAGCCAATGTCTGGAAATCAAAGCCAAGACCTCTCCTATAAATAGAGGCTTCATTCAAACAACAAGATATAACACACAATATACAAGCAAAAGAGCAATTGAGCAAACACTTTCATATATCTTGTTGTATTAGCCTAAGCACTTTCACTTGCACTTATTTGAGGTCTAGGCTTTCAATTCTTGATTACACTTGTACTCATATTGTATCAATCATTATAGAGTTGTAATCTTGATTTTGGTCATCATTCAACACAAGACATCCTTGTGAGTATTCTTGTGGTAAGAATACACTTGGGTGATCTAGGTGATAGGTGTTTGAAGGTTGTGGTAATCTTCAAAGGTGTTGTAAGAGGGTTGTGGTAATCCTCAAGGTGGTGTAAGAGGATTGTGGTAATCCTCAAAGTGGTGAAAGAGGGTTGTGGTAATCCTCAAGGTGTTGTATTAATTTTTGGTAAATTAATAAAATCTTTTTCTTTTTGAAATCCATCCCAGGAGATCTTTGGGATGGTAGAGGATTAGGCCCTAGGTGGGTTGAACCTCTTTAAATCAACGAGTGTTGTTTATTTTCCGCATTTACATTTTTGTTATTTACTCGTTGTTTCGAAAAAAAGAGGGTGATTTGCGAAAAATCGGAATAATCTATTCACCCCCTCAGATTATTGTAGCTTGGACTAACAAGTGGTATCAAAGCCAAACTCTTTGGCTAGCTCGTTCGTGTAAAGAGGAAAGATCCATGGCTACAAATGATGCTCATCTCACCACCGGCGCCTCTACCAATAAGCCACCACTATTCGACGCCAACAACTACGCATTTTGGAAAGACCGTATGGAGTGCTTCCTACAAGGGTGCGGGTTCGACATTTGGAATGTGGTCATTGAAGGAGTTGATCAACCAACAAAGAAATCGGAGGATGGCACCTTGGCTCCTAAACCTTTCAAGGAGTTTGATGAAAACGACAAAAGGCTTTTTCTCTAAACGGTAAGGCCTTAAATATTTTGCATTGTTCTCTTACCGCCACCGAGTACAATCGCATAAGAGGCATAAGGTCGGCACATGAGGTTTGGGAAAAATTGGAGACAATCTATGAAGGGACTAAGAAAGTCAAGCAAGCAAGAAAGACCATGCTTGTTAAAGACTTGAAAACTTTAACATGTATGATGGCGAAAGCATCTCCAAAATGGTGGAAAGGCTTGACAATATTGTCAATCCTCTTGTGGCCCTCGGCAAAGTCATCTCCGAAGAAGACAAGGTGACCAAGGTACTAAATGCACTTCCCGGCTCATGGTCCGAAAAAGTAACGGCAATCACGGAGGCACAAAATCTTGAGACACTCAAGTTTGATGAGCTTATTGGAAACCTACTCATCTATGAAGTCTATCTCAAGGAGAGGAAAAATTCCAAACCATCCACAAATCAATCGGGTATGCAAATTATTCCTAAAGGTCTTGCTTCTTCTTCTAATAATGCATACTATGATAATGATGATGATGATGATGAGGAGACGGCCGCACTTGTTCGAAAATTTGCAAAATTTGTGAATAAAAATAAAGCAAGAAAACCAAGAGATAATGCTTGCTTTAAATGCGGAAAACCCGGGCACTTCATTGCCGATTGCCCAAAGCTCGATGAAGATGAGCAAAAGAAAAGGAAGCCTTTCACAAAAAAGAAGGCTCTAAATGCGGAAGTCAAAACATGGGATGAACTACTCGAACAACCGATGAGGAAGGAGAAACCGAACACGGTCTCATGGCTATAGACGATGAAAACAATGAGGTACACTCAAATTCTTCTACTTCCTCCATAGTTGATGACTTGCAATGTGATTTTGATGAATTGCAAATTGAGTTTCAAAATTTAATCGTTAAATACAAAAATTTGAAAAAGGAGCATAAGGAGATTAAGGTTGAAAAAGAAAAATTATTTACCTCTTATGAATCTCTAGACAAAGCTCATGCTCTTACTCTTACTAGAATTCATTCTCTTGAAACCGAAAAGGAATTGCTCACAAAAGATATTGAATGTTTGAAAAATGACGTGCATCGTTTCAACATAAGTACGGATAAAGTCACAAAAATTTTAGATGCACAAAGAGGTGAGCATTCCAAATCGGGACTTGGTTATAAGCCATTTCAAAGTGTTTTTAAGAAAAATAACCAAGGTCCGACTTTTGTACGTGCTAATAATTATAATACTCCTACTTGTTATTATTGTGGCAAAGTTGGACATTATGCTAATAATTGCAAATTGAGAAATAGCTCAAGACATGTTTGGAGACCCAAAGGTCTCAAGACTAACCCCATGGACCCCAAAATTATAGGGTACCTAAAAGAAATTCTTTTGTAGATAATAGGGGCCATAACCACAATGGAAGATTCAAAATGGCTCGTGGACAGCGGATGTTCACGCCATATGACCGGGAGGAGAGAACGTTTTACCAACATCAAGCTCAAGAAGAGGTATGGTCATGTTCGGCAATGGCAAAGGAAAAATTCTTGGAAATGGAGAAATTGGTAACTCTTCTTTCTCTCTTAGTAATGTTCTATTAGTTGAAGGGCTTAAGTTTAATTTGATAAGTGTTAGCCAACTTTGTGATTCAAAATATGATGTTTCCTTTAATAAAGAAAAATGCCTTATTCTTAAAAATGGTGAAATTATTTGTGAAGCAAATAGAAAAGGCAATCTTTACAAAATTTGTACAAGTGATTTGGTGAGTCAAAATGTTTCTTGTTTAGTCGCCAATAATGATTTAACTAGTTTATGGCATAGGCGACTTGGACATGTTGGATACAAGAATTTGAAAAATATTTACAATAACCAACATGTGAAAGGACTACCCAAATTGAATTTTGAAAATCTTGGCTTATGTGACACTTGTCAAAAGAACAAATTAGTTAAAAGTAGTTTTAAGCCCAAAACGAAATTTCCACAACCAAACCCCTACAAATGCTTCACCTTGATTTGTACGGGGATATTGGTACGGCTAGTCTAAGTGGAAAACATTACACTTTTGTTATAGTCGATGATTATTCGAGATATACTTGGGCTCTTTTTCTTACTAATAAAAACGATGTCGTTAATGAGTTTGTTAAGTTGTGTAGACTTATTGAGAATGAAAAAGAAGATACTATCAAGTCTATTCAAGCGATCGAGGTGGAGAATTTGACGGTGAATTTAGAGTATTTTGTGAAACCAAAGGATATGCTCATAATTTTCGGCTCCAAGGACACCTCAACAAAATGGAGTAGCCGAACGGAAAAATCGAACATTACAAGAAATGAGTCGGTCCATGCTCAATGAATTTTCACTTCCAAAGTATTTTTGGGCAAGCGTAAAGTACCGCTTGCTATGTCATTAACCGAGTTTATATTCGTCCTAAAATGAATAAAACTCCATATGAGCTTTGGAAAGGTAGAACTCCAAATATTAGTTATTTCAAAATATTTGGTTGTAAATGCTTTATTTTGAATACCAAGGATCAATTGGACAAACTTGATCCTAAGGCCGATGAAGGGATATTTATGGGATATTCAACAAAAAGCAAAGCATATCGGGTTTACAATAAGACTAGTGGAGTTGTTGAAGAATCCATCCATGTTAAATTCAATGAAGCTTCGGGAGTTGAAAGAATTCCTAATGATGAAAGTGATGAGGAAGATATTATTGAACAAATTGTTCAAATTGATAATCAACCGTCTACATCAAATGATCAACCTTCCACTTCAAATGGTCCTCAAGAAGATAGAGGTGATATCTTGGATCTTCCCGTTGCATTGAAATTTAAGGGAGATCACCCAAAAGATCTTATTATTGGTGATCCCTTTGATAAAGTAATAACTCGAAGAAACTTTGCCGAGAAAGCTCTAATTTCTCAAAAAGAGCCTAAAAATGCTAAAGAAGCTATTGAGGATGAGGATTGGTTTCTAGAGATACAAGAGGAGTTGAATCAATTTGAAAGAAATGATGTATGGGAATTGGTACCTTGTCCTCCTTCTCAAACCATTATTGGCACAAAATGGGTTTTCCGGAACAAACTTGATGATCAAGGCAACATTGTTCGAAATAAGGCAAGGTTAGTAGCTCAAGGGTATTGTCAAGAAGAAGGTATTGACTATGATGAAACTTTTGCACCCGTAGCACGTTTAGAAGCTATTCATATTTTGCTTGCCTATTCTTGCTTTAAAAATTTCAAACTTTACCAAATGGATGTTAAATCCGCTTTCTTAAATGGTATTATTCAAGAAGAAGTCTATGTAAAACAACCTCCAGGGTTTGAAAATTTTTCTAGGCCTAATGATGTTTTTAAACTTAAAAAGGCTTTGTATGGTTTAAAACAAGCACCGTGCATGGTATGATAGACTTAGCTCTTTTCTTTTGCAAAATGGTTTTACAAGAGGTAAAGTTGATACTACACTCTTTGTTTTTGAAAAAGGGCAAGATTGTTTACTTGTGCAAATTTATGTTGATGATATTATCTTTGGTGCTACTAATGAATCTTTGTGCAAGAAATTCTCCAAGTTAATGCAAGGTGAATTCGAGATGAGTATGATGGGGGAACTAAATTTCTTCCTTGGACTTCAAATTAAGCAATGCCAAGAAGGTATTTATATTTCGCAATCAAAGTATACAAAAGAACTTTTGAAGAAGTTCGGCATTGAAGAAGGAAGAACCATCTCGACTCTATGGCAACCAATGTCAAAATTGACAAAGATGAAAAAGGCAAGGCGGTTGATGAATCCAAGTATCGAGGTATGATTGGTAGTTTACTTTATTTAATCGCTAGTAGACCGGACATTCTTCATGCCGTATGCCTATGTGCTCGTTTTCAAAGCAATCAAAAGAATCTCATATGAGTGCCGTTAAACGGATTTTTCGATATTTGAAAGGCACTATTCAATATGGTTTATTTTATCCAAAGAATGAAAATTTTTCTCTTAAAGGTTATAGTGATTCGGACTATGCGGGTAATATTGATGATCGGAAAAGTACTTAGGATCATGTCAATTTTAGCGATTGCCTAGTTTCATGGTTTTCAAAGAAGCAAAAGCGTGTTTCTCTCTTTCAACGGCCGGCGAATATATTTCCGCCGCATTTTGTTGTACTCAACTTCTTTGGATGAAACAAACCTTAGCGGATTACAAATGCTCTTTTGAAAACGTACCTATCTTTTGTGATAATATATCCGCTATAAATATTGCTCAAAACCCGGTTCATCATAACCGTACTAAACATATTGAGATTCGACATCATTTTCTAAGGGATTGTGTTTCAAAAGCGAAAAATTGAGATATCGTTTGTGCCATCTCAAGATCAATTAGCGGACATTTTACAAAATCGCTAACTTCCGAGACTTTTTGCGTCAATACGAGCTCGGTTAGGCATAATGCATATTGAATGAGGTCTACGTTTGCATTTTGCATGTTTTAAAACTTAGGGGCAAAAATCGGATTTTTGGTTGAAAATTCGGATTTTGAAAAATTTGACAAAACATGTGGGTGAAGAGGTTGAGGGCAACCGGTCGCCCTCAACGTCGACCGGTCGCCCTCAACCACGACCGGGCCGCCTAGGCCAATTTCTCGGTTTTAGTTAGTTCATGTCTTCAAAGATTTGTTATTTTCACCTCTTTTTGCCATTTTCGTCCCCTTTGCCAAATGCACACATTTTTCACTCAAAATTGATTTTCATGCATTCAATTCATATCTTGGACCTTATATAGCATGTTTATCATCATCTTTGCTCATCCTTTCCGATCAAATGGTAAGAATTTTCCTTACTTTGCTCAAATGGGTTGAACCCTTGAGTTTATGGCTTTCTTGTATATTTCTTGATATTTTTTGCTCATGATCTTGATGAGCTTAGTTATTATCTTTGTATTGTATGATGTTTTGATGTGAATTGGTGATGCAATTTTTTGGCTTGGATCATTTACAAGGGCTATATACAACTCCTTTTATTTTTCACGCCCACAATGTGTTCGATGAAATGTCACAATGAAAATTTCAACTTCTACATGATTCTCTCGCTTCCAATAGTCCTATATACTCATTGAGATCATGTCTTGACTCTTAAACGAGCTTATGGATATCTAATGATACATTTCTCCCATTTTTTTTCGGATTATAAGCTTATCTCCTCGAATGGTTGATAAATTGTCTCTTTGGCGCACTTTGATATACTTGTATCATGTTTTTATCATCCTAACATTCTTTTTGATGATTCCAAAGGGGGAGAAACAGGAAAATGGCTCGTTAGCTCAAAGAAGCTAATAAAAAGCTCGAAATAAAAGCTAAGCTATGGCTCATAAAAGCCATAAGTTGTGATTTTTAGTCCAACTGTTGCTTGATGAACTTGTTTGCATGGATAATAAAGTATTTGTGACAGGGGGAGCTTCTAAGCTCATGGAGTTGTTTATTTTGTAAAAGCTTGTGCTTCTAGCTTATGCAATATTTCTTATTAATGTGCTTGTTGATAGGGGGAGCTTTTGTAAAATGTTTTTAAACGGATAGTTTACTCATAAGCCGGAAAATTATTCTGTTTTTCGAAATCGTCCTCTTGAAAATTGTTTTGGTTTGTAATCATCAAAAAGGGGGAGTTTGTTAGATAAATGTTTTTATCATGATTTTGATGATTATGTTCGATTTTATTCAAATATGTTTTCAAACCAAAACTATGTCCCTAAATGTTGTCTAAATATTTCCGATCAACTTAAAATGTTTTTACTATTTTTCGGAGTATTTCTTGAAGTTTATTTTCAATAAAACTTTGGACAACACATTTGTTTCAGAGCTCGACCGGTCGCCCTATAGGGCAACCCGCACTGAGTTGAGCTAAGAAACAGAAAATGGGACGTAAGAAAAACAGGCGGCGGCCGGTCGACCAGGTGGGCGGCCGGTGTGGTCGGCCGGTCGGCCGTGGCGACACTGCACCGCAAGTTGGATTTTGTTCAGACTTCTCTGCTTCGTATAAACGTCAAGGGCAACCGGTCACGACTAAAGGCGACATCGGTCGCACCCCCTTCGACCGGTCCCCCTGTGTTAAAATTCGCAGAATTCAATTTCAATCTTATCTCTGCGCGACCGGTCGAACCCCTCGTTTATCAGCAAACTATCCGTTGCATTTTCAGACAACTTTTCCCTATTTTGTGGGATTGATTTCTAACAGCTATATTGATGATTTTAAATGGTTTCTTTTGCAGCAAATCACTCCCCAAGGAGGAGCCAATGTCTGGAAATCAAAGCCAAGACCTCTCCTATAAATAGAGGCTTCATTCAAACAAAAAGATATAACACACAATATACAAGCAAAAGAGCAATTGAGCAAACACTTTCATATATCTTGTTGTATTAGCCTAAGCACTTTCACTTGCACTTATTTGAGGTCTAGGCTTTCAATTCTTGATTACACTTGTACTCATATTGTATCAATCATTATAGAGTTGTAATCTTGATTTTGGTCATCATTCAACACAAGACATCCTTGTGAGTATTCTTGTGGTAAGAATACACTTGGGTGATCTAGGTGATAGGTGTTTGAAGGTTGTGGTAATCTTCAAAGGTGTTGTAAGAGGGTTGTGGTAATCCTCGAGGTGGTGTAAGAGGATTGTGGTAATCCTCAAAGTGGTGAAAGAGGGTTGTGGTAATCCTCAAGGTGTTGTATTAATTTTTGGTAAATTAATAAAATCTTTTTTTTTTTGAAATCCATCCCGAGAGATCTTGGGGTGGTAGAGATTAGGCCCTAGGTGGGTTGAACCTCTTTAAATCAACGAGTGTTGTTTATTTTCCGCATTTACATTTTTGTTATTTACTCGTTGTTTCGAAAAAGAGGGTGATTTGCGAAAAATCGGAATAATCTATTCACCCCCCCTCTAGATTATTGTAGCCACTTGGACTAACAATATTGGTTTGTATTTATACAATATATATATTTTTAAAAGGAGATGGAGATCTTTTGTCTAGTTTAACAAGGAGAATAATTGGTCAAATACAAGATACATCCGATATGCTGAAGTATGAAGGAAAAGGAGTTGTTATTGAAGGTGGAAACTTGGTTCAATTAAGAGTTAGATTATGAGTAGGAGAACTTTGTATTTTACATTTATTTTATTAGGAGTCCTTTTCCTATTCTAGTAAGAATAGGTTTGTGATTTGTATTAGCCTATATAAAGAAGACAACATATGACATATTTTGTCTGCCTTGAAGAGAGAAAAAAGATACAGACGAGATAAATTAAAATTGAAAGGCATCGGCTTTTGTGTGCTCCAGCATAGTCATACTTGTGTTCTTCAAAGTGCTGCTGGAGAGTTGTTCGAGTTGGATCAAATAATCATTCTTGTGTTCAAGTTACGCAATACATTTTTCGGGAGGAAGAATGTGAGTCTTCGGGAGGAAGACGATCCGCGATTTGAGGCGTCCAACAGTGAAGAAATTTCATTGAAGCGGATTCTCGGAAGAATAATTTCGGCGAAAATAAAGGGAGTTCAAGAACGGCGACGATTCAAAAAGGGAGTCTTTGAATTGTTTAAGTCCAATATTGTACTTTGTAACCTTTATTATTAGTGGAATTATTTTTCTCTAGGCGTGGCCTCGTGGGGTAGGATTATTTAATCTGAACCACGTTAATATCGTTGTGTTTTTATTTTTCACTGTGCAGAAATATTTGTGTCAAAAACGATGTTGTAACTGATGTTACAACACCGGTTGTTCAGGTTGCTGGTATTATTTAATAATTTGGGGCAACAAATTATAATAATTAAGTTCCAAAATTACTTAGTATTATCTAATATTATTAATCATTATTGATCGCAAATATAAGTTTCCGGCACACGCGATTCGTATCAACCCATGCGGCCTCTTTATCCTACAAGGCCCATGCAGATCCACCCATCAACTCAGGTATAAAATGTATCTCTATCCCATTTGTAAGTATTCTCAGTTAAATATTCCTAATTACTGTGTCATTTGCTCTGGATTTTCTCTCCTAATGTGACTTACTTGAGCATCAGGGGCCTCCCTAGAACAACTCCATGGCGCATCTAACGTTTGTTGAATTGTCGCAGGCAGGTTTCATCTCAAGAACTACCAAGTCCGGAGAAGAAGTTGGACCAATTTATCAAAATCCTTAATTTGAAGTGATCTGCGAATTTAAGTTGCATCAATGAGTAAGATAGATTGCTGTAAGAACGTGTCTGCTAAACTGAGAAGCTGAAAGCTAGCTTACTGCTATCTGATGAGTGTAAAATATACATGTATTTCGGGGCTTAAAATGATATATTTGATACATTTGCATGCATATTTAATGTGTTTTTACTTAGTTTCCTTAGAAAAGCATGATACTGCATATTCTTGTAACATTTTGCAGGAAACGGAGCTTAAAACGAAGAAATACCAGTTGGAAGACCCGGATAAGACTGACAAATGCGAAGAGAAGATAAAAAACACGAATAAAACGGACAAGAACACGTCACATGGCCGGACCGTATGGTGCCGCACGACCGTGTGAAAATACCCTTGTGAAATGACACAACTGTGTGAAAAAGAAGAAGAAACAGGGGACGGAACTAAGCCGCACGGCCGGACCATGTTGGCCCACACGGGCGTGTGGTATTGGGCAACACAAAGACCCACACGGCCGTGTGATGTCACATGGCCAAGCCGTGTGGGACTATGTCACGCGGTTTTCCGGATTTGTTTTCCCGTTCCAACTCTACAAGTGATCTCTCCAGCATCTATAAAAGGGACCCCCATGGCTTGCACGAAAATTAGAACATTCATACCAAAGAAAACATATCAAATTATGCAGGAATACAAGATCCAAGGTCTTCTGAGATAGGAGATCTAGGTCGCGAAGAACACCACAAGGCCTTTTGCATCTACGGGAGTACAAGAGCTTCGAAGGATTATGAAGGGAATCCATCATGACAAGAAGAGATTTTCTTTTTATGTCTAAATCTCTTGTCTGTGCTTAAACGATGTCATAATATTGATTTCGAAATTGTCTATGAATTTGTTATCAATATTTGGCCAATCTTTCGGATCTTGGGGGAATAATAAAAAATGTGGATTCATGTTAAATCTTGATTAATTACTTTATTAATTGATTCATGTGTTCTTATGAATTCGAGTGTTTATTTATAATTGTCGATTATCTGATCAATAATGTGCATGTCATACTTGTTATTATAGCCACAAGAATGTGATGTTATTATAGCCTAAGTGTTTCACATATCAATCCCTGAGGAATACAAACTTCCTTGCCATTATTCTATAAACTACACTGTATACTTGCAATTGTATGATCCAAATATTTCTGGCGAACAAGTTTTTGGCACCATTGCCAGGGATTGAAAGATTCTACTTATATATAGTAATAAGTAGTTCAATCTTAATTGAATCATTTTGTAAATAATTATTATTTTTTATTGTTTTATTGCTTTTTTCTAACATTATTTTTGTTGAATGCGAGACTGAAAACTCTGGAGACACAAGCAGCCCTAATCGCTACTGTTGTGGGAGGCCAACATCAAAAGGGTGAATTCCCAGCGATCGAGTTGAATCAGAGAGCAATGCAATGCCATTCATCTGATAGATGGCACTGAGGGTTCACAAATTTCAAACGACAATTATAGGAGACAACCCAATTTATTTCCTATTTTGTTTATTTTTAATCGCCTTCAATTTTAATTTCAATTTTATTTCTATTAACTTAATTTTTAGTTTTGTTTAGTTTTTGTGAGTTGTTGTGTAGGAGGCGTCATGGCAAACTACCGGTTATGAAAATAGAAAAAAAAGTACGGAAATAACCTCACACGGGCGTGTGAGACCACACGACCCACCGTGCGAGAAGACGAGATGCCCAGCACCATACAGCCGTGTGGACGAGGGACGGCAGAAAGGATGGGGGCAGACATGCCCAGGCCCACACGGCACGCCCATGTGAAAACACACGACCGTGTGAAATCACACGGCAGTGTGGCGCGTCGAACAGAACGGGCAGAACCCAATTTATACCCCAAAACTCATTTTTTCTCCCACTTTTCCTACCCAAATCCTAACACACGAAAATTCTCTCACAAAACTCTCAAACTCCTCACCAAATCTCTCCAAATTCACCATAAATCTCAACCCAAAAACACAAATCCTTCATCCTCTCAAGAAATCCACCACCAAAAACCTTCAAATCTTCAACCTCTCCAAGTTCTACACCAAGTTTGGGGGTTTTCACTTCAAATTTCAGATCTTTTCACCTCAAAATCTTGAATTTCATGGCTTCTAGGGGTGAAAGATGAACAAGGAGAAATACAAGAAGAATAAATGAGCCAACTCCGGAGCCCGAACTCGAGCCTCAACTAATATTTGATCCTGAAGAGCCCGAAGCTTCGAATGTCATCTTGCCAAATGACACACACCGAGCTAGATGGACGATACTCTGCTTTCGTCCATGGTTTAACAAAAGGTATAGCAATGAACCTACTCTTGCTAATTTAGGTTTATTGGAAGATTTCGAGCTATGTGTGGTCGAATTGATTGGCATGAATTCTTGAATTGGCATTGGGCCACTTATTCAGTTATCACACTTGAATTTTTGAGTAGCTTTGAATTGGTGGTTCAAAATAGAAACTTGATGGGAATTAGGTTTCGATTGGAGAATGAGCCGAGGGAGTTGAGTATTGATGATTTGAATGAAATTTATAAGACTCTGGCTTATGGGGTTGAGAAGCACGAGAAATTTGACAAGGAAAGGTTTTGGAGAGAAATAACTGGGAAACGAATCTACACACCGGGTACCTCAAAGGCATCTAGTATTTGAACCACAGTATTCCGCTATGTCCAGCGAGCCTTAGCAGAAATGATTTTTGTGAGGGAAGAGAGTAAAGGGGCATTGACGGTAGATGAATTATTCATCATATGGTGTATGGCGTCGGAGACTGAAATTGTGCCAAACGTCGGGGCTATGATAGCCTGGCAATATGATAGAATAAGAAAATCGGAGAGAGGTGGAATTTGCATTGGGGGGATGATTACCCCTATTGTTGAATACTTCAATAGTAACTTGGAAGGGTGTGAGGAGGCTGCGGGGCCTAAATTGATATCTGACCGTTCTAACTGCTATGAAGATGATAAAATTCGATGGGCGTGATTACTGGCTCAATCAGGCAGATAGAACAAAGGTTAAGCTTCATAACCCTGAAGCTACATCCATAAGAAATATGGGTAATTGGTTGCTTAGAGGTGAACAGGGGGTTGCTGCTCAAGAAGAGCAAGATGAGCCGATGAGGGAGATGCCAGAATCATCTAGACAAGGGGGTAACCGGCCATTTACTATGAGTGAGAGGCTCGAAATGGTGGAAGCTGACATGGGCAGATTGATAGGCGACACGTATCAGTTGACGGCTACAGTTGATGAGTACCACCAGGAGTACTTACAACGGTTCGATGACATCACCCAGCAGCAACAACATATGTACGAGATGATGTCTCGTATGGACCAATGGCATATCTCACAAGGCCACTACCCTCCACCTCCACCACTACAATGATCCATGTAAGTACTTATTACGCATTTCTCTATTATTTTGATAATATCCTCATATGTTCGGGACGAAACATATTTTAAGTTTTTTTTAGGGGGGAGGTTGTCAAGAATGCGTAAATTTAGTATTTTCTTGCATTCTTAATTACATTTAGTATTGCATGTAGAGCGTATTTGCATTAAAATTTTTGAAATTTTTGATTTTTATTTTTTTATTTTATTTTTAGCTTGTTTATCGCTTCAGCACGTTTAATTGCTTTTGTGTGTGATTATTAATTAAGGTTTTCGAAAATGTCCAGCTTCCGTATGATTTTACTATGATCATTTTATAGAATGAGATAACATACTTTTGGGAATAATGTGATGAATTGTTGGGAAGATGTCATTTATTTTCTTAGCATTAGTTGAGAAAATTGGGTATTTGAGCATATTGCGAAAATAAGGCTGTGTGCTTTTATGCCTATAACTGCTTTAAATTATGCGGACTTATTTTTTCTTGTGTCATTCATGATTGAGAACTTAACTTGCTCTAGTATCTTCATTAAATCCATGTGTATGTGCAATTTTTTAAAAGGATTTAAGGTCATCTTTGTTTAGTCTACTTAACCTAAAAAGCCTACCTATGAACTCATGATTCCTTAGTTAGCCAATTTTGAGCCAAAACTTTTTATTGTAAGCCACATTAATCTATAACATGATTTTGTCCCTAAAATTTCTTGAGCTTATAGAATATGAACAAGTTTGGGGGAGATATGGTGAAAACTTATGAAAAAAAGAGAGGAAGTTGGCAAAAGAAAGAGATATGAGCAGTATCTAGGTGAATGAAGAATGCATGAAGCTCGGAAAAAAGAAAATCTCTGAAAAATATACAGAGAAAATCGAGCAAAAGAAAGAAAAATGCTGAAAATTGTGAAAAAATGAGAGCTTGAGGCTTAAAAAAAAGAAAAAAAGAGGCAAAAAAGACCTAAAGAATGAAAAATGACAAATAAGGGTGGAATCGAGTTGAAAACGAAAATGAGTATTATATGAAATTGGGTTGGTGAATTTCAAGTCTATATGCTTAAATTTTATTTGCTCAAGTGAAGTCATTTAATCCAAATTTCCTTACTCTTATCAAAGAGCCTACATTACAACCAAATGAAAAGTCATTTTTGATTCTTAGATTCTGCACACAAAAGTGATCAAGATGTTAGACGATTTGCAAGCCTATGGTAGTTCTACTTTCACTGAAACGAATTTGAGCGTAAACACTATCCATAAACTTTTGAGAGTTGAATGATACACTATCTACTTGTGAGTCGCGATGTCGAGTATCCAAGAGAGTATTGACTATGCCAAGTTTATGAATGATGACTTCTTGATTATGAATTACATGATTTTCTTAAGTATGGAGTCAAATGAGATTTAATGTTCATAGTATTCTTGTGTGTTCTTTTTACCCCTTGATATTATTTTTCTAAATTTGCTCGAGGACGAGCAATGCTTTAAGTTTGGGGGATTTTGATGAGTGTAAAATATACGTGCATTTTGGGGCTTAAAATGATATATATTTGATACATTTGCACGCATATTTAATGTGTTTTACTTAGTTTCCTTAAAAGGGCATGATACTGCACATTCTTGTAAATGTTTACAGGAAACGGAGCTTAAAACAAAGAAATATCAGTTGGAAGGCCTGGATAAGACTGACAAATGCAAAGAGAATATCAAAAACACAAAAAAAAATGGATAAGAACACGTCACACGGCCGGACCGTGTGGTGCCACACGGCCGTGTGAAAATACCTGTGTGAAATGACACAACTGTATGAAAAAGGAAAAGAAACAGGGGATAGAACCACGCCGCATGGCCGGACCATGTGGGTCCACACGATCGTGTGGTATTGACCCTAAAACCCTAAACCCTAAAAAGAAACAGGGGATAGAACCACGCCGCATGGCCGGACCGTGTGGGTCCACACGGTCGTGTGGTATTGCGCAACACAAATACCAACACGGCCGTGTGACATCACACGGCCAGGCCATGTGGGACTCTGTCACGCGGTTTTTTGGAGTTCCTTTTTCGTTCCAACTCTACAACTCTACAAGTGATCTCTCCAGCATCTATAAAAGGGACCCAAGACTTGCATGAAAATTAGAACATTCATACCACTGAAAACACATCAAATTACGCAGGAATACAAGATCTGAGGTCTTCTGAGAGAGGAGAGTTAGGTCGCGAAAAACACCACAAGGCCTTTCGCATCTACGGGAGCACAAGAGCTTCAAAGGCTTAGGAGGGGAATCCATCCTGACGAGAGGGGTTTTTTTCTATGTCTAAATCTCTTGTATGTGCTTAAACGATGTCATAATGTTGATTTTGAATTTGTTTATGAATTAGTTATCAATGTTTGGCTAATCGTTCGGATCTTAGGGGCATGATAGAAAATGTAGATTCATGTTAAATCTTAATTAATTGTTTTCTTAATTGATTCATGTGTTCTATTTTATGAATTCGATTGCTTATTTATAATTGTCCATTACCATATCAATAATTTACATGTCATACTTGTTAGTCCATAATCCGGGAGGTGAGTTCTAACAACACGAAATTCGAATTCAGACATAAACATGGTAATGTATTGGGAGACTACTTCTGTTTGTGAGGAGTATTTCAATTCAAAGATCATTTGGGAGTTAATAATAGTTGTGATGAATCGGGAGACCTCGATTATTATTAATCTACTGTTTATGCGTCACTTGAGAGGGGGAATAAGCTATTTAAGGAATTGAATCCATAGAATCGCATGAATTTATTTTTGAAACTTTAATTGGATTTAATATTGAAGAAACATGTTGAGATTATGTGCCTAAGATTGCTTCCGTGGTTGTTGAAAATACTTGTGGGGTTCACAAATTTAATTCTTTTATTTCTTTATCTTCGATTTTTATTACACAATTGATATTCGGTCGCTTCAATAAAATTGAAATACGATGTTATTATAGCCTAAGTGTTTCACATATCAATCCATGAGGAATACGACATTGTTTGCTATTATTCTATAAACTACACTGTACACTTGAGTTGTATGATCCAAATATTTTTGGTTAATTACACTATCACTTTCAATTTCGATTTTCAATTTCATCTTATATTGTCATAGACTCACATATTCATATCAAATATATATTAATTACTCTAATTATAAATTAAAAATAATATTTCATACACGTATCATGTATTACATAAAGTACATTATGAGTTATGGCCGCCATATTAAAACAAAAATTCGAACGGATCAAACTAATGAAAATTATAGAATGAGTTTCTCCCAGCATTTGGCTTCCAAGATTATTCTTGATGTTTACATAATTTGTAAGAGCTAGATTATAATTAATAAATAAAATTAAAATCACTATGATCTAAGTAACATTATTGCATAAATCAGTTTTGTTTCTCCGAAGTCCAAATTAAATGCAATATTTAATATATTTCACAAAATCTAAAAAGAAATGTTACGGAAACTTAAAAGAAATTAATCTAGTACTTGGACTCATACTTTAATAAAACTAATTATTCCCGTACGATCAAATTTCATGAAATCACATACTACAAAAAATCAAGAATCAATTAATATTGAGGCCGTCAACTGGCAATGTGGGAGCTGTGAGGCTGAATCTCGGTAGGAATTTGCTATTGAATAGTTGGGAGTCATGCATGGAGTAATCACTCGGGCAACGACTCATCGTGCGCGGTAGTTGAGAATATTAGGGACTTGGAAACCAGAGTGCATTTCTCGCGGTTTAAATAGGGGCTATTTTTTGGAGAACTGTTGGAATTTGGTCTTTCTAAAATGGGTGTTGACCCGATTTTGACCAAATAATTAAGTGGTTTCCATTAGTAAAAAAAATAAAATTAAATTATTTGTAAAAATTCTACTAATAGAGTAGATGAAAATAACATTTAGAATTTCTCAAAACTAATTTCGGGTGAATGAGAAATTAATGCTAGAAGTTAGCCACATAATACAAGTAAATGGTATGGAAAATAGAAAATATGGGGAAGGAGAAATGCTCCATCCCACATAGGAAAATGAGGCCAAGTTTGCTAACTTGATATATCCCAAGTTGTACTCATGGGTTTGGGCCCTTGGGGCACCCAAGTTTTTAAAGGGGTGAGACCTACATGCTTGTGGGTTTGGTTCAAAGCACACGCGCGCGCGCCCACCGGCTTGGCCCGGCCTGGGGCTTGGCATGGGCTTCAAGGCCCTTATTCTTTTTGGACCAAAAACCTTTAAAAAATAAATAAATAATTAATTATTGTAATTAATTAAACGATTTACAACTAGGAAGTGTTACTTTTAGAAACACGTCCGGCCAAGATCCGTGCGTCGGGTAAATCGTCGATCGGACCTATACGCATCCGAGCTCCCGTGCGTCGGGTCATGCGTCAGGCCGTAACTTTGTTATTTTGGTTCGCTGGCAGGCGCAAGAGCCGTGCGCCAGGTTGTGCGTCAATGCGAAGTGAAGAACAGATGTATTTGTTCAGTAAAAACCTGTCTTTTCGAGCCAAAAGACGTGTTCCTTCCATACGAGGCACCAGATGCCAATAAAACTCGACCCCTGCAGATGGAATAACAACACGAAATCATCAGATAATAAACCGGTAATTTGCATTCGAGCATATTGACACACCTCCTTCAAAAAGCTTGAAAGTCTTAACACCTTGTTGTTCGCTGTGTTTCGGGTTTGCAAGTGCTGTAAACTCGAAACTGAAATAGTCGTTGTATCTTAGGGACGTACGCTGGAACCGTTAGCACTTGTATACGGGGCATTTTTGGCTTGCGGAGACTGAATCCAATTCAGGCCTCGACTGAAGCCTAAACACTAAAACACTTACCCATTTCCGAAACAGAAACCAGATACATTTTACCAACAATCGCAAGATGAAAAGTACGTTTCTGTTGAAGACGATGGCATCAATCTCATTCACACCAATGGTTGCTGCTCCTGCTCATGGAGAAAAGCCGCCCAAGTTCTCCGGCGTCGACTTTAAACGCTGGCAACAGAAGATGTTGTTCTACCTTACCACCTTGGGGCTCTCTTGTTTTCTGAAGGACGACCCTCCTTTCGTAGGCGATGAAGAAATCGACAACAATCGGAGAATCGTTCTGGATGCTTGGCATAACAACGATTTTCTGTGTCGAAACTACGTGTTGAATGGGCTAGATGACACCCTCTATAATTTCTGTAGCACGTTCAAAATGTCCAAAGAGTTGTGGGACTCTTTGGAGAAGAAGTACAAGACAGAAGATGCCGGCACAAAGAAATTTATTGTCGGCAAATTTCTCAAGTACAAGATGGTTGACACCAAGACAATGATCAACCAAGTTCAAGAAATTCAGATCATACTTCATGACTTAGTGTCTGAAGTAATTATTCTGAGTGGGTCGTTCCAAGTGGCTGCGATTATCGAAAAATTACCGCCATCGTGGAAATATTTTAAAAAATACCTCAAGCACAAGCGGAAGGAAATGGGGCTTGAGGATTTGATAGTCGACTTCAGATTGAGAAAGACAACCGGGATTACGAGTGAAAATCGGCAAATGTGGGGGTGTGACCACACTTTATAGAATACCACTGGAGTTTCTTTTGCATTTTTAAATGTGACAGAAGGTGTTGCCAAAAGTGTTGTAACACCAAAAAACCACAATTCCATGAAGTGTTGCCCAAAGTATTGTAACATTAGAGGTAAACGCTGTAACAAGTTAAAATCCAAAGTGTTACTAAGGTTACACACGTGTTGGGACTAAGGTCTGAAATCAGTTAGAACGAGATTCTAACTGGATTATTGGGACAAAGTTCTAACAAAATAAAATGAAAGTGGTCGAGAGCCATAGAAGTTCTGGATAATCTTGTGTTGAACAAGGATATCAGAAATTGTAAGGAAACTTTACATTTTAGCAAACCACATAAATGAGGATAGCTTGAAGTGTGGGGGTGCTTTGGATAAAGTAGAAGCAACCAAGAAAATAAATTCAGCATTTTGGATATAAATGATGGTACGATCATCAAATCAAAGAGAATGTTGTATTTATAAAAATGTGTCTTTTCTTGAAAATGAAATAGGTAAGTCTAGACATTTTTGTCAAAGACATAATACCAATAAACAGTTGAGTTCAAATGGGGTTATTTCGGTTAACTACGTGAAGTCAAAGGAAAACCTTGCGGATCTGCTTACAAAAGGCATAAATCGAGATTAATTAAATAAACTGTTAAGGGGAATGGGTTTAAACTCCACAACGTAAAGAATGTTCATAGCAGTAACCCAACCTTGTGAATTGGAGATCCCAAGACCTTGGTTCAATGGGACAACTAAGTTATGAATGTTCAACTGAACACTTGGAACTCATTCTCGAAACATCCAAGTGAATGAAAACCTGCTGAATGTGGTGAGGTTAAGTTTAAGACTTTTAATGATTCCTATACCGAAAGGTGGAGTATGACATGATACTCTTCAATAGGAGGTCACCGATATAAGCGAGAAGTAATGGCCGCTCCAAAGAAATGCTTATAAATCTAAGATATGCTCCAGGGCTGAAATGGACACAACGTGAGAACAACAAATGTTAGAGTTGTTATTGTGTAAGTATGTTATCTCGGTTTACACAAACGGCTGAGTAGTTCAAGACATCGCGTCACTAAGCAACTAGTAAATCCGATAGTATTTTACTAAGGAAGGTTCAAAGCCACAAACTACCTATCCCGATGCAATAACAGTTCGTCGAGACTTTCAAGCAAATCTGCATACACACATGCATTAATTTCATTCATGTGGGGGATTGTTGGAAATTGGTCTTCGTAAAATAGGTGTTGACCCCATTCTGACCAAATAATTAAGTGGTTTCCATTAGTGAAAAATGAAATTAATTTTTTTGTAAAAATTCTACTAAGAGAGTAGATGAGAATAACATTTGGAATAGAAAAATTAATTCTAGAAGTTAGCCACTTAATACAAGTAAATGGTATGAAAAATAGAAAATATGGGGAAGGAGAAATGCTCTATTTCATATAGGAAAAGGAGGCAAAGTTTGATCACTTGATATATCCCAAGATGGACTTATGGGTTTCGACCCTTGGGGGCACCCAAGCTTTTAAAGGGGTGATGACCTACATGCTTGTAGGTTTGGTTCAAAGCACGCGCGCGCCCCCGCCACCCACCCGCCGGCTCGGCCCGACCTGGGCCTGGGCTTGGGGTTGGCCTTGGGCTTCAATGCCTTTATTCTTTTTGGACCAAAAACCTTTAAAAATAAATAAATAATTAATTTTGTAATTAATTAAACGTTACAACTGGGAAGTGTTCGCACCCGAGCACGGCCCATGCGTCATTCGGACCTGTACGCATCCGAGCACGGGCTGACGCACGACCCGTGCTTCGGAGCGTGCGTCAGGCCGTAACTTTGTCATTTTGGTTCGCATTCATGCACGGGCAGGCGCACGGGCCGTGCGCCAGGTCGTGCATCAATGCGAAGTGAAGAACATATGCGTCTGTTCAGTGAAAACCTGTCTTTTCGAGCCAAAAGACGTGTTCCTTCTATACGAGACACCTGATGCTTATAAAACTCGACCTCTGCAGATGGAATAACAACACGAAATCATCAGATAATAAACCGGTCATTTGCATTCGAGCATATTGACACACTTCCTTCAAAAAGCTGGAAGTCTTAACACCTTGTTGTTCTCTGTGTTTCGGGTTTGCAAATGCTGTAAACTCGAAACTGAAATAGTCGTTGTATCTTAGGGGCGTACACCGGAACCGTTAGCACTTGTATATGGGACGTTTTCTTCTTGCGAATACCGAATCCAATTCAGGCCTCGACTAAAGCCTAAATACTCAAACACTTAGCCATTTCCGAAATAGAAACCAGATACATTTTACCAACAAGAACTAGTCATCTGTAAATATGGAAACTCGGTATAAAAAAAAATCAGTTTTCAAAACGGACCTAAATCCGAGCATGCTAATGCCACATTACTTCATGAAAACATTATGTTTTTTTAATATTTATGTAATTTCTCCAAATTCACAAAGGTTTCTTAGACATTAAGCTAGGGAACTAAGTTCCAAGGGCAAATTTGGCATCACAGGCAGAATCTTGAAATAAAAAGTTATTTATATATAAATCCAACTGCCATACACATTTCCTTGCATGATTGTTTATTTTTTACTATTTTCAGCTGACAGGTCTATGATCAACCAAAACCCCTTTTTCAATTATAGAATAATATATGTTGTTTAACGCTTATAAGCAAAAGATCATTTTCAAAGAATCTTTGGGATAATTAAGTCACTGTGATCAATAATGGAACCCTCCATTTTAAAATAATTAAAAGTGATGCAAACGCATAAATCTTTTGTTAAAACCACCCCACAAAAAAAATTGTTTTCACTAACCACCTCTCAACAAATGATTAATCTATCTTTAAGGGCATCTTTCCATACCCTCCAAAACTCCCACTACTTAACCTTTTCCTGTTCTTTAATTTTAAAATATTATCAGCCAAATATTAAATCCCAGATTCATTGGGTCTAGTCAGAAACTCACTATTGCCAACCTGGGATTCTTTTTATGTCCATTTACATAAAAGTAAGGTAGAACTACAAAAATACCCTCTAGGTTTGGGGTAATACAATTCCTCTTAATGTTTGCTTTTGCCTTACCTTTTTTAGACCAATGGTTAGTTAAACGACGGAATTTATTGACTTCACAATTTTTTCTATAGTTACTTTCCTCCACTTTTTTTATATATTACAAATAACCCAAATTTTCCGTCATACATTTTACAACTATATTCTTCAATATTTCTAAATATTACCAATACCGAGTCAAAAAGTTGAGGATACTATAACATTTAGAAAAATTGAACGATGTAAAGTAAGATATTTGATGACGTCATCAAATTCTGCCATGGAGTAAAATGTAAGACAAATTCAAATCACGAGAAGGTTTTTGTCTTTTCAAATTAAATCTTCTCTAAGTTTTTTCGTAATTATCCCTACATGGGATTAATTTTTGTAATTATCTCTAACCTTAAATAATAAATATATCATACACACATATGTGTGCGTGTAAAAATGACTTTCTAATTGACCATTAGCCTGTTTGATTTGTTTTATTCTGGTGCATGGTTAATACGCAATAGAAACCCTCAAAAATAAAAATAAAAATTAGTAATTAAAAAAAGGAATCATCTGAGGTTTAGGCTTCTTACCAAAAAACTAATTTTGAAAATTACAAAAAACCCCTTAAAGTTTGATTCCGTCTTACATTTTTCTCCTTCAAATAAAATTTTTAAAAATCCCCATGATATTTTTATCCCTTATACTTAAGACATAGTCAAACCTGAGGGGCTTTTGTAATTTTAAACAAATCTGGGTTTGTTTCGTAATTAGACGAAACGTCAAGGGGCCTTTTTGTAATATCCCTTAAAAAAAGAGAACAGAGAAGCTTCTTATGTAACAGGTTAATCAGTAAAAATTCCAGGGCCCCTCTTCCTGAAAATCTGCCAGATTTTATGATTGACCCCAACCGAAGATTTAATTATTGTCATTATCATTCGTATTAAGACTTTAATCCCATAAAAAAAAAGACTTTAAAAGATGAAAGTGCCCCACTCATACAGCTGGTTACAACATAAGTAACCATCATAACCACCAGAAAACGCGATTTACTACTGTATAATTTGACCCCAACCATATTTAAAATATCGGGAAAAAAAAAGATTGCAATAGATCTCGCATAGAATTAATTGAATTGACATTCAGAAAAATACAACAATGTCATTTTGATGCAAAAGTTAGCCATAGAAAAGTCTATATATCATTTCTCAATTCTTTACTAAGAGAATATCTTACATCCTATATAGTACAAATATTTAGGTGCTGTAATCAAGACTTTGCACCATAAATAGGCAGCTGAGGGTACTCCAAAAATTTGGAAGACATAATAATTAATTAAGTACATAATTTTGTAGACATAAAGAAAAATAAAAATTCTTGGACTAGTTCTAAGGGTGATTAGCAATTAATCATACAGCCTGGTGAACTAAAAGTCTCATTTATATACAGCAGCATGTTTCCTCCTCCAGGGCCTCAAGTGTAATTTAGCATAAATTCAGGGGTGGTCACCGCTCAACTTTCATGTTGGTTGTTTGATTTGGGACTGCAGATAAACATAAACAATCATCAATAATTGTCAACTTTTTAGCTAACTTTATTCTGGTATCCTTTAAATTACCCTTAAGGTAATCTAATTTACTGTGACATTACCTGGAAAGCTGACTGGATTTTGGATAAAACCCATCTGAACAATGCTCTGCAAATCATCCTCAGTAAATGCAGAAAACTGATTCAAATTAAATTGACATCAGAAAAATAATTATGCATTTTCCTTCTAGTTTTTTTTTTTTTTTAAGAAATTAATCTTGTACAGTGGTAATAATCAAGAACTCAGCAGTTAGGACAAAAAAAATTTACCTGAGAAATACTTTCATTAAATCCATCAACAGATGGCAAATGAATTCCTAAGTTTGGGGCATCTAAAGGTAACGGGTCCACTAATGGCCCACTGGAAATGTTGGTATTATGTAATTGTTGTACATTTTGCTGATGATAGAATGCTGGTCCAGAGGAATCCAAAGGGTACATTTGCTGGGGCAGACTTGTATTTTGTTGAAACATCTGCAAATCAAAATGGACCCAGCAAATCATTTGTTAAGAAATTTTTTTAACTCCAGGGTAAAAAAATTGTTGAAGTAAATTTAATTTCACTCACATCCTTGGAGAGAAGATTTTCCATGTTAACATCCAGGCCTGGGTTTACTGAGGCCAACTTCATTGATAGAAACTGTAAAAATTAAAAAAAAAAATAAAGTCAATAAAACTCGAGAGGCAGGTTAATTATGGCAGTATTGCAAACTCTAAGAAAAGGTATTCTCAATTTTTTTTTCCCACAAAAAAAAGCTGGGAATCGCTTTCTTTTTAGAATTTGCAAACACTCCCTATCTACTCGACACTGACAACTTTTAACTGAAGTTAAATAAGTTTACCTCGACCTGGCGTTGCAATGACTGAACATAATTAATGATTTCATCAAGCATAAGTGCTTTTCCAGTCACCTGATAAACAAAAACTTGCGGTTATTTAATTTCACTTTACTTTCGTAAAAATTATAACAGATTTTCAGCCCCTGGATGGAGATAAAAGTAATTTGTGCAGACCTTATTGCAACCTGGGACAAGATCCTGGAGAAGTTTCATTCTCTCGCTAATTTTCTCACGCCGAACCTAATAAAAATGGCAATAAATAAATAAATAAATGGAATTTCAGTAAATTCTTGAGAACTGAGGTAATAATAATAATAATAATAATAATAATAATAATAATAATAATAATAATAATAATAATAATGCATTACTCTTTCTGCAAGACTATGGCTATCGGTGGCTTGGCCCCTTCTTGCTCTGACATGGATATAATCTTTTGGTGGCTCAGGTGGCTTTTGATTTCCCTTTTGTTTCTCGCTTTCATCATTACACGCTCCTTTTGTTTCCTCCTCATTTTTGGTCTCAATTTCTGCTGCTTTTGCACGTTTTGCATTTCCATCCTCACCCTCTTCAACTCCCTGAAAACAACGACTGTAAGGGATAAATACAAAATTACCCCTAATATTTGGGGTTAATTACAAAAAAAAAAAAAACCGCATGTGTTTGAAATTACAAAAATATCCAATGAGTTTTGACTCTGTATTATTACACATGAAACTATTCATATGCAAAAATATGTTAAACATAACCAAACCTCGAGTGGTATTTTGTAATTTTCAAACAAATTTGGGTTTTTTTGTAATTAATCCAAATATCAGGGGTAGTTTTTGTAATTATATATAAACATAAGGATTAGATTACAAAAAGTTTCCAATTTCTTTTTTCTAATTACTTTCAAAACTACACACGTACCCTTTAAGTTATCACACAAACACTGTTTGAAGTTTGATTTTACTTAAAAAATACGAGGTGTAATTTGTAAAATATAAACAAATTCTAAAACATACTGAGTTTTTTCACAATTGTACTAAACCTAAAATATTTTAAACCTTGAATATAAAGAAAATTGTGAAAAAATTGTACCTTAGCTGAGGTTGATCTATCTTCTTTAGGTTTTCCCTTGGAGACCACTTTTCTCTTCCTAGAACTCATCTCATTCGAAATCTTGGAACCCGTTTCCCCACTTATGATTTGCTCCGAAACAGAGGACTCCTCATTAGAATTTGCACCCGACCCTGACAATTTGCTCAATTTCTTGTCCGAACCAAAACCCATCCCATTTCCATTTCCATTTCCAGGCCTGGAAATTGGAATTTCCATCAAAATCTTGTTTGATCCATTTTGCAGCTTATTAAGAGAAGGGGTGCTCGAGACACGTGGCAGCTTCCCATTGCCCATCAATGGATGGTGGCTGGATCTAAGCGCCACGTCACCATTGTTTAGCCCTAATGGTTGAATTGGGGATGATGTTCTGCCATTAAAGCTCCTACTTCCAAAGCACGAGAATTTGGCGGCCCTCTCTGCAAACCCTGGATCGGTTGAGAGTGACGGCAATGGAGGAGGAGGAGGAGTTAGGGGGACTGAATTTACCAAATTGCCCATGAAATTCAGCTTAGGCGAACTCAAAGAGCTTGAATCGTTGGTGGTGTTAGTGAAAGGGTGGCTCTCCGCCGCGAAAGTGGTGGAGGTCCCAATGCCGGCGCCGCCGCCGAGTTTTCCGATAAGCTCGCGGAGGACAAAAGCGTCATTTGACAAGCCTGAGCTCAGAGACGACTCGAAATGCGAGAATTGATCCATGTTGGGTTCTAAGAAAGATTGCTCCGCTGTGCAATTATTCAGTCCATTCCATGGAATTTCAGCATTCATAAAGTAATCTTTATCCATTTTCAAAAATTAAAAAGACCAGATAATAAAATTCTTTTTTCCCAACTAATATCTCAAAAAAAAGTGTTGAAATTGAGGGAATCCTAATGCTGTTCTTCAAAGATATATATAGAGAAAAACAGAGAAGGTGTAAAAGAATGAATGAAAATGAAGAGGAAAATGGAATAATATGTGTTGGGGCAAAAAAAGGAAAAAATTAAAAAGAAGAGCAGAGTGGAAAGAGGAAAGGAAAAGGGGAAGAGAAAAGGGAGGGTGGTGATCAAGTTATATAGAAGAAAAAGCAAACAGTTAATTTGACTTTTTTCTATATTATTATATTATACTGCAAAATAATACGGACATTATATATATACGTATATTTCTCCGGGAGGGCTGTGGCCGTTAAAAGCGGTGGAAGAAGGGTTAAGTGCCGGGCCTTGGACGTCAAAGCGCCAAAATATTCACCATTCTTTCTTGAAATTACCACTTTCTTTGAGCTTATTTGACTTCAATTGTTGGGTAAGATGAAAAGGACAAGAAAATTATGTTATGTTAGGTAATTTTTTTGGGTATTTATGAGAGTATCTATATATAATAAAAAGAGAAGATTAATAATATTGCTTTTCCCATCAAAAACAAAAAAAAAAAAGTGGCTGGAAATAGCAAGTTGAATTTTTTCCGTTCATTTGTAGTTAGTATAAAAATTAATAAAAATATATGTAAAGATAAGAAGGCATAAATATTTGGTATTTCATTATTTTGGTAGTCAACTTTATTTAAATTATTACTTTTTGACATGATATAAAAAAGTAAAATTATATAAAATCAATTTTCCAAATCTTTTGTGTGCAATAATTATTGTGTTTATCTTTTTCGTTTGCCATTTCTATTTTGTGAAAAATGAAAAATAGTCATATGTTTTGAAAAATATGTTTTTATCCATTTTGAATAAAAATTGATTATCATACCCTTCACGTATTCTCTAGTGAGACATTTGTCATTTTTCAAAAAATAAGGTCCTTAACTCAGTACCAAGTTTTGTGCTCGTCCCCAAAAATAAAGAAAAGGGTAAAGTGGATATTTGAACTAAAAATGACTTAAAAACATCTTTGCTACGGAGAAAAAGACAAAATCCGACGAACTCTATTTTAATTGAACAAAATATCTCAAAATATGTATCTAAAATTTATATATCACATATATCCATACATATCATTATATATATTTATATAATATGAGATTATATTCATAATAGTATTTTATATGTCAAAATACTTTTTATATATTATCGTACTTTTTATGTTAATAAATTTTTATATTTATCAATATATTTTGATATTAAAGTTTCAAAGTTGTATATTTGGAACTAGATATGAATTTGTCTGTTTGATAATTTTTTTTCATATATGAATATATATAAAAATAAAATATTTTTTGTTTTTTTGAAAAGTTTCTTTTCCCTTAAAAATTAGTTGTTTAATAAAATATGCTTTTTGTTTAATTTCTTTAATAATTTAGACAATTGTTCAACTTTATAAATCCCAAACAATATTAAAATTTGAAATGACCTTATTAATTGTAAATACAATTTATTAAATATTCAGCATTAGGACGGTAATTAAAATCAACATTGGGCAGTTAAAACTTTTTTAAACTTTTATATTCTTATAGATAATTGGTAAATATGTTTTATAATACTCACACAACCAAATATTTTGAATTTAAAGATCTTTTTTGATAGTTTGTCATAATTTATTTTTTATCATGTAATCATATGATTTATAATCAAATTATTTTTGAAAATATAAAACTTAAAGCAATAACTATTTTTTTAACATAGAAACATATATCCATAATTTGTAAAATAAAGAATAAGAATAAGTAAAATTATAAAGATTTATCGGTTTAACTTTTAGAATTAATAATATAAAAAATTATAAATAGAATTAATATTAATAATAGATAAATACAATATAATGGGAATGAGAACGGATAGTCACCGTTTTATCTTATCCGAATGGGAAAGTGGACATGAATATATAAATATTGTCTAATGTCCCATCCCCTATTCTAGAGAAGCGGAGAATCTCAATCCCCGCTCTCATCCTCGAATTAATAGGGATTCCCCATCTCATTCTATTTGGTTACCAGTGGAGATGGTTCCCCACGAGAATGTTACCATCCCTAAATGTAGGTGATCAGGCATGAAGCCCTTAGGGACAAGGGGGCACTGGGCTCCCCTGAAATTTTGAAAAAAATTAAGGGTATTTTGGTAATTTCACCTTTTAAGCTTTAAAAATGCAGAAAATAAGAAAAATGGAACAAATTAGTTTTCAATTCCTTCATTTTTGTTATTCCCTTCTCATTTTTGAATCTTGAAAAATATTTGAGTCTTGATCCTTTTTTCTCCTTTCTCAAAATTTTGTATATTTTCTTTTGTTCCACCATAACATTGAATTTGAATTCTGGCATTATTCTCTCTATTCATCTCTTTTGGGATTATTTAAGGTTAATTGTCAAACTCCCACTAAAGAATTCAACATTGGTGATGAGTTATTGAATGATTATTTGGTAACATATACTAAAAAATATGTATATTACCAATGAATATATTATGCAACGATTTCAAAATATGAGAATAGAAAAGGAATGCTATGATATATTGATGTAATTGTATTATGTTATTTATTTTTTAATATTAAGATGTAATTGAGGTAATACATTGACATTATCAAAATTAGTATTTATTTATAGTATTATGTTTAGAGTTGATGTATCGTATTTTATTTTTATAATTGGGCCCCCCTACACAAAATTTCTGGCTTCGTCACTGCATGTGATAGAATTCATAGGAAATTGTACATGTAACAGTACAAAATAGAGACCTTACAGATATACACCCTGTGCATTTCACGGGTAAAACATTAATTTGAAATAATGTATGTATTATGAGTTAAATATTTGTATTTGTTTAATATAACATAGAGGAAGACCAGAAAAACTCATATTCGAATCTTAATCAACACTCTTGCAAATGGTGAATGATACTACTTTAGCTAAAAGCATGTGCATCTCGTCGTGTATTGATTTGGGGGCTTCAGCACACGCCACCAAACTCCCCCATCCAAAAAAAAATATATTCATGTACTTTATTACTTCAGAACATTTTATACTTAATTATAAATTGTTGGTATTTAAATATTTATTTTTTAATGAATTAATTAAAACCCCCAAATGATGTCTAGCTCCACCCTAAGCTACAATGCTCGTGGTTAAGAGGAAAATATTTGCAAATGTGATACATATTTGGTTCTATTTTTAAAGAAGAGATCAAGGAAGAAAATATTTTTTAAATTAATACAAAACATAAGGTGAAAAAAATTGCAAGTTACATTTTACAAAATGAATTTATTTTATTTGGGACTGAATCAAAAGATAATTTTTTTAATTCAGATAAATTAATTTTCTTATATTCCTGAAAAACCGACTCTCTTATTTTTTTTTTACTTTTACCGTGTGTCTATTTTGTGAACGCAAAAGAGAAAAGAATTACAGTACAACACTTTAATTCTGGATACCCTATTTTATATTTCATATAATTTTCCAACACACTTGATAATAGCACGTCTGCAATTATGATATATTGTACACGTAACATTTATCATATATAATTAGAATACGATATGGAATAAGAAATAGAATAAATGATCTGTGTGTTATTTTAAGATTTGTAAATAAGGATTATAGATATTGCGTTTTAAGATACGTAAAGTTAGAGACTTCCTCATTTCATTAGGACTTTATTGTGTTCTTATTTTCATTTTCCTATTTAATTGAGAAAACTTGCACACTTGAGAGTCTTCCCACTTCATTTTAAATGAAAGGTCTCTTTCTCAAAGATTGCTTTTGTCTCCATCTTTTCCCATTGAGCTGAAAATCTGGTTTTCAATACCAAACAAATAAAATCCATATAAACTGTTTTTCAAAAGAAAAAAAAAAATCAGCTTTTTAGGACAGTCAGAGTAGCAAGGAGGCAGCCAGGCAGGCAAGCCCAAGAAATGGAAACAACAAATATACTGCCTAACTAAAATATCTGAAATATTTAAAATTTTCCTCCTTTTTTTATTCCATACAATTTTTAAAAATTATGATTTAGGAATTAGAATAGAAGATTTTTAGACTACTTCTTGTCCATTCTTCTGAATATGAAATTTTAAGAAAATTATTAAAAAAATTAAAGTAATACATGTAACAAACTCATTGTACTGTTTTGAGGAAATAGTAATTCATGACGTCATTACTGATGATATGCTTACATCACCCTCCCGAACCGCTATACTATGCCTTGCACTTTGCAGAGAGTTGCAAGAAATATATAGTAAGAATTATTTTCGAATTTCGAGATTTTGGTGTTTGTTTTATGTAAAAAATAATATATTATCCATTGAAATTGAAGCAACTGGCCCTGCACAAATTTGGGCCTCGAACTTCACATTAATTCCCAGCTTTTCATTCGGCCATAGCCCACTAATTTCAGAGGTCCTTTGCAATTTTATATTTCTCAATGATTGGAGTCAACAGAAGTTGTCTCAGGTTTAAAGTCAAAAGAAGGTAAAATAAATAAATAGAAAACTGTTAATTTATTAGACCGGTTATTTTTCAGTTTTATTATTATTTTTGTATGGGCTCACATAGTCACATGGAATAAGTATATATATAATATAAAAATATAATATTAGTATATAAATATTGTGTATATAAATATTGTTTATTAATTTTGTTCATACGGAAGATGGAAAAACTAACGTGGTTTTGAGTAGGTCAATCATTGCATTAAATTCCAGCCGGTGTCCGGTGAAATCGGCTTTGGTCGGATTCCCATGGTAAAGAAATAACAATTTACTCATCTATGTTTTCTAGAAATCAAATTTGAGGCTATGTTTATTATTATTTTGAGAAAATTATTATTAAGAACAATTTAGAGGAGTTGTCTTAGAATTGTATGAAAAATGAAAATATATTTAATTTAGTTTTTGTAATTATTGATTCAAATAATATATAAAAGAAAAATTCATGTTTTTTATAGAAAAATTCATGTTTGATCGTCATATTATATTATCTCGTCGGATTTCTCAAGGTATGCAATTTATTATGTCATGCTATTCAAAATGTCATATTATATTATCATATTTTAGAATTACATTTTATGAATTCAAGTCGTCATTTTTAAAAGTATTATTGCATCTGTACTTTCCATATTAAACAAAGAACTCCTCGTGTAAAAAAAATATTTTTTTTTTCCGAAAATTTATTGAGTTAAAGAATTTCGAGAACGAAATTTTATTAAAAGGGATAGTATGTAATATCCCAAATGTTTTTTTAAAAAACAATAAGGGTTAATTTAGTAGTTATTTTAGGGGTTAGATTAGGGGTTATTTTTAGGGGACTTACGAGTTAGTTATTAAGGGCTAATTTAGGTTTAGGGGTTGAAATTAACTACTATAAATATATGCAATTTCATACACAATTTTACACCATATTTCTAATAATTATATTTTTTCTACTTCAAGTTATATATATATATATATATATATATATATTCACAATTCACAAGCATTCTTTCAATATTTTTCACAAATTCTTTCATTAATTAGTTTGATTTATTCAAATCACATATTAATTATATAATTTTAATTAATGTTGAAAACGAAGGCGTCGAGGACTAGGACTTCTATTGTTCATTTTTCTACATCGAATATATGCGATTATTAAGGTAGAGATTTTTATATTATTTGTCTATGTTTAATATTTTATGATTGTATTTCATTGATTGCAATATATATCAAGGAAATAAATTCATATAAGCTAGGGGATATGAAAAGGGTTCGGGATCAAACGTATCTTCGGGGTGAACCCGCAAGGCTATATGCAGGAACTGGTCAATCAGAGGAAAAAGAGGAAATTAATGAATTTATTGTTGTAATTATGTGAATGCTTTTCATGTTATATTAAATATTGACAGATCCTACTGAGCGAGATGAAACACACCTTATAATTATCATGACTTTCAGGTTGAGGAATCCGGCAAAAGATATGATATTGTGGATGGTGGAATAAATCATGTTATATTTATATTTTATATAATTATGATCGAACTAAATTCTGGATTTATATCTTTAATTTTTCCGGGTTATGTTTGGAATAATTGTTGGATATTTAATTTGGAAGATGTATTATTATTATAATCATTATTTTTTTTCCTTAAGAATTAAAAATTCTAAATCGACTTTTTGATAATTATTGGGATCACTTTAATTTATAAATTTGTGGTTTTTAATAATATTTAGAGTACTTTAATTTCATAAAATTGGGTCGTTACAAGTGGTATCAAAGCCAGGTCTACGGTTCTGTAGACTTATTTAGAAAAAAATGTCTTTCAAATATTTTAAAAGAAAATAGTCTAATAACATCCACCTCCGTCATATCTCGTCGGATTTCTCAAGGTATGCAATTTATTATGTCATGTTATTCAAAATGTCATATTATATTATCATATTTTAGAATTACATTTTATGAATTCAAGTCGTCATTTATAAAAGTATTATTGCATCTGTACTTTCCATATTAAACAAAGAACTACTCGTGTAAAAAAAATATTTTTGTTTCCGAAAATTATTGAGTTAAAGAATTTCGAGGACGAAATTTTATTAAGAGGATAGTATGTAATATCCCAATTTTTTTTTAAAAAAATAATAAGGGTTAATTTAGGGGTTAGATTAGGGGTTATTTTTAGGGGACTTACTAGTTAGTTATTAGGGCCTAATTTAGGTTTAGGGGTTGGAACTAACTACTATAAATATATGTAATTTCATACACATTTTACACCATATTTCTAATAATTATATTTTTCTACTTCAAGTTATATATATATATATATAAATATATATATATATATATATTCACAATTCACAAGCATTCTTTCAATATTTTTCACAAATTAGTTTGATTTATTCAAATCACATATTAATTATATAATTTTAATTAATGTTGAAAGCGAAGGGGTCGAGGACTAGAACTTTTATTGTTCATTTTTCTATATTGAATATCTGCGATTATTAAGGTAGGGATTTCTGTATTATTTGTCTTTGTTTAATGTTTTATGATTGTATTTCACTTATTGCAATATATGTCAAGAGGAAATAAATTCATATAAGTTAGGGGCTACGAAAAGGGTCCGGGATCAAACGTATCTTCGGGGTGAACCCGCAAGGCTATATGCAAGAACTGGCCAGTCAGAGGAAAAAGAGGAAATTAATGAATTTATTGTTGTAATTATGTGAATGCTTTTCATGTTGTATTAAATATTGACAGATATATCCCTACTGAGCGAGATGAAACTCACCCTATCATTATCATGACTTTTAGGTTGAGGAATCCGACTGAAGATATGATGTTGTGGATGGTGGAATAAATCATGTTATATTTATATTTTATATAATTATGATCGAACTAAATTCTGGATTTATATCTTTAATTTCGGTTTATGCTTGGAATAATTGTTGGATATTTAATTTGGAAGACGTATTATTATTATTATTATCATTATTTTTTCCTGAAGAATTAAAAATTCTAAATCGACTTTTTGATAATTATTGGGATCACTTTAATTTTAAAAATTCGTGGTTTCTTAATAATATTTAGAGTACTTTAATTTCACAAAATTGGGTCGTTACACTCTGTTACCAGGGGGATTCGAACCTCCACGCTGCGGGCGCCAGCAAGCAGACAACACGTCACTAGATCCTTTACCAGTTGAGCTATGCTACGGGGCACTTTGAGATCTTACTAGATTATTGTGACGCATGCATGCATGCACAATTCGAACTATTTTTAGTTCAAATTAAATAAGTTAGTTTTTTTTTTTGAAAGGAACATATTTTATTAATGCACCATATCATCAATCAAAACAGTAGCAATACATGGAGGTGGACTAGTCCACAGAAATGGATTAACAAAGGAAAAAAGATGCCTTCGCTAATTCATGAGCAACGGAATTACCCTGTCGACTAACATAGGTAACAGAAATATCCGGCACACCATGTAGAAGATCACTGACACTCTTGTAGCAAAATGTCAAATTCCGAATCTCTTCTAATAAATGAAGTCACACCATCCACCACTCCTTTGGCATCCGTCTCGATTACAACTTGCTCGAAACCCAAATTACGGATCCATGAAAGTGCTTCCCTTACACCAATTGCTTCAGGCTCTCTTGCATCATAAAGTCCATACCATTTACGTGTTTTTGCAACCACAAACTCTGCCAAGTCATTACGAAGAACCATACCGATCCCCGTTGAATTAGAGCTTTGATGTAAGGATGCATCTACATTGCATTTAAGAAAGGGGAAAACAGGGGCCTGCTATTGCCTTGGACTGACATAATCACCATTATTCATTACTTGCTGAGGAGAACGACACATAGCAGAGCTCCAATCTTGATAAAAATGCATAGCAATACAGTAGTTCCAGGATTATCATGCTTCAAATTCCACATTTTCTCATTCCTTTGTCTCCACACACTCCAACAAATTAAAAGACATTTAATAATTGCAAAGTTATCATAATATTGCAAGCATTTTATAATGAATTCCATGAAAGAGTCAGACCATTAGCCCATTCATCCACCAAATATAAAAAATACCAGAAATCTCATAACATTTTTGAACAAATGGACAAGAAACAAAAACGTGACACCCATTTTCCAAACCTTGCTGACATAAAACACAAACCTGGGAAACGGGCATCCTCCTGCACGCCAAGTTGCTACGTGTGGGTAGACAGGCTCTACTTGCTCGCCACACAAAGTACTGTTTGATCTTTGGGGGAATATTTAATTTCCATATTTTTGCCCAACACCCTGGAGTTGACTGTGAAGAAATGTGAAAGATAGAGCAAGCATTTCTATACCTACCCTTAACTGAATATTTACCTTTCTTATCGAGATGCCAAACTCTAGTATCCTCTCCAGCCCTTTCAGACAATGGTATATTTGTAATGCCCTCTACATCGCGTTCACAAAATAAATCTTCAATTAACTCCACATCCCAATTTCTGCTCCGAGGGACAAAAAGTTCACTAACTGTGATATCTTGCAACTCCTCAATGATAGGTATTTTAACACAGAAGTTATCATCATTACGCAACCATGGTTCATCCCAAACTTTAATATTTTGTCCCGTCCCAATCCTCCATCTCATGCCTCTCTGAAGCACAACTCGAGAATGCCAAACACTCCGCCATGTATAACTAGGATTACACTCTAGCTTTGCATTTAGAAAGTCACCTTTTGGAAAATATTTAGCTTTGAAGACCTTGCAAATTAACGCGTTTGGATTTGTCAAGAATTTCCACCCTTGTTTCCCTAATAGTGCTACATTGAAGCAGAGTAAATTACGAAAGCCCCAAACCACCATCCTCCTTACGTACAGAGATTTTGTCCCAGCCTGTTGGGAAATTTATTTTACAGATTTTGATGACTGCCATGTAAAACTTAAATTAGAAAGTTGGCACCCCATTTTCCTTGTAATTTACATTGTAATAGATATTTGAAAAAAGCTGAGTCAAGTCACTACACTGGAAATACAAGAAGTCAATCGAACACTCGAAGTGAAGACTCTGTGGACCAACTGAGTATGGCCAAGATAGAAGATCAAGAACTCGACTAAAGATGTATCAGCTGAGGAATAGCTGTGTGAAGAGTCAGTCAAGTCAACTCAAGAAGCCAAGTCTCAAGTTGAAGTGATAGATGAGTCATCCAATGATTGGAGCAGACTCAAGTCACCTGGGGAAAAAGGCAGCAGCCAAGAGGAGTTAACTGAAATGAATCCATTACGTAAGTCAAGAACATTGCTTAAATAAGTAATACTTCCATCTTTGCCAGGTCTTAAAGTGCTCATCCCAGAAGCGTGCAAAAGGAATAAACCAATGGGAAGCACTGCAACTCGTGTCAGAACCTGAAAAGCTGCAAATTCATTTAAAACGAGGAAGGGTCTACATCTCAAGATTGAGGACCAAGAAAAGACAAGCCAACGAACACAAGTGACTTTTGAAATCAGCCTATCTCTTCAACGGGTAGATTTTCGAAAGTTCACTATAAAAGACTGAGGAATTCATTGAGAAAAGGTGACCTGAACCACGAACAAGCAAGCAATATTCAAGCTATTAACTTGCAATATTCTCAAGTATATTCAAGCAAATCCTCAAGCCTGAAACTCGAAGGAAATCGATCCACACAAGCAGTGAAGGAAAGTCAACTTCAAACCTGTTGAAGAGGAAACTTTTGAAGAATCAAAAGGGGTCTACTTTCCAAGGAGGATTGTAGGAAGGTTCAAGGTCGAACCAGTATCAAGTTATTGGAGGGCTTCGTGATCAAATCCAAGAGCTTGAGAAAGTGAGTCAAGTAGCGCAACCCGCCGCCGTGAAGAAGGCTCGAGTTGGACGAGAAGCTTGATTGTGTGATCAAGCGTCGTCTCTAGACTATCGACCACTTTGTAAACAGATCTTTTACATAGTGGATTCCTCCAGGCGTTGGAGAAGAGAGGATTAGAAGAATTACCCCATCTTCGAACCTCTATAAAAATTAACCGTGTCATTTATTTTTCAGCACATTTACATTTCTGCATACTTACATTATATCTCACGATAAACTTATTTGCTATCCAATTGATCAATAACCAAGTGCTAAAATCAAGTGTTAAAACAAGTTTAAAATAATTCAAAGGGTGTTAAGTCTTCCACGATAAAACCAACACAACCAAGTTAAGGTTCAGTTCAACAATCGAGTTATTCTATCAACAGTTCTATCGAAGTCGTTGAGTGGCTAACTATTTGAATAACCAACTTAGTCGTCCCTCAAGGACGCTTGTTGTTTGAGTTAACTCGTAATATTTTAAAAGGACTAAAATCGAAAAGTTGGTAAGGTTTATTCAACCCCCTTCTAAACCTTACTCACACCCCTTGGGACTCGCAAGTGGTATCGAGCGGTTGGTTCATTGAGCCTTCGCAGACCGGTTCGAACTAGATATTTATCTTTTCAAAAGGTTTTAAACACTTGCATTTTCAAATCTTTCATTCTTAGTAAGAGTTATTATCATGGAAGCAAATTTGACACGCATTCCTATGTTTACTGTTGAGGAATTTGATGACTGGAAAATTCGTATGAAGGCTTATTTGTCTGCTCTACACGATGAAATGAGGCTTGTGATAGAGGATGGGCCACTACAAATATTAAAAGTGAACACGACTATAAGGAGATCAGCTGCAGCTGAAGGAGAAGAAGCTGTTGTTGAAGAAAGACCAGTCATGGTTGAAAACCAAGGACTGAGTGGACAAATAATGATAAAAGAGATACAACTTGGACAATGTGGCCAAGGACATACTCTACAAGACTTCGGACAAAGCAATATTCAATAAAGTCAAATCCTGCAAAACAGCAAAAGAAATCTGGAATAAACTAACTTTAATTTGCGAAGGATCAAAGCAAATTAAAGAAATAAATTATCTGTTGCTGTTCAAAAATTTAAAAATTTTAAAATATTTGCAGGAGAGTCTATGGATCAGCTGGATACGAGATTCACTGAAATAACAAATGAGCTTTCAGCTCTTGGAAAGGAATACACACAAAAGGAGATGTGTATGAAGATCTTGAGAAGCCTCCCAGATGATGGGAAATGAAGACTATGGCTCTAAGACATTCAATGGACCTCTCAAAAACATCCAATCATGAGCTATTCTTAGACCTCAAAGCCTATGAGTTTGAGCTAAGAAGAAAAGATCAAGAGGAGACAATTGCACTCCAAAACAAACAGACCGATAGTCAAGGATGGAAAGAGAGTCGAACCCAGGAAGCCATAGACCAGGAGGAAATAACCCTGATGGTTAAAAGATTCAACAAGTTCTTCAATAAGAACTATAAAAGAAATAAGGTAAAACCTGATAAGGGTCTTTTTATGCATGTTTTATGTGTAGATTTGAGTATGATTTGAGTTATTTCATTGTTAGTTTCATAAATTTTTGATTGTACATAGTTCATATTACTCCGAGGTGCTTTTATTGGTGTAGATTGATGATTCAGAGCTGTTTTTGGTGAATTTTGGGCCATGGTTTCATGTCAAAACATACCCCGGGGTTTATACATGCAATAACACTCGAAATCCCAAGCTAAATGCGTCATTTCGGGGCCTTTTCAGTCAAACACAGCCCGAGTGTGCTTTGAAAGCACGGCTGTGCTTTTGAGGAGCCAAAAATGAGCAAAATTTTGTCCACGACGTACCAAACATGGCCAGACCGTGTTCGACAAAATCCACGAACACGGCCTGGCCGTGCTTTTAAAGCACGAGCGTGCTTTTCTTCCAGTCTGGGACATTCTTTTGGTGGAAATTATGGAAGCTTTCCCTTTTTCTTTTGGACAACTTTTGTACAACTTTTACATCTCATTTTGCTGCATTAAGTCCCATTATTCCTCAATTATCATATGAAAACATGGATTCAACAACCCAACTATGGAAGTGGAGCAATTATTTGTCAAAAGATGACATTGTTAATGTGTTCTTTCACAACAACAATGTCTATAAAAGCCAAGAGTTTGGGTTGGAGGAGGCATTCCATTCATTGTAATTCATTCATTCATTCACTCTAAGTTTCAAAGCAAAATACATTGAGAGGATAAAAGAGAGGTAGAGTTGGAAGTTGAAGAACAATAGAGGAGAAGGCTTGGAGCTCAACATCATTGCAATCAACCAAGGAGGAAGTCTTGTATTGGTCTTGAATAAGAGCTAAATACACCAAGTTCATTTTATTCAAATCTTCTTGTGTAGTACACTCTTTTGTCAAAACCATGTGTAGCTAAATTTATAGTATTTGAATGTGATGAACTCTATAGAATGAAGTTGTGATTAAGACTTGTATGTTTTTAATAAATTCTTCATGTTTTGTGTGATTCACTTATATTGTGCTTTATTCATTCGAATTGGTATATGCGCAATATTGATTTGAAGTTTATTTTTCACCGGGAAATCGAGAGATTCATGGTGAAATAGAATCTATATAAGTGAAAAGAGTTGCATGTAACCCTAGATATAGGACGACATAAATCTTCTAGATTAGGGTCAAACCTAATATGTGAATTCACAAATCGTTATAATGATGTCTTGGGGGTTTTAACTAGAAAGAGATTTCAGTTAATCAACTTGAGGTTAGAAGTTATTCGCGCTCGATAGAGGGTTTAACTTAAATCGGGAATTTTTACGGTCCATGAAACATGAGATTTTATTAAAAGAGGATGATGTTTGCTAAAAGGGTTTTTGGTTGTATCTTTATCTTGTTAAATCACAAAAACATTCTAAAGGGATTTACATTCAAACACATTTATAGCTCTTGATTTCTTAATTCTAAAATCTACTTTTATTTGATCTATTGTAAGTGCAATTATTTTAAATTCTTTTTTTTTCATTTTTAAACCAACAAAATTCTGAAAATTGCTAGATTAGATAACAAAAAGACGGTAATTATTAGTACTTACAATCCTCGTGGGAATAACACTCGGTACTCAATAATCTGTACTATAAAACGATAGGTGCACTTGCCTAAGGTTTTAAAGGTAGCTTTTGAATCATCAAAACCTCCAGGAGACATTCAGCACCCTCTAAGTCAAGGGAAGATAGGCCACCGATGAGAGCTGAGCATCAAAGGGTTAAATATCAGAGAGCTGATAACCCAAGAACAGAGAGAGCTGACCAAAGAGATGAGAACCTGTATTGGAACTGCAGACAACCAGGATATTTTGCAGTCGATTGCTCCTATCCACCAGTCAACAAATATAGGAATGAAGAAGAAAGGAAGGTCTTCACAGAAAGAAGACAGGAAAAGAAGAAAGCCATGTTGGCTGCTGAGACAGCTAAGTCTAAAAAAGCAAAGAAACTCAGAGAGTAGTGAAGCTGACTACTCAAGTGATTCTGAAGAAGAAACCATGATCTGCCTTATGGCTAAAGAACATGATCAACCAGACCAAGAAGATGATGTACACTCTAACTCATCTCATTCAGATTCAAGTGATAGTGGTTGTGATACACACACTTCATCACCCACTGATCTTTATGATTCATTAGGCAAAATGATGAAAGACTTTGAGCACATTAAATCCTCTCACACACTTCTAAAGGAGTAAAACAGACAACTCAAAAGCCAAAACTCACAGCTGACTAAGGAGCTGAGTACTCTAAGTCACATAGCTGTTGAGAATACAGAGCTGAAGGCTGAGAATGCCAAACTAATACTGCAATAGAAAAGAGGGAAAAAGATCTCAAAAATGTGATTACTTCTTTTACAAAGGCATCTAAATCATTGGATGATCTTATAATGAGTCAAACTCCAAAAGTGATTTTGGAGAAAGGATCTTTAAGCAATGAAGCATTTCAAAAATCCAAAACACCAAATGTTGCACCCACATTCATCCCAAAGCACAATCACAAACAAACTGGCCTTGGATATAAAGGGAAAGGAAAACATCCAGTTGAGTATACTGAGAGGACAACTAAGAAGAAATCCAGTCGAGTTCCTCAGCAAACTCCAAATAGAAAGTACTCTGTGAAGAATAAACAGAGCTACCAAAAACCCCAGAAGTTTCATCAGAGAAAAATATATGATGGGAATGGTAGAAACTACCCAAGCCAAGCTGATAATGAATAATGTGAAACATCAGAAGAGACCAATGGAATACAAGCCTAAATGCCAAAGACCTAAACCTCAGCAAAGGTCATTCCAAAGGCAAAAGAGCTATTATAAGCACACATATGCACCACATCACTACACTCATAAATATCACAATTATCCCAAGAAAGCAGTTGCTAAAATACACACACAGGCATACAGACAAAAGAGACAGCTGTATGAACCCAAAACCCCCAAGCAATTTGCAAATGTGCACTATGATTATGGCACAGATAGATGGCAACCTCTTAGAGTCAAGTCAATTGGCTATAGGTTGGTTGGATCATCTTATAGCATTAACCCCTCAGGACCTAGGCAAGTATGGGTACCTAAAAACTAATTTCCTTGATTGTAGGTTCAAGGAAAAGCTGAGTGCCAAGGAACCTGGTACATGGATAGTGGCTGTTCCATACATATGACAGGAAACAAGAAAAACCTGTCAAGATTCAAGGAGATTAGAGGTGCAAAAGTCATATTTGGAGGAAATGAAGCTCCAGGGGAAATCAAAGGCACAAGATCTATCAAAAAGAATGGATTAGAAATCACAGATGTTGCATATGTTGAAGGTCTCAACTTCAACCTGTTAAGCATCAGCCAACTCTATGACAAGGGCTACAATGTTGGATTTAATATGGGAGTGTGCCAGATCAAAGATGCTGAATCAAATGAAATAGTGCTGCAAGGAACAAGACAGGAGAATATGTATGTGGTAGATTGGTCTACTGCGACACCAAGCACTTGTCTATTAGCAAAAAGCACAACTGAATCAAGTTGGCTGTAGCACAAGAAGCCGTGTCATCTGAACTTCAAGACAATTAACAAGCTTGCAAGGAGTCATCTTGTGGAAGGATTTCTAGACTCAGTGTACAAGAAAGAAAGTGTATGTGATGCATGCCAGATGGGAAAACAGATAAAATCTTCATTCAAGGATAAGCCAAATCCTGCTTCAACAAGGATATTACATCCATTTGCATATGGATCTATTTGGTCCGATTGAACCACCAAAGATAAGTGGAAAGAAATACACCTTAGTGGTGGTAGATGATTATTCAAGATATACATGGACAATCTTCATGTGCAAAAAGAAGGAACTTTGCGAAGTTACCTCGGTGATGAAAAGAGTTCAAAATGAAAAGAGCCAAACCATTATAAAGATAAGGTCGACAGAGAACCGAGTTTGTCAATGGGATAATTACTCAGTATTGTGTTGAAAATGGTATTGCTCATGAGTTATCAGCAGCAAGAACTCCACAGCAGAATGGAGTAGTTGAAAGAAGGAACATAACTCTCAAGGAAGTTGCAAGGATCATGTTAGCTGAAGTTGGATTGCCTAAGAGATTTTGGGCTGAAGCCATCAATACAACATGTTATACTCAAAATAGATGCTTGATAAATAGGCAATTAACCAAGACCCCCTATGAGATCTGGACAGGGAGAAAGCCAAATGTTGGGTATTTCAAGATATTTGGATGTAAATGCTTCATCCACAACAATGGAAAATATAATTTGAAGGCTTTCGATGCTAAAGCTGATGAATTTCCATGTGATTTTTGATGAACCTAATGTGAATGGAGAAAACATTGAAGAGTTAACTGACAAGCTGAATTAGCCAACTATGCAGAAGAGTCCTTATGTTGAAGCTGAAATAAGAGCAATCAACCCAGATGAAGATGAGATAGCTGAATCCCAAAGATAGCTGGAAAGTCTATAGATGAATGACGATGAAAGAGTTGTTCAAGACAACATAGTCTGAGGACTTTGAATCTAGTGATTTGCTCCAACTTTGATGTAAGATGGCTGAGAGACCATCCACTAGAGTTAGTTATTGGAGATATTAGAGATGGTGTAAGAACCAGATCCAGAGCACAACAAGAAGCAATGTTCAGTTGTTTTATTTCCCAAATAGAGCTAAAAGATGTGTCTGAAGCATTGGATGACACATATTGGATTCAAGCCATGCAAGATGAGCTAAATCAGTTTGAAAGGAACAATGTATGGAATTGGTGCAGAGACCAACCCATCAAAATGTTATTGGCACAAAATGGATTTTCAGAAATAAGATGAATGAGGAAGGATCTGTGGTAAGAAACAAAGCAAGATTGGTAGCCAAAGGGTATTGCCAAGAAGAGGGTATAGATTTTGATGAAACATTTGCTCATGTTGCAAGATTAGAAGCAATAAGGATGTTTCTTGCCTATGCTGCACATAAGAACTTCACTGTGTATCAAATGGATGTGAAGAATGCATTTCTAAATGGACTGCTAGAGGAAGAAGTCTATGTTGAACAACCTCCAGGTTTTTAGCAGAAGACTATTGGAGATAAGGTGTACAAGCTCAAGAAAGCATTATATGGATTGAAACAAGCACCAAGAGCATGGTATGATACATTGTCTCAATTTCTAACTGACAAAGGATTCACCAAAGGCAAAGTGGAAAGAACACTCTTCAAAATTCAAGATGAAGAGAGTATACTGCTTGTTCAAATAAATGTGGATGATATTATTTTTGGATCCACAAATAAAGAGCTGTGTGATAAGTTCTCAAACCTCATGCAAGGCAAATTTGAGATGAGCATGATGGGAGAGTGGCTTTCTTCCTAAGACTTCAAGTCAAGCAATTGAAGGATGGAACCTCCATAAGTCAAACAAAGTACACCAGAGATTTAATGAAGAAATTTGGTATGGAAGAGAAGTCTTACGTGAAAATACCAATGAACACATCATCAAGATGGACATGGATGCGGATGGCGAAAGGTCAGAGATCAAACCGGATATAGAGCACTCATTGGATCATTGCTACCTAACGAGCCCAAGAGCCGGCGGACATCACCTTTGCGGTAGGTGTATGTGCAAGATTTCAATCGCACCAAAAGAGAGCCGATGATTGCAGCCTAAAAGAATCCTAAGATATCGAAGGGATGCCATGAAGTTGGCTTATGGTATCAAAGGAAGGTGGATTCAAGCTTATTGGTTACTCGGACTGTTATCTTTGGATGTAGAGTTGTGAGAAAAGTACCTACCTGGTACATGTCAAATGCTTGAAATAGATTGGTTTCTGGTTTAGCAAGAAGCAAAACTCAATAGCCACATCCACGGTGAAAGCAGTACATAGTGCGGGGCATTGTTGTGCCCAAGTCTTATGGATGAGACAACGATTGAGAGATTATGAGATTGAAGAAAAAGAGATTCCAATTATGTGTGATAACACAAGTGCTATTGTAATCACTCAGAATCATGTGTTGCATTCAAGAACAAAGCACATTGATGTCAGGTATCATTTTATAAGAGATCATGTTGAAAAGAAAGATATCACTTTGGAATATATCTCAACTGATAACCAAATAGTTGACATATTCCCCAAGCCCCTATGTGAGTCGAGATTTGAAGAGCTTAAGAATTTGCTAGGGTTAATTGAGCTGAGTTGACACTCAGGAAACTCAATCAGAAGAGATAGAAGATGAAAAATTGAGTAAAAAGCAAATTTCACTCATCAGCCGAGTAAATCAGCCATATCGGAAAGTCACCAGATGTCGAGTTATGGCGGTGAGTCACTAATGAAAAGAGAGAAGCAGAGTTAAGTCATATTTGATATACGTTGAGTCATTTATGAGCTAAGTGACAAAAGCGCAGTCGTTTTTAATGAGCGGGAATATTTTTAAGGATGACGTCAGTGTAATAATGACGGGTACAGTAAAAAGCTGCACAGTAAGCATATGATTGGATATAAATGCTGCCGCATTAAATGCGAGGAAGTAAATGCGGTTTGACATCCTAAATCTGAACCGTTGATCTCGATCAAAATTTCAAAATCCGAAGACATGTCCTTTCATAACCCTTATATATACATTTTCCAGCTTTCTCTCTAACATACGAAAACTATTCATCTTCAAGCAAAAAGCAAGCAGGCCATATTTCTCTCTCAAAAACCCTAAGTGTGCTCAAGCAAGTTCGTCAGTGTTAATCAGTAAAAATCTCTGAAAATGGCACCGAAGTTCGATTTCGTCAAGCTCTCAAAGCAAATCCACTCATGAGCGTCAGTGGATTTCGAAGGCATGGTGAAGCAGGGTTCTGATGAAACCCTTATCAAGAAAATCACTGAAATGCTAGAAAAGTCAGGTCTCAAGGCTTTTCTGACCATGGAGTACTCACACACCTACTTTGAAGAGGTAGCTCAGTTCTATGTTAACGCGGAAGTGCAGGACGAAGGAATCAAGTCTTTTGTTCAATGCAAGGATATAATGATAAATGCTAAGGACCTTGCGGAGCACTGCTTGTTGCCATCGGAAGGCATGAAGGAGATTAATGAAGCTGATGTTGATTTGGCTGCTGCGTGGAAAGAGGTAGCCAAACCGGAGTGTGCTGTTAAGGTGGTCTACACAGCTGATAAGAAATTGCTGAAGGACGACTATCATAAGTTGATGGATGTCGTCTCTAAGTGTGTAGACATGAAGTTTGGCAGCTTCAACCAGCTGTCAAAGATTAAGTTGATCGTCATGGCTGGGATCATGCAGCGCAAGAAAGTAAACTGGGCTGAGTTCGTGTACAACAGACTCTGCCTGAATGTAATGAATAGGACATTCAAGGAGGATGGATCCTTTGGAGGATCTCTTGTATGGCCTCATGATTGGCCACCTGATGGAAGTGAAGGGTATTCCCCTTCAGCATGGAAAATCCTACCATGTCAACAAGAAGATGTTCCGGACTAACCTCTCTGGTGCCCAGAAGAGAGCCCATGCAAAGAAGGCGGACACAAGTGAGGGGGAATCAGTTGAACCCGAGGACACAGCTGCTACCCCTCCACCAAAGAATAAAGCTGCCCCTGCAACTCAGAAGAAGAAGGCTGCCCCTACAGCTAAGAAAAAAGGATGCTCCTGCCCCTACAGTCGAGTCGCCTGCCCGTGTAGCCAGGTATCCTGCCCCTGTAGCCGAGGCTGAGAAGGAAACCCAAATCCCTTCTCCAGCCATATGGAAGAAGAGGACTGCCAAGTAAAGGAAGGCAGCTCTCTCCAAGAAGGATGCCTCGGCCCCCGCCGCCAAAGAATACGAAGAAGAAGAAGAACCAGAAGTCCCTCTAGTTCGGGCCAAAAGAAGAAGACTTTTCAAGCAATCAGAGCTTGAAAAGAAAGCTGAATCTGCTACTCAGCTGGAGTCACATGTTGAGACTGCTGGTAATCTAGAAGAGCAGTCTCCCAAAGTTATTGATGTACCTGCCAAGTCTGTTGAGGGTGATCAACAAAGGCCTATTGAAGACCCAGATGTGAAGAAGACATCTGAGGATAGTGAGGCAGCAGAGACAACTGAACCCATAGTTGAAAGAGTTGTCTCTCCACCTGCCACTGACGCTGCTGAAGGCGAGGAGGAGCAGAACCTCTTGTCTTCAATCCCAGAGAAAAGAGATGATGAAGATGAGGATGATGATGTTGCCATGTATTCTCCACTGTATCCCGATATCCAGAGACGTCTACGATAATGGAGGGCATGGAAACTTGATCACTCAAGGATGCAGTTCGCTCATCCTGAGTACATCGAAGAGGAAGAAGAGTTGCTTCATTTTCTTGGGGTCTCGACTGTTCGACAAACCCTTGACGAAGACAACTCTGTATGGATATCCTCCGCATCATTAAAGCAGATGAGAAGGACAAAGCTGAAGAGGAAGCCCGTGTCCTAGAAAAAGCCAAGATATGTGAATTCACAAACTCTCCATCTCATACTCATACACATCTAGATATATACTCAGAAAGTGATGAGGATCCCACTGCTGCAGCAGAGAAGTCAGACATGCAGCAAGCTATGAGAGAATCCAGGCAATTACATGAGCAACAACTGTTTGAAGGACCAGGAGAGTCCTCACAATCTCTCCTGCAAATCAACCATTGGGAGTGGTGCAATAGATTGCCTTAGACATCGCTGCAGCCACGTCCCCGGTGCAATCGGAGGATGGGTCCAAGGGAATTGGCAATGACACTGGGATCGTGGGCACCCAAGTTGAGCCAACCCCTAAAGAAGGTGTTTTACCACCTGCCCCAGCGGCTGAGCACTCAACGGAAGAAGCCGTGAGTCTGGAGAAGAGTGACCCCACCCTTAATCACTTAGCTGGTGTGCCAGCTGAAGGGAAAACTCACTCCACCACAACAGGGTTGGAGGTTGCTGTGGATGACTCAACTTTGAAGCAAGGAGGCGAAGTGGAAAGTGAGAAAGAACCATAGCAGATTGATATTGACGAAGCTCGGACAGTTGAGTCTATCCCAGATGAAATATTAGCTGCTTTGAGGCTGATGACACTGTTCTTACAGTCGAGGCACAGGATGGCGATGCCCCGGGATTTAACACTATGGGCGATGAAAGTGCAATCCTAGGGGTTGAGACTCCTGTGACTGTCGAAGGGAATACTGAAAGCCTCGCAACAGTTGAGTCTGCTGGAGGTATTGAAGGCCCAAGGGAGGTTGAGACTTCCCTGGGTAAAGCTCAAGAGACTCAGAACATTCCTCATGTTCAAAGCGCTGAAATTGAGAAGGAGATAAGTGCACTTCATGACTCCCAGGAGAACCTTGATACATCATTCTTGGGATCTGAAGATAAAGCTGAGTCCACTCCTGTTGCATATTTAAAGGACCCAGATGTGGATGTTCTCAAAACTACGAGTCAGCTAAGTGATAAAGCTGCTCGTCAAAAATTTAGTTTCGATGATGAGCCAAGCCCCCAGGTCTCATCATCATCCGATGACGCTGATGATGCAGCAGAGGAACCGATTATTCACTTAGAAAAATATACTGAGATCGAAGACGCTGTTAAGACAGCTGAGGCTCAGTCAACTGGGCAAAATATCTCAATTGCCCCAACTGAGACACAGTCCACTGCGCAGGCTTCCATAGCTGCAGCAGTAACGACTACACCAGCTCCGTCATAGGCTCCCACAGCTGTGACCACTGCCGATGAAGCAATCGCTGCTGAGGCACGAAGAGCTGAATCATCACATGCAAAACCCTCACAACCCATCCCATATGTGCGCGATGATGCCTTTCCAAAGATATTTCCTTTCACGCCGATCCTACCAGATTTGGAAGAAGAGACCACTGCTGAGCAACGAAGATTCACCATGAGAGAAGATCCAATCATCCCTATTGACACAATTGTTCCAGCCAAGTTCAACTTTGCTGAAGAGTGGCCTGCAACTGAATCATGTGAGACAGCTGAATTTCGTGAGATCTTCAAGAATTCTGTGAAGAGATTGAGAAGATCGAAAGACATCAGGCCTCACTCGACCTAAGACTGGACAATAGGGACGTTACCCTCACAGCAGACTTGAGAGGGATAGTGGTGCAGATCCGAGAATGGTCTCAACAGCAATATGCCATGAGAATCGAGCAAGTTCATTATTTCAAAGCACTGTATGGCAGAATGCTTGTCTGGATGACCGACAATGCTGATATCAAGCAAAGGATGCAGGCGTACATCGAAAGTTTGCATGCATCTCACAAAACAGAAATGGAGTTGTTGCAAGAATTCCAGAGAAAAGAAATTTTGCGCCTTGAGAACTCTATGAATGACAAATTCAGCCTCCTCATGGCTGAAATGAAGTTGGTGGTAGCCGAGTCCAAAGCCACTAGCTCAGAATTTCGAATAGCTTATGCAGCAGCAGACTCCAAACAGAATTCCGCTCTCAGCAGACTCAACTTTATGCTCGCAGGCATGTTCCCTGGGGTCCCTCTTTCCTTTGATGATGCCAAAAAGGGGAAAGAGGACTCCCTAAGGAAGTTGAAAGAAGAGAAGTTAAATGAATCTGAAGCTGAGAAGAAGGGAAAAATAGCTGAGGGTGAACATTTGAAGGATTTGACGTTAATGATAGCTGAAACCCCTCAGCAGGGTCATGTTACGGCTTCAATTATCAGCAAACTTCCAGTGACTCTGCCGATCGAGCACTCTGCTGTGCTAATGTTGGAGAAAAGGCGAATCATCAAAGCAGGGATGGTGGAGTTCGACAAGAAGACGGATGCCCACATCGAAGAAGTATTGAAACAATACGGCGGTATTCCGATAGGGAAGGATCAAGATGCTATTCCTGACAATGGATCCGAGCCAAGATCAGTTGAAGAATTCAAGATGCTCGAATCCGAAGGCTATTTCCAAGGGATGTCACTAGCCCAAACCTGGGATCTGTACTGGGAGAAGGGTCTTACATTGTGCGAAGAAGCTGATAAGCAGCAGACTACCAGCAGCCATTCAGCTGGTAAGCAGAAGACTCCCATGAAGTACACACCCAGAGGAGAAGGAAGAAGTGGTGGAGGAAGAGGTTCTCGACCTCGTCCAAGACCCAAGAATATCGAATATGTAGATCCCGAAAAGAATGGGAGGATCTACTGGGCTGGGTATGATGAAGTGGCAAATCTGGAAGTGGGAAGGAAGAATGCTGAGGCCGTGAAAAGACAATAAGAGGAAAATGAAAGACAAACTCAGCTATGGCTCGAGAGGAAGCGAAAGGATGATGCTGTGAAGAGAGCCTATGAGAAGAAGAAGAGAGCTGAGGAAGAAGAAAGAAAAAGGAAGAGAGCTGATGACTTCGACAGAGCTAAAGAAGAAAGAAAGAGGCAGCAAAGGCGATGAAGTGTTGCTGCGAACCCTTCATGTAATTTACTTGTGTAAATACACTTTTGTAAGTCATCTGTATACTTAGTGAAGTTTTCTGTAATTTTTCACTTTGTACTTATTCTAGTATCTTAGCATAGATGTGTATTTTTGCTTTGATATAGAATGCTCTGATACCAAATGTAAACAACTGTGTAAAGGACAAGAATGCTATGATCAATAAAATGATATATTCTACGCATACATTCTTTGTTACTGCATTGTCTGTATGTATCTTTGTTGTTTATATTTTGTTGAATGTTTTTAAGTTTTGGCATCATTGTTCACCTAATTTTTAGCTTCACCGCAAGTGTACGATATAGTTTATAGAATAGGGGTAGCAAGGTCGAATCTACAGAGAGTAATAAATTAATGTACAAAGTAATAGGATTGCAATAGTCTTTTTTATCCAGACGATCGAAATTAAGTGATTGGTTTTGTTAATGCAAGACAAGAATTTATCCTAAAAAGACAAAGTAAAAGTTGATTGAAAGATCAAGGAGATGAATGTATTCCAGGGCTATGGTTTCAGTTAATATCTCTTTTTATTATCAGATTAATCACAACCAAAGTTATTATTGTTCTTCCCTATAAGACAATCACAAAAAGTATTTTACCATCTCTCTCTCTCGAGATGCATGTGAAAACGTTGATTGGATATCTATGCTAGCATCTCTACTCAACATAAGATATCCAACTCCCAAAAGCACAAAAGATTAAATATCCTCACAAATATTCACAGACTTCTCAATCTTGCAAATATTCATGTCAAGTACTCACAGATCTAGTATTGAAATTCATCTCTTGAATTATGAATCAATACATCAAAGCAAGTTAAACCAAACGCGTTTTGATAAAACAAGAATTAAAACAAAGTACTCGAATAGGATTTGAAAACAATAACTTCAATTGCAATTAATCATCCAACAAAAGTATCCATTAATCTAATCCCGAACCCGGAAATCACAAGATGTTTAGCCAGACATAGAAAATAAATAATACATAGACAAATTATTCAAGTTCATAGCTAACTAATCGAAAGTAAATGATACGATGGAATGAGAAAACTCAGGGTTGTCGATGATCTCTCGATCTATCTTCAATCCTCAAGCGCGCGGTTGTGACCTCCATCAATCTCTCAAATCCTTTGGTAGAAGGTTGCTCTTTTCTCTGCGTTCTAGAGCAAAAGTCTGTATCCCTTTGTTTGGGGCCACCTCGTCTCTATTTAAACTCCCATTAGGTCAAAACCTAAGTTAAAAATCATCAAAATCTAACTTTCCCGCATAGACGCAAGGGCCGTGCGCTTCATGCACTACCAGGTCGTGCATCAGGCCGTAGGACTGCTTGACTCTCGAAATGACGCATGGGCTGTGTGTTACCCAGACTTCCGAATCTGCTTATGGGTTCTTCATAAGAGTTGTAGCCCTATCTCTTAGCTTTCTGTAGCCACTTGAATCACCTCAATAGCAACTTTGTAGAGGGAGTTATGGCCAAAATACTAAACCCTTCTAGTGGTGGAAACTGTTAGCGCGTTTGACATTTTTGAAGGAAATTCCCTTTTCTTTGACCGTCCATGCTTCTTTTCTTCATATTTTTGCTAGTATGTTGGGAAATTATTTTGTAGATTTTGATAAATGCCATGTAAAACTTATATTAGAATGTTGGCACCCCATGTTCCTTGTAAATTCTTATTGTAATAGATAGGGCTGTATGAGGTGAGTCAAGTCAGCTATGCCTGGAAATACAAGAAGTCAACTGAAGAAGTGAAGAGAAGACTCCGCTGTGGAACAACTGAGTATGGCCAAGATAGAGGACCAAGGACTTGACTGAAGATGTAACAGCTGAGGGACAGCTGTGTGAAGAGTCAATTAAGTCAACTCAAAGAAGCCATGTCACAAGTTGAAGTGACAGATGAGTCTTTCAATGATTGGAGCAGACTCAAGTCACCTGGGGAAAAGGCAGCTGCAAATAGGAGTTAACTTAAAAGAATCCGTTGCACATAAGTCAAGAACGTTACTTAAACACGTAATACACCCATGCTGCCAGGTCTTAAAGTGCTTAGTCCCATAAGCGTGCAAAAGGAATAAACCAATGGGAAGCACTACACCTCGTGTCAGAACCTGAAAAGCTGGACATTCATTTAATACGAGGAAAGGTCTACATCTCAAGATTGAAGACCAAGAAGAGACAAGCCAACGAACATAAGTGACTTTTGAAAATCAGCCTATCTCTTCAACGGGTAGATTTTTGAAAGTTCACTATAAAAGGCTGAGGAATTTCATTGAGAAAAGGTTACCTTGATTACCTGAACCACGAACAAACAAGCATTATTAAATCTGTAACCTGCAAAATATTCTCAAGTTATTCAAGCAAAATCCTCAAGCCTAAATCTCGAAAAAAATCGATCCAACACAAAGCTGTGACGGAAAGACAACTTCAAACTGTTGAAGAGGAAACTTTTGAAGAATCAAAAGGGGTCTACTTTCCAAGGAGGATTGTATAAAGGTTCAAGGTCGAACCAATCTCATGTTATTGGAGGGCTTCATGATCAAATCCAAGAAGCTTGAGAAAGTGAGCTGAAGTAGCAAGGCCCGCCTGCGAAGTTCGAGTCGGACGAGAAGCTAATTTTGTGTGACCAAGGCATCTCGTGATCGAGTCCAAGGAGCAAGTCACCGTGATCAAGACTTGTCTCTAGACCGATAACCACTTTGTGAACTCGATCATTACTTAGTGGATTCCTCCAGGAGTTGGAGAAGAGAGGAGTAGAAGAATTACCCCATCTTCGAACCTCTATAAATTTTACTTGTGTCATTTACATTTCAGCATATTTACATTTCTGCACACATATTTTATATCTGCTGATAATTTGCTATCCAACTGATAAATAAGTAAGTGCTAAAATCAAGTGTTAAAACAAAGCTAAATCAAATTCAAGGGTGTTAAGTCTTCCGTTGAAAAACTCATCACAACCAAGTTAAGGTTTAGACTAAACATCTGAGTTATTCTATCAACAGCTCTATCGAGTCTGTTGAGTGGCTAACTCTGCTGATTAACTAACTTAGTTGTCCCTCAAGGACATAGCTGTGTAATTAACTCTGTAATATTTTAAAAGGACTAAAATCGAAAAGTTGGTAAGGTTTATTCAACCCCCCTTCTAAACCTTACTCACACCCCTTGGGACCTATATAGTACATTGTCTTTTTACATATCATTTGAAACAGACTATCATCTTTTGTCTAATTTAGCTCCATCTTCTGCAAAATTCACAAGAGTATGCAGTATCACGCCCAACAAGGGAAACCAAGTAAAACACACTTAATATGCATGCAAATGCATCAAATATATTTCATTTTAAGCCCTCAAATGCACGTATATTTTACACTCATCAAATACCCCCAAACTTAAACTATTGACAGTCCCGATCAATGCTTTATAAGCAAGATAAAACACAAATTGGAGGAGTGAAAAGCAATCAAGAACAACTTATCAAAATTCATGCCGTTTATCCATAGACGTCAAGCAATAAATCAACCAAGCCTCAAACATCAAACATATAACACATGTTAATTAAAACCATGGCAAATGCTTCGAATCACGACTCTCACAGATCAAGTGTATACTCTCCTCTCAAGAATAATAAGGGACGTGCATTCGCTCAAATCATATCAATGTTGAAGAATTACCATAAGCTTGCAAATCGTCTCATATCTCCGCCACTCGAATGTATGTGATTCATAAATCAAAAAAGACTTTTTCTTTTGGTTGTAATGAAAGCTCTTTGGTTAGGGTAGGGAAATATGTAAAAAGTGACTCAAACTCAAGCGTATAGACTGGTAAGCACATATTTCACTCAATCAATTATTCTCATTTAAACCCAATATGCTACCCCAATCACCTCTCGTTCTTATCAACTTTTAGTGTTTCCTTTCTCCTCTTTTTTTCTATCTTTTATAGACTACACTTTCTTTCACCTCACATCACAAATCCCAACCTACAATTTCACTTAAAGCAAACTCATTTATAAAGTCGATTTCTTTTTCTTTTTTTCCGACTTTTTCATGAGTATTCATCCTTTCTTTTCCTCTTTTTCTTTCTTCTTTTATTCCCATCAACCAACACTATCACAATTATCTAAATTTTTGACATCATCCCATTCAACCTTATTCAATCCCCTTACTCAATGTTATACGCTCAAGTCTAGGGTAATAGATATATCAAGTTAAGGCTTGAAATGTGGCTATCAAAAATTAGGCAACATGCTCAAATTGGCTAACTAGGGAAATTCAATGTCATTAGGTAGGGAAAAACCTTGAAAGGCTTAACAAAAATGGCCTTAAATCATTTTCACAAATCGCATACAACATGTGGCTTTGACAGAGATACCAGAGCAAGTTCTAGAATTCAAATCAACATGAATGACACACAATCAACAAACAAAACTGCATAAAATGAAAGCAGTAAAGGCTCAAAGCTCACAAGCTTGCAAAGTCGTAACTCAAAGCATAACATCCATGTTCTCAATATCCACATGCTCCATATCATCTATTCTCATCATGATTAATTCACACTCAACACCCAATTCAAAACAACACAAAATTTTCAAATAAACTCCCAAGGCGCAACGCACACCACAAAAATAGTTTACTCACTCCCTAAAAACTACTAAAGCAATAAACATGCTAAAACTGTAAACGTGTTTCTAATGTAATGCAACCTAAATGCTCTACATGCAACTATGTGAATGCAAAAAAAATTCTCCCACACCCTTCATATCAAAATGAACTCTCTCTCTCCCCAAACTTGAATGGAATTATATCGCACGTAAGAGAAGATAGAATTTCAAGCTAAAAAGAAGTGTGGAGATAACCTGACTTAAAGAGAAGACGGTGGTGGGTAGTGACCCCAACGTCTACCCGACGTTGTGGTCGCCTGATGAGTGATCTCTGTAGCATCCTCATGCACTTCTCCCCGACATATCAACTCACATAAACTCGTACCCCCTTTAAATGCATATATTAACTACTTTGGGTCTTGGTCAAGAATCGTATTTGCATTGTTTGCATTTAGTAATGCATACTTGGGGTTTCCAAGCAAGGATATGAGTCCTAGTGTCGGGATATACTGATCTTGGTCATGCACGGGCTGACCGTGCGCGTATGCACGACCCGTGCTCGTCTCGTTCTGGAATAGCTTTCTAACGGCATCACGCACGAGCTGCCCGTGTGTACACGCACGGCTCATTCCTGTATCGTCCTGTTTTTGCTCTTCTACGGCACCACACACGGGCTGATCATGCATAAACATATGGTCCGTGCGTGGTTCCAAACTTGCTTGCTTTTCTAGAATCTTTGGCCCCTCGTAATCTATACGACTCCTTAGATGAATGGCATTACATTGTATCTTTAGGTTAACTTTAATGTTGCTCAGAAACTGTCCCTTTTGATGTTGTCCATCAACGATCGTGGCTAATTGGCTAATCTGGGTTCCAAGATTTCTGATTTGTGTGCCCAGAGTGTTAGCCAATTGTGCGACATTTGCCTCAATTTTGTCCAGCTTAGCCTCATGTTTGTTGAACTGGTTCCTTGTTTCATTCATAAATACGGTGAGGACGTCCTCCATATATGGCTTTGCCACCGGATAATAGTACGTAGGAGTAGGATTATTCTAGTAATTGTCGAAATTCCAGTTATTGAAATAATTGGCTTCCTCCATCAGAGAGGGTGTTCGTGCACTACCTGAACCAACTCAAAAGAAACAAATCAAATAATGTAGGAGTGAAATTAAATAAAATGAAAAGAAAGAAAAAAACTGTCTAAATTAAAAATAATTCTATTTATCGCAATATTAGTACTACAAATTTGATTAGTCCCCGGCAACGGTGCCAAAAAATTTGTTCGCCTTATTTTTAGTTTCACCGCAAGTGTACGGTATAGTTTATAGAATAGGGTTAGCAAGGTCGAATCCACAGAGACTAATAAATTAATGTACTAAGTATTGGGATTGTAATAGTCTTATTTTTATCCAGACGATCGAAATTGAGTGCTTGGTTTTGTTAATGCAAGACAAGAATTTATCCTAAAAAGACAAAGTAAAAGTTGATTGAAAGATCAAGGAGATGAATGGATTCCAGGGCTATGATTTTAGTTAATATCCCCTTTTATTATCAGGATTAATCACAACCAAAGTTATTATTGTTCTTCCCTATAAGACAATCACGAAAAGTATTTTACCCTCTCTCTCGAGATGCATGTAAAAACGTTGATTGGATATCTATGCTAGCATCTCTACTCAACATAAGATATCCAACTCCCAAAAGCACAAAAGATTAAATATCCTCACAAATATTCACAGACTTCTCAATCTTGCAAATATTCATGTCAAGTACTCACATATCTAGTATTGAAACTCATCTCTCGAATTATGAATCAATACATCAAAGCAAGTTAAACTAAACGTGTTTTGATAAAACAAGAATTAAAATAAAGTACTCGGATAGGGTTTGAAAACAATAACTTCAATTGCAATTAATATCCAACAAAAGTATCCATTAACCTAATCCCAAACCCGTGAATCACAAGATGTTTAGCCAGACATAGAAAATAAATAATACATAGACAAATTATTCAAGTTCATATCTAACTAATTGAAAGTAAATGATACGATGGAATGAGAAAACTCAGGGATGTCGATGATCTCTCGATCTATCTTCAATCCTCAAGCACGCGGTCGTGACCTCCATCAATCTTTCCAATCCTTCGGTATAAGGTTGCTCTTTTCTCTGCGTTCTAGGGCAAAAGTCTGTATCCCTTTATTTGGGGTCGCCTCGTCTCTATTTAAACTCCCATTGGGTCAAAACCTAAGTTAAAAATAGTCAAAATCCGACTTTGCCGCACAGACGCAAAGGCCGTGCGCTTCACGCACGACTAGGTCGTGCGTCAGGCCGTAGGACTGCTTGACTCTCGAAATGATGCACGAGCCGTGCGTCACCCAGACTTCCGAATCTGCTTATGGGGTCTTCATAAGAGTTGTAGCCCTATCTCTTAGCTATCCGTAGCCACTTGAATCACCTCAATAGAAACTTTGTAGAGGGAGTTATGGCCAAAATACTAAATCCTTCTAGTGCTGGAAAATGTTAGCGCGTTTGACGTTTTTGAAGGAAATTCCCTTTTCTTTGACCGTCCATGCTTCTTTCCTTCATATGTTTGCTAGTACATTGTGTTTTTACATATCATTCGAAACATGCTGTCATCTTTTGTCCAATTTAGCTCCATTTTATGAAAAATTCACAAGAGTACGCAGTATCACGCCCAACAAGGAAAACCAAGTAAAACACACTGAATATGCATGCAAATGCATCAAATATATTTCATTTTAAGCCCTCAAATGCACGTATATTTTACACTCATCAATCATCAGAAAGGGATAAATTGTTGGGAAATTTATTTTACAGATTTTGATGAATGCCATGTAAAACTTAAACTAGAAAGTTGGCACCCCATTTTCCTTGTAATTTACATTGTAATAGATAGGGCTGGAAAAGCTGAGTCAAGTCAACTACGTCTGGAAATACAAGAAGTCAACTGAAGACTTAAGTGAAGACTCTGTTGTGGAACAGCTGAGTATGGCCAAGATAGAAGATCAAGAACTCGACTGAAGATGTATTAGCTGAGGAACAACTATGTGAAGAGTCAGTCAAGTCAACTCAAGAAGCCAAGTCTCAAGTTGAAGTGACAGATGAGTCATCCAATGATTGGAGCAGACTCAAGTCACCTGGGGAAAAAGACAGCAGCCAAGAGGAGTTAACTGAAATGAATCCGTTGCACAGAAGTAAAGAACATTACTTAAATAAGTAATACTTCCATGCTGCCAGGTCTTAAAGTGCTCATCCCAGAAGAGTGCAAAAGGAATAAACCAATGAGAAGCATTGCACCTCATGTCAGAACCTGAAAAGCTGCAAATTCATTTAATACGAGGAAATGTCTACATCTCAAGATTGAGGACCAAGAAAAGACAAGCCAACGAACACAAGTGACTTTTGAAATCAGCCTATCTCTTCAACGGGCAGATTTTCAAAAGTTCACTATAAAAGGCTGAGGAAATTCATTGAGAAAAGGCGACCTGAACCACGAAGAAGCAAGCAATATTCAAGCTATTAACCTGCAATATTCTCAAGTATATTCAAGCAAATCCTCAAGCCTGAAACTCGAAGGAAATCGATCCAACACAAAGCTGTGAAGGAAAGACAACTTCAAACCTGTTGAAGAGGAAACTTTTGAAGAATCAAAAGGGGTCTACTTTCCAAGGAGGATTGTAGGAAGGTTCAAGGTCGAACCAGTATCAAGTTATTGGAGGGCTTCGTGATCAAATCCAAGAGCTTGAGAAAGTGAGCTGAAGTAGCAAGACAGCTGCCCTGTGTAGAAGCTGAGTCGGACGAGAAGCCAGCTGTGTGATCAAGGCTGTCTCTCGGCTGTTGACCACTTTGTAAACAGATCTTTTACATAGTGAATTCATTCAGGAGTTGGAGAAGAGAAGATTAGAAGAATTACCCCATTTTCGAAACTCTATAAAAATTAACTGTGTCATTTATTTTTCAGCACATTTACATTTCTACATACTTACATTATATCTGCTGATAAGCTTATTTGCTATCCAACTGATCAATAACCAAGTGCTAAAATCAAGTATTAAAACAAGTTTAAAACAATTCAAAAGGTGTTAAGTCTTCCACTGATAAAACCAACACAGCCAAGTTAAGTTCATGTTAAACAGCTGAGTTATTCTATCAACAGCTCTATCGAGTCTGTTGAGTGGCTAACTCTGCTGAATAACCAATTTAGCTGTCCCTCAAGGACGTAGTTGTTTGAGTTAACTCTGTAATATTTTAAAAGGACTAAAATCGAAAAGTTGGTAAGGTTTATTCAACCACCCCTTCTAAACTTTACTCACACCCCTTGGGATCTACACAGCCCATCCAATTAATGCACCTATCTTTATCTGTATTCGACCCCCACCAGTACGAATTCATTATTCTCTCAATTTCCTCGATAAGCGAAGTCAGTAACATAAATACACTCATGACATATGAAGGGATAGACTGCGCAACTGACTTAATTAAAACTTCTTTGCCTACTCTTGACTGTGTTTTCCTTCTCCAATCCTGTACATGTTTCCAAATTCTGTCTTTAATATGCTGAAAAAGAACCTTCTTTTTTCTACCAATCAATGAAGAAAGTCCAAGATACCTCCCCGTATTGAGTGGCTGCCACACTTCCAACGTCCCACAAATATTGGTTATATCTTGCTGGCGGACATTTCTACTAAAAATATACCAGACTTACCAAAGTTTACAACTTGGCCCGATGCAGATTTATAGAGTTCCAAGATTTCCTTTATCTTCATGCATTCCTCAACAGAGGCTCTGAAAAATAATAGACTATCATCGGCAAAAAGAGATGCGAGATAGCCGGTGCTCTCCTACATTCTTTACTGCCATGGATCCATCCTTTTATCTCGGCATCCTGAATAGGTCGTGATAAACCCTCAACACAAATAATAATAAGGTAGGGCGAAAGAGGGTCACCCTGCCTTAATCCTCGTCCCGGCCGAATTGGACCTACACACTCATTATTCACACCAACAGAGTATTTCACCGTCGTCACGCACATCATAATCCACTTAATCCATTCACTTGCAAAGCCCATCTTTTGCATCATTGCTTTAAGAAATCCCCAATTCATACTATCATATGCTTTACTAATGTCAATCATGAGGGCCACATCCCCTAGCTTACCTCTTGTTTTCCTCTTCATATTATGAATAATCTCAAAGGCCATGAGTACATTATCCAAAATGGCTCTTCCTGGAACAAATGTTGACTGATTGTATGAGATCAACTGAGGAAGAATGTTCTTTAATATATTAGTAAGAACTTTGGCCAAGATTTTATATAACACATTACTCAATGCAATAGGTCACCAATCGCGTAATGTATATAGATTATCACCCTTTGGAATCAAGACTATATTCGAATCATTCAATCCATCTGGGAACCTACCTCTATTCAGCCATCCAACACTGGCCCCAAATATGTCCTCTCCAAATAAAGGCAATCGTTGATAAAATGCCGGGTTGAACCCATCTGGGCCTGGTGACTTATCTGGATGCATCTGTTTGAGCACCTTTGTAAATTCAGCTATTGTAAACGGGCCGGTAAGGATTCTGTTATGTTCAGCCGTCACACATTGCTGCACCACTTCTATGACTGGCTCATAATACCCTTCTGTAGCCTCAAAAAGGCGATTATAGTACTCATTCACCATATGACATAAACTCTTTTCATCATCCCTCCATACTCCACTGTCATCTAGTAGTTTTACAAGACAATTCCTTTTTTTTCTAGTGGAGGCAGACTTATGAAAGAAACGTGTATTACTATCCCCTTCTTTAAGCCAATGAACTTTTGCTCTTTGTTTCCAGTAAATTTCCTCTTGATTGAGAATATCCACCATGTGTTTTCTCGTTTCTTCAAATTGATTCACACTATCAACATCGTCACAGTTTTGTAGTTGGGCTAGCTGACTCTTATATTTTTTAATCTCCTCCCGAAAATTCTTTTGTCGGCTTCTTCCCCATATTTTCAACGTTCTAGCACACATTACTAATCTGTCTGTAATATTCTGCCCCTCAGATGTAGACCAAGAAGACTGAACCACCTCATTCAAACCTTCTTCTTGTAGCCATTTATTCTCAAACCGAAATCGATGTTTAACAGTGTGTTTAAAAGTGACACAAGTCTCCAATATTATGGGTGAGTGATCTGATATTGGAGCAATGAGATTTGTCAAACGCGCCTCTGGGAATAATTGTAGCTAAGAGGTTGATACTAGTGCTCGATCAATGCGCTCCTCTACCGTATTTACGGTCCCTTTGCTTCTATGCCATGTAAATGGATAGCCAATGAGGGGTAAATCATGAAGCCCGCAATCCATAACAGCATCCCAAATCCTTGAAATAACCAGTTCGGATGTTCCACTCGTCCCTTTTTATCATATGGATGTAGCATATCATTGAAGTCACCCACCCAACACCAGGGAAGTGTTGGGTTGGCATGTAAATTTCTTAACAGATTCCATGATGCCCTGTGATTACTTCTATCCGGAATTCCATAAAAGCATGTTAACCTCCAAACACCAATTTGGTCATCCTGTATCTCCACATCAATATGATTGATAGAATAAGATTTGATATTAATCAGAGTTGTAGTTCGCCAAAGTACACAGATCCCCCCACTTCTCCCTAATATATCCACTGCAAAACAACCTTCAAATCCAATACGCCTCTTTACTTCTTCCACTTTATTTGAATATGCCAAAGTTTCAAAAAAGAAAATTATGTCGGGCCTATGAGCCTTAACAAGCTCACAAATGACTGGAATTACCTGGGAATGACCCAATCTCCGACAATTCCAACTTAAGATAATCATTGGGCTAGGCGGGTCTGGAGCCCAGATCCCGCCATTAAAAAATGATTTCTCATATCACCAAGAGGCAACCTGTTGTTATTTTCCTCATCCAATTGGGCTTTATTTTTTTCCAATGTCTGAATTTGGGTTATACCTCCATCTGGACCTCGGCGTCTCTTTCTATCTTCTCCCATAACAAGGCCCAATTCATTCTCATCAGTTTCAGCGGTTTCACTTATCCAATTTGAATTGGAAGTATCCGCCTGTTTTCCTTTATTGCCCTTGGAATATCGAGTAACGGAATGTCGTTGCAGATCACTTGCAATATTCTCATCCACGTCATTCACTCCCGGATTTTGTGGGATATCTATATTAACTAATGGATTAATTCTGGTAACAAAGTTCTCCGTCGAAAATGTTCCCGGCTCGCCGCCGTCCACCATTTCGTCATCAGTATCATCGTCCCTAAGCCATTTCTCCCCTTCCCGATTTCCAAACCTCTTATTTGGTGCTTTCAACCACATACCCCAATCCTTTTGTATTTCACGCTCTGGTTGTGATAATCTTTTTTCACAAAATTTTTCTCCATGACCCATTAGCCCACAAACAAAGCAAAATATTCCAAGACGTTCATACTTGAAACTAACCACCAACCAATCCCCATTTTGTCTTTTAATTTTCTTGAATCGTTTAAGTGCTACTCTAACATCAATCAACACTTTAATACGCATGTAAGATCGCCAAAGCGAGGAATTGTTATTGGCATCATATTCCACAAAGTTGCCAACAAAATTCCCCAATTGTTTCCCAACACTTTCTTTCATGTAGCCCACCGGTAGATCGTAAATTTGCACTCATAATTTAACAAAGAAAAGTGGAATTGCTGAAGGAACATCTCCAGTCTCAAGTCGATGAAGAATCAATAAATGATTATCAAAATACCATGGTCCTCCTTCCCAAATTCGTTTGAAATCTACCTCATGATAGAAGCGAAATAAGAACCGTTGTGAACCCATTTCACGAATATTAATTCCCTTCTGTGGCCGCCAGACGCTCGCCATCCGATTCTTCATTGCCAATACATTGATGTTTCTTTCCATAAGAAACCTCCCCATCAAGCATAATTTGAATTCCGTTACCGGTTGATTATCATCTCCTTCATCCACAATTAAACCCCCATCTTCCTCATCATGTAGTGATAGATCTCCCAAATTTGGCTCTATTGTTATCATATGATGCCGAAACAGAAAACTCACAAGACTCTCGAGTAAGAGAGAAAAGACTCAACTCTCGATAAAGAGACAAAATTTGGTAAAAAAAGGCTACTTTGTTTAGGAAGATATAAATTGTTCATATTAAATAAATTACTTAAAAATTTCAAGAAAGGTACTTAATTTTCTCTGTCTTCTTCAATTTGATTTGTTAAATTATTCTTTCATGTTTTTTTAATTGTTGGCAATAAATTTTTGTATCATAATTGTCAATAGATTAAACTTCCATTTCATACCTTAAAGGATTGTTTACTTCTTTGGATGGGATAATGAATGATTGATGGAAAATGTAACGAGATGGAGGATTATAATTAAATTATCTAATATATTTAAGGACTGCTTTGTATGATTATTATTTGAATTATACACTAGTGATTTTTCTAATCAAACCTGTAGTTTGATTTATAGTTGTGTGGGTTATTATGCTTTTGACTAATTTATCCTTAATTAATTGAAAATTCTCATAAATTAGTATATATGCTTAAATTGTAATATGTATGGATAAATTTTTTGAGTATTACGATCCAAATATATTCTATAAATTTTAATAGGGAATGTGTAAGTGAACTATTTCAAGTCCCAAGAAAATAACTGACAAATTTTTTTTCCAAAAAAAGAAAAGAACATTAAATTCCAAATAAATAACAACATATGGCCAAATTGGTCATTAATTTTCTTCCAAATCATAATCAAACGTTAGAAAACCTATTCAATCAAGGGGAAGACTCTTGTGAGACCGTCTCACAGATCTAAATCTGTCGGAGCCTCATTGCCTAAAATTCACATGCTCCTTCTCTCTCCATATATATTTGCGTCTCCCTGTTTCCCTCCCCACATTTCACTCCTCCAATGGCCCCCCCATTTCTCTCTCCTAACACACCTCACTCCTCTCATGATCCCCCCTCTCCTCATCCAACTATTCATGTGGTTCCTCTCTCTCTCTGATCACGTCTCTATACAAAGAAAAAATATGGAGAAAATAAAGTATCACTTTTTATGAAAAAAATATCACATTAGACTTGAAAATTATCACTTTTTATTAAAATAAAGTATCACTTATTATAGAAAAAATATCATATCTTATGAAAAAATTATTACTTTTTATTAAAAATAATATCACTTCTTACGGAAAAAGTATCACTTCTTACAAAAAAAGTATCACTATTTATTAAAAAAGTATTACTACTTATTTAAAAAGTATCACTTTTTATTATTAAAATAAAGTATCACTTATTTTGGAAAAAGTATCATTTCTTATGAAAAAGTTATTACTTTTTATTAAAAATAATATCACTTCTTATGGAAAAAGTATCATTTCTTATGAAAAAGTTATTACTTTTTATTAAAAATAATATCACTTCTTATGGAAAAAGTATCAATTCTTACAAAAAAAGTATCACTATTTATTCAAAAAGTATGACTATTTATTAAAAATAGTATCATTTTTTATTAAAAAAAATATCATTTTTAAAAACTATCACTTGTTTTTTTATAAAAAAAAGTATCAATTATACCATGAAAATTATACATTTTTAAAGTATCATTTCTTTGAGTATTTATTTTATAAAGAATTTGGATTTAAATTTGCGTGTAGAGAGAGAGAGGATGAAGCTATGAACATTAGGAGAGAGAGAGTTAGGAGAGAGAGAGGGGACCAATTAAAGAGAGAGGAAGGGGGGACCAATAAGACGAGAGAGAAAGAATTGTACAAAGAAAAAATACGTGAGAGTGAGAGTGAGAGAGAGAGTGGAGGAGGATAGGGGACCAGTGAGAGAGAAAAAAAAATAGGGGAGCTAGAAAATAGGAAGGAAATGGACCATCTATTTGAGGATCTATCTCACGGATTTAGACCCGTGAGACGGTATTACATAAGTTTTTGTGTTCAATTAATGTACAACAAAGGCATATCATTAGTGAAAAAGGCAATCTTCCTTAGGCGCTCAATGATTTTCTGACATAGCATGCACTGAATTTTACCAAATTAAACAATGCCGATCAGAAGATTGAAAAATATTAATCGACACACTAATTAATGACACAATTACGTATCTTTTAAGAAACCAATCATAATAAGATGATGAATAAGTATAGTAGTACTAAACCTACTACATATAGTTTTTTTTTTCTATTTTTTTGAAAAAGAAAACTATATATAGTTGTTCTGCCCATATTGCTGAGGATCTGAAAAGAGATGGGCCATTCCTCAAAAAAAAAAAAAAAAAAAAAAAAAAAAAAAAAAAAGAGATGGGCCAAGCTTTATAAAAATTCCCAGGTTGCATATTCCCAATAGTTAAGTTGCATTGCAGAAAATGAAGGTATTTAAATTCCAAATTGTCACGCATTCTTTACACCTGGTCATGTACTTTTGATAAAATATTAAAAAAAAGATTTAGGACAGAAAAAAAAATGATTGACCCGTAGCGCAATAATGAGAGGAGAAAAGGATTTTCTTTTTCAATATCATACAAAAACTGTGGCTAGGTATCTTTCAGACAAAAAAAGCTTCTGACACTAACCAGGAAAGAAATCACAAATTAATACACGCATATAAATGGGATTTGGATGTAGGTCAAATGATGTGTTAATGTTACAAGTAGACTTAGGTTCGATTCCCATCTCCTCCTCTTTTAGTACACTCATTATATATATATATCAATCTAAGACAGAATTTTGATTCAAAGATATAAACTTGTAATATGTGAAGAAAAAAAAATCAAAATTTCAATTTTAGTTTTTTGAGAATTTTCTAAAACTTGATTTAATTAGCACAACAAAAATTCAAGATTGTAAATAAGTTGGGGTGGGGAGCGATTCTGAGTTTTACTACTCCCTACTAACTGGCTCCGTCTCTACAAAGACATATACGTGGGTTCATTTTTCACTTTAGTTTTTTTTTTTCATTTTAGTTTGATGTTTCATATCCGATGTTGTAATACTTTCTTAATCTTCAAGTCCCCAGTCTAGATGTCAACAATTGAGTTGGATTGGATACTGCAACATGACAATTGGTCATCAGGGCGTTGTATTTGTCCTGGCAAAACCCTCCACTCAAATCAAATTCATAGAGCTAGAGAGTAATAGTAAAGTAAAATTGCAACACATGTCATTTAAGTAGTATAGGCCGCAGTAATTAGTGAGAAAAGTATTTCAGGAGTCCTAGGGTTTCTCTCTTTGGGGGTTTCCTTGAGCGCCGCTGTCGAGTTATTCTCGTTTGGTCCTTCGTGTGATTATTCCTCTCAGGATTGACTCCATCATTCCCTTTCCTTGTCTTTTGCTGTCACACATCTCATAATAGCATTAATTCTTTCCAACTTTTGCTGTCGTTTTCTTTTGCTGTCCTTTTCCTTTTCCTTTTTCTCTTTTCTTGCAGGTCTTCGCCGCTGTCAAAGCTCGGAGTAAGAGTCGGCAACACAGCAAAGTTTTTCGGACATCTGCACACACCCTGAACACCAGTCAATATGGCAGAGGATTTGGAAAAACTATACGCCCAGATCTCTCTCGCTTCAACCGAATCGAATATCATTAGTACGGATTCTTTCAACCTTGCAGAACAAAACTTCGACCTGTGCTCTGTTGGAAAACTCCTGGCTCCTCGCATTATCCACACTGACCAAGTGACATCTCTATTCAAGCGTGTCTGGAACCCAAAAGGCACATTCTCGTGCAAATCTATTCACGACAACACATTCCTTTTCTCCTTCAGCAATGAGCTTGACAAGAAAAAGATCTTGGGGAACTCCCCGTGGCTTTTTGACAGATATTTGTCGGTGCTCCACGAAGCCACACCTACCTTACACCCCTCGGAAATCTCGTTCTCTCGATGCGACTTCTGGATTCAACTACACCAACTCCCTCTTGGGTTGATGAATAAAAACTTTGCTAAGACTGTGGGAGATATTGTGGGCCGCTTTGTGGATGTAGATTTTGATGGCACGGGATCTGTTATCGGAAAGTTTATGCGCCTCAAAGTTAACATCGACATCACATCTCCCCTGCTTCGAGTCGTCCATGTGGAAATCGGAGGCCAAAAATGAGCCATCTTCATCAAATACGAGAGAGTCCCCGATTTTTGTTATCATTGCGGGATTATCGGCCACCTCTTAAAGGATTGCGAGGATCGCATTCTCAATCCCAGATCCGAACCAGATATGCTCGAATATGGCTCATGGCTTAAGGCCACCGGGAACACCAACCCTTTCTCGTCAACACGTAAGTCTCCTGAAAAACACCAACCCCATCCTCCTTCATCCACTACATCTCAAAATAACTCCTCCCCTCCTAGAAACAATAACTCACACATCTCCCTTGACAACCCAACCACTGACCACACACACTTACCTTCTCAAAACACCAACCAACGTCCCCCCTTAGCCCAACAAATATCTGCTGACGTCAACCCATACACTAATACCCATCTAAACAATATCCTTATCATACCTAAAGATCCATCTAGCTCTTCACAACAAATCCACGCCCACGACAATCTTCCTAGTGATACCCCTCACACGAACCTTCCTACCAACAACACTAAAACTCTTACCACATTCTCGAACCAATTGGAGCATCCTCTGCTATCTATCATCCCAGCCCATAATCATAATCATCTCCCGTCTACTTCTTACATCACAAATTCCCCTCATACCTCTCCAATTCATGCTCCCGTAACATCACCGCCCACGAACACGCTAAACCGCCTCTCCCGACCTATCCCCCGTACAACTCCCCGCCCTATCACAAACTCCTCCATCGTCCCCTCGAGCCCATTCCTCACTCATGTGCCCATGAATCTGGATACTTCAGCCCAAAAGATTGGAGAAAGTTCTTTAAAATCCGCAATAAATCGATCTCCAAACACAAGCCTCCTTCCTCCACTTCAAAACGTAAGCTCCATGTAGATGGCTTCCTTGATGAAGAACTCCAAACTATCTCTGTTGAAGTCATCCACAAGAAACAAAAAACTGACAGCCCCCAGTCGAGGTCTTTTATTGATGAAGAAACTCAGTCAGCGAAGTCCGGCAGAGACCGACTCCGCCAAGCACAATGAATATCATGAGTTGAACCGCCGAGGCTTGGGAACCTCGAATCAGCTTGAAGAATGCGCGCAAAGACCATCCGCGCCAATTCCCCCGATGTTGTGTTTCTTTGCGAAACCAAACTCAACATCGTTGATACTAATAAACTGAAACAAAAGCTTAACCTTTTTGGTATTGCAACACCTTCCCTCGGCAGGGCTGGGGGTCTAGCCCTTTTTTGGCGAAAATCACTTTCTGTTAATTTACGATCTTTTTGCGACCGTTTTATTGACGTTGACATCCTCTACGAGTCTCACATTGTACGGGTTACGGGAATTTATGGACAGCCGAATGTCGCTTATCGTAGACAATTCTGGGATTTCTTCAAAGCTCAGAAAAGCTCCCCGGATATTCCTTGGATTTGTTTCGGATATTTTAATGAGGTGCTGTATCAAAATGAATTTCAGGGTCGAGGTCTTCGAGCAAATTGGAAAATATCTTCTTTTCGTGAAGCTTTGGATTTCTGTGACTTACAAGATATGGGTTACCATGGAGAATGTTTTACCTGGAGTCGACTTGCGATAGCTCCTTTCACACAAAGAGCCCGTCTAGACCGCAGCACTTGTAACTCTACTTGTCGCTCTATCTTTCCTTCTTGGAGGGTCGACAACATCCCGTCTTTTTCCTCAGACCATGCCATCCTCTCTATTCACCTTTCCAGCCGCCATCAGAATCAAACTCAGTCAGGAAGAAGGACCAAGCCTTTCCGTTTTGAAGCCATGTGGATTCGTTCGGCCGAGTGCGAAAAATCATTTCAAGTACTTGGGATTCTGACTTGAATGATATTGGAGATAATATAGACAACTGCAAAATTGGTCTCCTCCATTGGAGCAAAAAGAAGTTTGATAAAATCTCCAAACAAATAGAAGATACCAAACTGGAGATTAATATTCTTAGAAAAGGCTCAATCTCTCTAGAGGTAAAAGAAAAATTGCTCCACTTACAGACGCAGCTTGATACCCTTCTCGGACTACAAGACATTAGATGGAAGCAATGCGCAAAACAACACTGGCTCAAAGAAGGAGACCGAAATACTAAATTTTTTCACGCTTTCGCTTCTACGAGAAGGGAACTGAATACGATTTCCAGTCTCCGAGATCGTAATGGGATTCTTCGTACAGACTTAAAAGACATTGAGCAAATCATCGGCGATTATTTTGCGAATATTTTTTCCTCATCCTCTCCACCCCAAATTGACATGGAACATGCATTATGCAGAATCCGGAAAAAGATCGATGCTGAGATGGCGACAAACTTACTCCGACCTTTCACGGACGATGAGGTAACCCGTGCCCTTAAGCATATGCATCCCTTTAAATCTCCTCGCCCTGATGGTATGAGTCCCGTGTTCTATCAAAAATTTGGCATATTGTGAAAAAAGACGTTACAAAATTTGTCTTGCTCTTTCTCAACCATAATAAATTTTCCCCTATCTACAATTTCACCCATATTGTCTTAATACCCAAAATTAAAAATCCCGACTCAGTGGCTCATTTTCGTCCTATAAGCTTGTGCAATGTAATTTACAAAATAGCTTCTAAAGCTTTAGCCCTTAGGGTGAGGTCGGCCCTTCCTTTGATTATTTCTGAGTCGTAGTCAGCATTTGTGCCTGGTCGCCTTATCACAGATAATATCCTCATTGCATATGAGATACATCACTCCATGAAAAATCACATGCATGGAAAATCGGGGCACATGTCCATAAAACTTGATATGAGTAAAGCTTTTGATCGGGTCGAATGGGATTTTCTACTGAAAGTCCTGTTAGCTCTCGGTTTCCCATCTAGTTTTGTCGCTCTTATCGAGTCATGCATCACGTCTTCCACGTTTGCATTTCTTCTCAATGGTTATCAATTTGGCCTGCTCAAACCGTATCGGGGTATTAGACAAGGAGACCCCCTCTCACCCTATCTTTTTATTATCTGCTCCAAAGTTTTTTCACTTATTTTGCAGGATTTACACGCTTTAGGCAAGCTGCATGGCATCAAAATCAACAAGTTGGCTCCTTATGTCTCGCACCTATTTTTTGCTGACGACACCCTTCTCTTCGGTAAAGCCACACTTGAAGAAGCGAAGAACCTCAAATTCGCCATCCAACTCTATGAACGATGCTCGGGGCAACAAATCAATTTCGAAAAATCCAGCATTCTTTTTAGCCCGAACACAGCAGCCACCATTCGAGACTCCATAACCCAAGAACTCCGAATGACAGAAGTTCAAAACCACGGGAAATATCTTGGCCTTCCATCGATTATTGGAGCGAATAAAAAACAAATCTTCTCCTCTCTTATGGATCGGGTATGGAAAAAATTAAATGGATGGAAGGAGAAGAATTTGTCTCAAGCAGGACGTCTGACTCTCATTCAATCAGTAATCCAATCCATGCCTACATTTGCAATGATGTGCTTCAAGCTACTAGATAATATCATTGAGAAAATACAAGGGGCGTGTGCAGCATTTTTATGGGGAGGAGACCCGGAAAAAAAGGTATTCATTGGCAATGTTGGAATAAATTATGCACCAGCAAGGATAACGGGGGGCTTGGCATTCGACATCTAAAGGCTTTTAATATGGCCTTATTGTGCAAACAAGCTTGGAGAATTCTTGTTTCTCCAAATTCTCTGCTTGCAAGACTCTACCGAGCGAAATATTTCCAGAATAAACATCTCCTGCAAGCGGACTTAGGACATAAACCTTCGTGGTCTTGGCGCAGCATTTTCGATAGTGTGAAATGTCTCCGGCTAGGAAGTCATAAACTCATCAAATCAGGCACATCCACGTTTATTTGGGATGATCCATGGATCCCAAACTCCTCAGATTTCCTGGTACATAGCCCCAAGCCAACGGACTCCCCGTTCCACAAAGTTGCCGATCTTATTGACTCTTCTGCGGGTGTTTGGAAAGAAGACGCTATCAGGTCGCTTTTTTCAACTTCAGAAACAAATGCTATTCTCTCCATTCCTGTTTTTAAGAATTCATCCAATGACTTATGGGTCTGGCATTTTACAAAAAATGGTAAATTCACAGTCCGAACCGCATACTTCAACCTCCTAAAATCAGGCATCCTTCAGAATTTAGATCATCTTCAGGCTTCCACGAGCTACCGTTCGAAATCCGTCTGGAAAAAAATTTGGCGCTTTCAGATACCCGATCGTGCAAAACGTTTTATATGGCGTTGTTGCTTAGGCTCTATCCCAACATCTGAGTTCCTCCAGGCCCACAATATGCATAATCCCTCATCTTGTGCTTTTTGCGAGGCCGACAACCCGGACGCAAACCACACGTTCTTCCTCTGCCAATTTGCTTCCAATACATGGAAGATTGCTTCTCTGTGGGATCTTGTGCTGAAGTTCCAGCAACCTTCCTTCACTTTGTGGTGCCAAGATATTAGTGCTAGTTGGGATAACACCTTTTGCGCCCTTTTCAGCGTCATATGTGATGGACTCTGGTTCGCACACAATAAGAAGATTTATGAAAAATCCCATACGGACCCTTACTCTGTTGTTCTCTCAGCAAGCAATAGACTTATGGAATTTGCCGAAGCACGGAACTCGCTGGAGAAGCCGTCCATCGAACTTAAGAGCGATTGCTTCAAAGCTAGGAAACCACAGGGACCTACTATCTACTTTGATGGGGCAATTTCTAACTCAGGAGCAGGAGTAGGTTGTGCTATTTTTGATGACTCTGGTGCATTCATTTATGGCATTTCTAAAAAATTCAGAGGTATTTTGGAAGCGGAAATTGCTGAGACTCTTGCGCTTAAGGAAGCCTTGCGCCTTGGAAAACAATTTAATCTCAGTATGGTGGAAATCTATGGCGACGCTGCGGCCATCATTCTAGCTGCCAACAATGAAGCACTTTTCCCTATCTCGTGTGCAGCCCTCGAAGAAGATATACAAATTGCTCGTGCTCAACTAAGTCATCGGGGAATTTTCTGCATCAGCCGACAACATAATTTAGTTGCCCATCATTTTGCTTGTTTTGCTAAAAATATGAATTGTGATTCCTATTTTTGGGAAGATCTCCCTAACTCCCTTTGTCAATCGTTGCTGGACGATTTCCAGCACCATTAATATAACTCGTTTGCGTTTCAAAAAAAAAAGTATAGGCCGCCGGTAGCAAAATAATTCTTTAAAAATCATCGCAAAGATCATGTAACTATATAAACACCTCAATTTTAATTCTGTAAAATACACAATTTGCAAAATAGTCTTGTGTAACTGTATGAAATCTCAATTTTGATCATAATTTCACCAGAATTGCGAACTATGTGTGCCACTCATGTGATTGAAATTCGATGAAATTAGTACTAAAATTGAGATTTTGATATAATTATATAATTATATCATGTTATAGTATTTTGTTTTTGCAAAACGTGATTTTTATAGGACATTTTTGCTACCGACATATAGTTATAGGACCAATTTTACATTTTGCCTAATATTAAAGTATAGTCTAGAAATATAAGAATAAATTTTCTATCTTGAAATGGAGGTTTGATGGGGTATTTAAGGGCTTAAAAATTTGAATTATTATTTGGTGCATATATCAATCATATAGACCCGTGAGGCCACTATAGAAATACTCTATTAGGCTTTTATTATAAGTGTTTGTTATCTTTCGATAATTTTTGATTTTTTAAAATAATTTATCAATTTCAGTCACAAAAAACAAGGAAAGAAAGAAAAAGACTTGGAGTTAATATTCAATTAATTTTTGTACTTAATATTGGTAATAATATTAAACTGTCTATATATACTATTAGAGTATAGAGGAATTAAAGTTCTAGTTTGCTTACAATATTTAGTTTAAAACGTATGTCATGTAGTTAAGAATCTAAAATACCATAATAAATATTTAAAATTTCTTCTAACATATTTTTACCAGAAAAAATAAAAATCTTTGGTTTTAACCTAAAAAACGATAGTGTTAACCATGGTTCCACTGTCGGTTCCACGGTTTTTTAGACCAAGGAATTAGAACCCGAATCGGACTATACGGTTCTAGTTCCAATTTTAGAATCATTGACAGGTCAATAATTATCGGAATCGTTGACCATGGTGTAAGTCCAAGCGGCTACGATAATCTAGAGGGGGGTGAATAGATTATCTCCATCTTTTCGATTTCGCCCTTTTTTTCGAACCGAATGCTCAAAGATAATAACAAAGGTGCGGAATGTAAATAGCACACGTCGATTTATAGAGCTTCACCCCACCTAGGGACTACGTGCTCTACCACCCCAAAGATATCCGGATGGGTTTCGAAGAGAAAAAGATTTTATTAATAATTATCAAAATTATTACAACAAAATCTTACACCAACACCTTGAAGAGCACCACACTCTTCTTCAACACCACATTTGAGATTACCACAATCTCACTTGAATATTACCACAATCTTCAAACGGCACCTTGTGAAGATTACCACAATCTTCACCCTTGAAGAGCACCACACTCTTCAACACCTCAACAAGAAGATTACCACAATCTTCTTACACCTAACACCTAGTTCACTCAAGTGTGTTCTTACCACAAGAACACTCACAAGGATATCTTGTGTTTGAATGACGACCACAAATTCAAGATTACAACTCAATAATTGATAATACAATAGAGTGCAAGTGTAATCAAGAATAGCCTAGACCTCAAGAATGTGAAAGTGAAAAGCTAGGCAAATTTTACAACAAGAATAATAACAATGAAGAACAAATATTTGCTTGAAGTGTATCTTGTTGTGTTGTATCTCAATTGTTGTATTGGTTGCTCCAAAACTTCCTCTATTTATAGGAGATGATTGATCAAGCATAGACTCCTCTTGGGGATTGAAAATCTACAGAAAAATACAATTAAAATCAACAATATAGCTGTTAGAAATCAATCCCACATTTTAAGGAAATATGTCTGCTGTCAAACGGTCATATTTTTTTTTAAAGCAGCAATAGGCGACGGTCGCATTTAAATAGAGTTTAGAATTACAACATTGGAAATTAACATAGGGCAACCGGTCAAGGGGGTCTTCGACCGGTCGACCTATGCCTTGACCGGTCCCCCATAATGAAAAACCAAGGAAGATTTGTTCTGTTTCAAAACGAACGTTCAGTGCCGGCCGATCCTGGATGCACCGGCCGACCGACGGCCGACGCCAGGGCGACTGTCGACCGACGTTTTTCACTTCCGTCTCATTTTTTGTTCCAAAATCATCTTCAGTGCACGGGTTGCCCTATAGTATTTACCGGCCGACCACGAGACGTAAATGTTGTCCAATTTTTGTCGAAAATAAAACTCAAGAAATACTCCGAAAATTTAGTAAAAACATTTTAAACCAATCGGAAGTATTTAGACAACATTTAGAAAACTTATAAACATAAAATCATTAGAAGTGTTATCCAATATTATCGAAAATAAACTTGAGGAAATACTCCAAAAAATATTAAAACCATTTTAAATCATTTAGGAGTATTTGGACAACCTTTAAAAACATTGTTTTGGTGAAAAATTAAAATTATCAAAATTAAGATAGAAACATGTATCAAACACATGGTTCTGGTTTCGGTTTGGAACCCGTTTTTGGGTCCATTTCACCCCTACATCAATATAATATTCAAATTAATACAAGGCTCATATAATTTATATCGAATGTAAATATTTTAGAAAATATATTATATATTTGATGTTGATGCTGCTTAAAATCGGCTTCAAGTCAAGGAATTGAGTACTCGGTCCAACTTTTTCTATTGAGCTAGTAGAATCTTCGAATAAAAACTAGCCTGCAACATAAATTAATAAGGTTAGAGAGTCCCTGGGGTGGTCCCAATGAGGCCTTCCGATGCTCATAAAGATAGTGATTGTAGGAGATCATAATTCCAGATCAGCACAAGATTGTAATTCGTAATAATTAATTGAACATACTTACAAATTGAATGAAATGACATTTTTATACCTGAGATGATGGGTTGCTTGCGTCTTGTAAGATAAAGTGGGCCGCATAGGCCATGTGGGTTGTATAAGCCAGCGAATTATATTTGTGGCGCAATAATTAATATTGGGTAATAAAAAAAAGTTAAGGACACTATTGCCCTAAATTTCGGAAAGAAAGACAACTTTTTATGCTCCCAGGCATTTTTGGACAAATTTACGCTATCGCCAAATTTTTCGGACTTTTTACGTTATTGTTTCAAGATTATTTCAAACATGTTTCATCTGATAAAATTTCAGTGAAAAAATAAATTTTCCCCCGTTAAATAATCAATTTTATACTCAAAATGTTATAAAAAAAATCAAGAAATTAAATATACCATAAAATAACACATATTAAAACCAAACAAATTGAAAATAATATAGAAACAACATGAATAAAAAAACACAATTCAATTTTTGATCCAATACATGAAAACATAAAAAACATGGAAACAACCAAGAAACAATATAAAAACACCATATGAACAAAACGAGCTTAAAAATAGGTAAAAATTATATTGAAACATCGAAAACTACGTGGAAACAACAAAGAAACATCAGAAATACATTAAAACAATATGAAAACAACTTAGAAACAACGTAAACAATATTGAAAAAACCCACATGAATAAAAATAGTTTAAAAATGAGTAAAAACTGTATTTACACATTGAAAACTACATGGAAACAATAAAAAAATATTAGAACAACATTAAAAATATTATAGAACAACACAAAAATAATAGAAACAATGTACGAAACAATACATGAACAAAAAACAACGTAAAAATAGGTAAAAATTGTTTTGAAACATTGAAACAATAGAGAAACAACATAGAAACAACCAAAAAAACTTTAAACAACATTGAAACAACATATATAACATATAAGGCAATACAAGAACAAAAAAATTGAAAAAAACATAAAAATAACCAAAACATATGAAGGAGCGTAAAAAAGGAAAAAAATGGTACAAAAGTGACAGGAGCATAAATATTGTTTTTTTCCCCCAAAAGTTGAGATATTTCCGGTAATTTCTCATTAAAAAAATGCATTAAATAAATCATGACGATAATTATGAAAGAATGATTTTATCCCCAATATATGTATATTTATAAAGTCGAAGACATTTAAAATATCAAATCAGGACATGAAGTTCATTTTTGTGTTGTATTATTTATCTTCAAAATATCAGGTAAAAAACATGCATTATTGTAAGCAGAAACAAAAAATCATAGCTACTTGGAATTAAATAGATTCTAGGGAAATTCAACTCTGCAGAAGTTTGCATGTCTGACCGGGCATGGGAGCATTAAATTGGTCACTAAACTATACAATCTTTATCTTCTACGTGCTTACTTTTTAGATTTGTGATACATGATACATCAACAATCGTTGCCAACCCTCGTGAATTAAATTGATCAATCATTGACTACCTTTTTCACCCTTTTAATTCTGAACCCTAGTTGAAATACGATTAAGTGCAAAAAAGAAATAAAGAAAAAAAACCGAACTAGAGAAGTAAAACTACAAATGGCTCACTAGTCACTACCAGAAAAAGGGGAGGTTTTGCGACGGCATATTGTCGCAAAAAATCGGCACAAATAACAGGTTGCAAAATACCTTTTTGTGACGACAGGTAATGATAACCAATGGGCCAATGGGGGTGAAAATAAACTAGACTACCGGATAAGGGCTTATGGCATAGCCTACTTTGGGCTAGCCTCACATAGCCTATTTATTAAACTAAAATTCCACCATATATCCTCTTTTTTGGGAAAATCTCTACTGTTTACATCCACATCACCTTTGTACTCTTTTTTTACTTTTTTATGCTCTTGCATACTTTTTGTTATTTTCACGTTTTGTCCGATTATTTTTGTTCTTGTATTGTTTAATATGTTATTTCTGTTGTTTTGATCTTGTTTCTATTTGTTTCTTGGTTGTTTCTATATTGTTTTATTGTTGTCTCGATGTTTCAATACAACTTTTACTTGATTTTTACGTTCTTTTTTGTTCATTTGTTGTTTTATATATTATTTTTAGGTTATTTTTAAAGCGTTTTTAATGTTGTTATGATGTTTTTTTGTTTTTTCCATGTAGTTTTCAATGTTTTAATGAAGTTTTTACCTCTTTTTAAACTTTTTAAATGATGTGGTATTTTCTATATTGTTTATGTTGTTTCTATACTGTTCTTAATGTTGTTATGATATTTCTTTATTGTTTCCATGTTGCATTCGATATTTTAATGTATTTTTTTATACCTATTTTTATTTTTTTTTTGTTTTTGTGTTGTTTTTATATTGTTTCTATATAATTTTTAATGTTGTTCTATTGTTTCTTGGTTTTTTCATGTGTTTTCGATGTTTTCACCGAAATTTTACTAGATGCAATATATTTGAAACATGTTCGAAACAACTTTGAAACAACAACATAAAACATTCGAAAAAATTGGCGGGAGCATAAAAATGTCTAGAAAAGAGAGACGGGAGCATATAAATATCCAAAAAAGGACCGGGAGCTTAAAGATGTCACTTGTTATAGAATGTTAGGCATATTTGTCCTTATCCCTTTATTAAATAAGCGAGACCAATGCCTTTTAGCAAGTCTATTCATAGAGGCTTTAGGCAAAATTTTAGGAGGGTCTACTTCTAGTTTAATATATCATTAATCCTCATTTTAATTTTCTAACTTTTTTGAGTTCCAAATTACTTATTGATGTCTGATAATAAAACAATTCTAATACTTAACTTCATCACTCTTAATAGATAGTACGACTACCCCATTAATTAGATCAATCTATCTTGTAACATACTTGATCAATTAGATTTATTAATCAATTTACATCTTGACAATTTTTCGGCAGTAGCAACAATCAAATGTATGGTCAGTAATATCCGGTAAGCAATCCATGTATTTGGAAAAGAATATAATCTTCTCATATAATTTAGTACACCTATTGGAATATTAGTTTATTTCGTTAATACTTCTTTAAATACTTTCAAATCTAAAGATAAATTATGATCGAACATCAATACCAACATGTTTGCTGAAACTTCAAAAGTTTTCTAGATTAATACAATATTTTTCCAATTCATTATCATCCAAAATATTAAACTTTTGCACTTCAAATGAAACAAATACATATTTTAAATATTATTCAAACTGACTCTCAATAGAAGAAGAAATAGATTGATGTACTATATATATATATATATATATATAATAATCAATATGAAAAGACTCTTCAGCTGAATGTGTGATTTATTTGCTAACTTTTTCATCAAAATATTATTTTGATTAAGGGTGTCAATTTCAGACCCGACACGCAAATCCGACACGAACCTAACACGAAATTAATGGGTATGGGTCCAGGCTTCGTGGGTCCGGTTAAAATGGTCGAACCCGAATAACTCCGCCAATTAAACAGTCGGGTTCGGGTCAACCCATCGCGACCCATTTAACCCGTTTAACCCGCTTGTGAATTTAAAAAATTATGTAAATAATTAATTGTAAGAAAAACAACAAACAAGACATATCCTTAAAACTTAAATGATAAAACCTCCTTAATTATGTATTTGTTATTATTATGCATGTTTTTTTTTTAATATTGTCCCTAAAATATGATCGTGTTATGTTATTTATGCAATTATGTTATTTCTTTTTGTATGTTGTACATTGTGATATTTTTTTATTAATTGAATAGTGTATGATAGTTATTGATTTTAAAAAATAAATTTATTCATTAAAACTTTTAAATATATATGAAAATAATTTTATTAGACGGGTTACGCGGTCGGGTCCAGGTTACTCGTGAAATAAATAAGAGGTCGGGTCCTGGGGTTCAAGATTCGACACGAATAATTAAATAGTCGGGTCCGGGGTGTTTGCTTTCGACACGCGAACCTGCGAACCCGGACCCAACCCAAATTGACACCCCTAATTTTGATCCTACATTTTCATGAAATTTAAGCTTTAATCCATTCATCAATCTCCTACTTTGGGTATGAGTTCTTGAGTTTAAAAAGAAATTGTGTAAAAGGATATCTTTTATTAATTTGGTATAGTCTAATTCATCAAAATGCATCTAAATTAGATTTTAGCATGATATTTCACAAAGTAAGACAAGCTTGCCGTAATAAACTTGTTTTGCTTTATTGTTAATAAAATGCAATCAATTTGATGGTAAAGGAAAATTAATTTTGCGTCAAATATTAATTTTTTAATTTTAATTCCATTGCTAAATATGCATAAATATATGATATTATAAAAAATTAAAATAATCACTACTGTTAAATTTACTTATTTAATTGGGGGCGTAGGCGGCCGCCTCAATAGCCTAAAGGCACCCACGACTCTGCCTATTTATGTAAATAGGCTAAGTTTGGGCTTGCTAAATGGTCTTTCAAGCTTAGTAGGCCAATCTATTTATAGTCTACAAAATATAAAGAACACAATATATGTTATATATTTTATTAATATTACTCTTTTTATATAATTATTTAATTATTGTAATAGCTAAATATATTAAAATAAAATATATTTGGTTTTGTAGGTTCTTAATAGGCTTTTAATAGGCTCAAGCCTGGTCTATTTATGAAATAGGCCAAACTTGGGCTGGGAAAAAAAGCATATTATATATAATAAGCCAGAATTGAGCCCAACATGCATAGACTAGGTTCAGGCCGTCCGATGAAAAACCTTGTCCATTTCTACCCCTCATAACTAATGAAACTTCGTCGATCAAAATGTTTAAAGGTTATTTGTGATGAAACGTCGTGGCAAAGACTTCAGTTATAGGCAGTGAATATAATGATGTTTTGCCAGTTATTAATTATTTTGCATGGGATTAGACGTGGGTGAAAAAAATTGTAACTGAGGTTAGTATACGCTTGCAACCCTTCTCATCTCGGATAGAACTGTGTATTACAAATTTTATTAATTTTTTTTAACTATATTACATAGATTGCCATGGAATATAAAGAATTAACAATAGAGAATGTACCTACTCTTACACCCACCCTGCTACTCAATAATCAAATGTAAGTATACATATATGAAGGGTTATAATTGACCGGATAAAAAAATAAAGATCCAATAGATTAATTTTAGAGTTACTTATTATTTATTTAATTTGAATCATAATGTCAAAATTGAGCTCATTAAGACTCTATAGTCAGAAAACCTATTGAGACTCATCGATTTGCTTATAAGTTACCTTCATTTCTTATAATTATTAACATAATCACCACATATGATCAATCATAATCTGACCGTTGGTACTCATAAGATTGGAGTACACTATTCCATTCACAATAAGATTCATTTTGGATAGATTTTAGTAATAGCCAATTATACGCTAGCATGTGTCATTATAGTACATTCTCTAATGCTTATTTAGATTCCATTATTTTCCATTCCTTTCATTTTGCCGCTTTTCATTAGATATGTTTTACCAGACTTTTTAAGCATGGTATCGAGCAGCAGGATAACACATCTTCGCCTCTGTTAGTCGCTTCTTTGATTTTCTTTAATTTCCATTTCGTATGGCTACCAAAGAAAATGATAGTACTGTGCTACACCACAACCAATGGTTCATCCCCGAGCCACGGTGGTGAGTGTGAAGTTAACAAAATCGAATTATTTGATCCGGGGAACAAACAGATATCCACAGATTGTTCTTGGTTATGGTTTGGAGGATTTTCTATCCGTGAAAAAGTTTCTCCATCCAAATACCTTGAAGGTAATTCTCGAAGCATTAATCCTCGAATATACCTCATGGATCGACAAGATCAAATTCTTGCATCCTGGTTACATCAAGCCTATTCAATCCATTTTAACCACCAGAGTTGGGTTAAAAACTTCTTCTACTATTTGGAATGCCCTCAAAACCATCTTTGCTAGCGAAACTATTGCTATGGTTATGCAATACAGGCTCCAGCTGCAAATGCTGAGAAAAGGCAATATGCCTATGAGAGAGTATCTCAATAAAATAAAATCATGTTGTGATGTCTTAGCTGCCACATGAGAACCAATCATGTTGTGATGTCTTGGCAGTGAATATAACTCAGTTCTTGTTTCCATCACCTCCAGAATCCCACCATGTAGTCTTATGGAAACTCCTGCCATGTTATTGAGCTTTGAAAGCAGACTGGAAAGTCTTTATGCCCTGCAAATCAGTCCAGAGGGAAGTGCTTCTATCAACTTCACCTCTCAGACTCCAAAAAGGGGATATAATAATCAAACAAGTCGTGGAAGAGGAAATTCATCCTTTCAGCCTCATAGAGAAAGAGGAGGCAGAGCTCCTTTCAGAGGCAGATGAGGTAGAAAAAAATGGTGGAATGAGATGTCAGATATGCTTCAGAACCAACCATACAGCTGATAAGTCCTTTTATAGAGCTGATCTCATATGTGCCTAACAATTCCACTGTCAACTATGCCCAAAGCAACACTCATCCCGCCCTTAATTCTCAGATTCAAGGAAATCCACTGGGCAATGGTTTCAGCTCCAATAGTTCTTCTGTTAACATGACTTCTGGGAATCAAATAGATTTTTGTCCTGATAGCAGCTGGTACCCTGATTCTGGAGCAAGTAACCATGTTACATATGATATTGGAAATCTAAGCATATCTTCTGGTTTTCATGGAGATGAAAAGGTACATGTTGGGAATGGAGCAGGTTTAACTATTTCTCATATTGGCAATTCAATTCTAAATTCTTCAGACATTAGTTTTCTTTTAAATAATCTTTACATGTTCCTCAAATTACCAAGAACCTTATTAGTGTATAATAATTTGCCAAAGATAACAATGTTTATTTTGAGTTTCACCCAATGTTTTGTTTTGTGAAGGACCAAACAACAGACACCATCATGCTTAAAGGGAAAGTGAAGAATGGCCTATGCTCCTTTCACCTTTCATCTGCCAGCAACAACACATCCAGTCCCTCCAGTCAACCTCAAGCAGCCCCCTTCATTCCATCCAAACCAAAGTCTATTTTTCCTGTTTTTGTTAATTTAAATTCAATGAAACACCAAGTTTAGCAACTTGGCATACTAGATTAGGTCATGCTTCCATTGAAATTGTCAAGAAAGCTTTGCAACAATGTAATTTACCTTATTCTGACAATTTTAATGAGAAGATATGTTCTTCTTGCTTACAATCTAAAAGTCATTGACCATGCTAGTAGATATACATGGTTTTATCTCTTAAAAGCTAAATTTGACACTTATAAGGCCTTTGTTAATTTTAAATCCCTTGTTGAAACTTAGTTTGAGAAGAAAATTAAAATGATCCAAAGTGATGGTGGTGGTGAATTTATTGCCTTATCAAAATTCCTTAAAGATCATGGCATCCATCACAGAATTTCTTGTCCCTACACACCTCAACAAAATGGCCTAGCTGAAAGAAAACACAGACACATTGTTGAAGTTGGCCTATCCTTAATTGCACAATCAAATTTACCTCTTAAATTATGGCCTGAAGCTTTTGTACAACTGTATATATTATAAATTGCATTCCCAGTAAAATCCTTAGCTATTCCTCTCCTTTTGAGCTGCTTACAGGATATAGGCCAGACTCACTTCCTTGAGAGCATTTGGATGTCTTTGTTATCCACATTTGCGGTCCTACAACAAGCATAAGCTGGAACTCGGAAGTAAGCCTTGTATATTAATTGGTTATGATACTCAATATAGGGATAAAGTTTTGTTACCTGATCACAAAATTATCATTACTAGAGATGTTGTGTTTGATGAGAATATTTTTCCACTCAAAACTGATGCTATCACAACTCCTTTGGACTTTACTCCCTTCTCCTCACCAATGCCGCATATACCTTCTCCTCAACCATCAGCTCCAATAATACAAGAAAATAATCCTCCATCTAATTCCATAACACCTCCATCACCTACACAATGCCGCATATACTCTAATAATCTTGTTTCCTCGTCCTCTTCTTCTTCTGATAGCCCTATTCCCCTTCATGATGGAGAATTATATATTGAATTACCAATAGAGAATTAAATTCGACCTGTTTCACCACCTTCACAAACCTTTGAATCCCCTGCAAAGACAACAACATCCCATGGAACAACATCCCATGATCACAAGGCTGGGATTTATAAGCCTAAACAATTATATATTGTTGATTTGCTTAACACAGAGCCTTCTTGTTATCATCAATCATTGTAGGTTCTAGTTTAGAAATAGGCCATGATACAGGAATACAATGCCCTATTGAAAAACAACACTTGGTCTCTCACTGAATTATCCCCTGACAGAAAACTCATGTAAATGGGTATTCAAAGTGAAAAGAGATGCTAATGGTTCTGTTCCCAAGCACAAGGCTCGACTTGTGGCTAAGGGATACACTAAAATGATGGGCTTAGACTATACTGAAACTTTCAGTCCAGTCATCAAACGAACCACAGTCAGAGTTATCTTGTCTATTGTTGTTTCAAACTCATGGACAATTAGGCAGGTGGACATTGATAATGCTTTTCTCAATGGGGACATTGACACTGATCTGTACATGGAGCAACCTCCTGGGTTTGAACAAGGAAGAGGGAAGCACTAGGTTTGCAAGTTGAATAAATCTCTCTATGGTTTAAAACAAGCTTCTAGAGCTTGGTCTTCTAAACTTGGCAAAGTTCTGATTTCTCTCGGCTTCTTTATCTCTAAAGCTGATCCATATTTGTTTTATAAGCATAATAGTGGAGGATGTATCATGGTTTTGGTCTATGTAGATGACATTTTGATTACGGGCAACAATTCATCAGAGATAGAGAATATGATTAATCAATTGCAACAATCATTCTCCCTCAAAGATTTTGGAGTTCTTAATTATTTCTTAGGGATTCATGTTCATCATACTAACTCTGGAGGGCTCTTTCTCAGTCATGAGCAGTACATTAAGGAGATTTTAGCAAAAGCTGGGATGGAAAAAGCAAAAGGAATTATACTCCAATGATTAGCAGACCTCTCCTTTCTAAATTTGATGGTGAACCTCTGAAGGATCCTCATTTGTACAGAAGCATTGTGGGTGCATCGCAATATGCTACTATTACTATACCGGATATAGCTTATAGTGTTAATAAGGTTAGCCAATACATGCAAAATCCATTGAGCTCTCACTGGAAAGCAGTTAAAAGAATTCTGCGATACTTGGCAGCCACTATTGATCATGGATTACTTTTCACTGCATCTCATATTCAACATCTAACCGCATTTACTGATGCATACTGGGCATCAGATTTGGATGATAGGCGATCCACCAGTGGGTATTGTGTTTACCTTGGAAAAAATCTTATGTCATGGAGTGCCAAGAAGTAACATATGGTATCCCGTTCTAGCACAGAGGCAGAATACATGAGCCTTGCCAATGTGACTTGTGATATAATTTGGTTGAGATCTTTACTTGGAGAATTAAAGCTTGATCAGAGAAAGGCCACAACAGTTTGGGTTGATAATCTTGGTGCGGTTGCATTGTCTAATAATCCTATACTTCATTCACGCACAAAACATTTGGAGCTTGATATGCATTTTGTTCGGGAAAAAAGTTAGAGATAGCTTTATTTTTGTCCATCATGTTACTAAGATTGATCAAGTTGCAGATTTGTTCACTAAACAAATTTCTGGACAATTCTTCACTAGGCTTAGGAATAAACTTAATATTGTTCCTAAGCCCAAGTTCGAGTTGAGTGAGGGGGCATATTAACATAATCACCACAAATGATCAATCATAATCTGACCGTTAGTACTCAAAGGATTGGAGTACACTATTCCGTTCACAATAAGATTATTTTTGGATAGATTTTAGTGATAGCCAATTATATGCTACCATGTGTCATTCTAGTACATTCTCTAGTGCTTATTTATATGGGATGTAAATGGTGTACTACCAATTAAGAAAATCAGAGCTTATTATTAGATTCCCTCATTTTCCATTCCTTTCATTTTGTTGCTTTTCATTAGATATGTTGTACCATCTTTTTAAGCAATAATTGGATGGTAGGCGACTAATTATGCATTTATATATATATATATATATATGTGTTTAAATTTTCTAGCTTATACTTGTTCTTGAATTAACTAGCTTGAGCATCGAAAGATTCTCGATGGGTCAACTATCAACACCGTTAAAGAAATTTTGTGACACAATAGCGGAGCTAAGGGCATACTCGATACCCCTTTATTATATATTCCCCCTTAATTTCATTAAAAAATATTAAATAAAATGAGTTATTATTTATATAATTTTTTCAGTTTTCCGTCGACCCACCTGATGTAGAACGAGTTGAAAACGCGTTTAGGGCTACAATAGATCGAAGTTAGAGGGGTAAAACAATGAAATCGTAACTTTTGGAGACGATATCTGATTCCCCATTATAGCCCATTTTCGCACGAAATGGCGAGACGGGAAGAACACATCAGCTAAGCTGGCGATTTAAGGTGTTCAGACCTAAAATTCATTCACCTACGCCTGTTTTTGACCGATTTAAGTGTTTTAAGTTTTTAGGATTTTGTTTTCTATTTGATTTTGTATTTGTTTAGGGTTTTTGGTTTTCTTAAAATAGTCTTTATGCCTTTATTTTCGAGTTGTTCAATCATACTTTGTATTATTAATAAAAGTTTTTTCTTTTAATGATTATTTTATCTTTCAATTATCCATCATGTGTCATCACCCTACTTTCGTGTACGGATCCACACCGTCCCACGGCCTGGCAGAGAGAGAGATCATGTGAGACATGGGAATTTTCATGCATACAAGATTTAGAAGTGGCCGGCTATGCTCATTAATTAATAGGTGATAGGAGTTAGGAAAAAGCAAGGCATGAATAGAACGCTCGAGAATATTTTTAATTTGGTCAAAAATTCAAAGTATGACCGATATTAATGCTTCTTGCAACTTAACTATACATATACTTTGCTTTGCTGAACGGCAACCTTTTACTGTCAAGTTCTGTAGCCATAACAATCATTGTTTTTATTGAACATCTGTTCTTATTTTGCCTAATTAATGCACATCCAATTCAAGAATAATATATAGCAACGCATCAAACAGAAATTAAATAATTCAAGGTTTGGTCATTGTTGTGCTGCAGGAAATTAGTTCAAGAATATTGATAAGCCAAATTCAAAGTCTCAAAGGTTATCAAGTGTTTTCTAATTATTTACATAATTCAAAAATAATACCATTATTAAAATATTGTTAATATAATGAAGGTATCTTTTTAATAGTACTCGAGTCTAGATATATAAGGTATGATTGAACAACTCGAAAATAATGGTATAATTGGAAGACGAAATAATCTTTGAAAGAAAAAAAGTCCTTTTCTTAATAATACAAAGTATAATTGAACAACTCGAAAATAAAGGTATAAAAAGTATTTTATGGAAACCAAAACCCTAAACAAATTCAAAATCAAGTAGGAAACAAAAATCCTAAAAACCGAAACACTTAAATAGGCCAAAAACATGCGTAATGAAGGAATTTTGGGCTCGGACACCTTATAACAGCAACATAGCCGCTGAGTTCTTCCCCTCTCGTCTTCCGTCAAAAAAATGGGCTATGGTAAGGAATTGGACTTCGTCTCTATTAATGTTTTACCCTCTAACTTCGATCTATTATAGCCCAAAACGCGTCTGCGACTCGTTCCACTCCAGGTGGGCCGATGGAAAACTGAAAAAAACACTACAACATAAATGATATTAGGTAACACCCAAAAAATATTACCTAATGGCCATAAAATGTTACTATAGACAATATGTAGCACTTTTATGGTGCTGCACTTGCCCGTGCTACCTATAGTCTAAGGTATCACTTTTATTAGCTTTTAGTAACACTTTTTCTAAGTGTTACATTAAGTTCTCTATTGGTAACAATTTGAAGCAATATTTCTAAAGTGTTACTTATGAATCTTATGTAACAGTTTTTGTAACACTTTTTATATTTGTAACAGTTTAAAAAAAATACTTCTATAGTGTTACATATGAATATTATGTAACACCTTTTTTGTAGTAGAAATACTATTTTTTGCCACCAAGTAGATTCGAACCCATGACCTGTTATGTGTGGAAGTGACAATTGTCATTAAGCTAAGTTGATTCTTATTACAACTTTTGCTTTGTTTTATATACACACATTCATATATATATATATATATTAAAATTGTATAAAAATTATAGTATATGTATATATAATATATTTTATATAATAAAGATTATATTATATAATATATGTATTAAATTATATTATACACTGTATATATCAAATTTTATATTATATAGTATATAGTTTGAAAATCATATTATGTTATATATTAAATGACACAAAAAACTAAAAGTATCAAAAATATATAAAATGAATTTATCGATTGATTAATATTCAATCGGTAAAAATAAAAAATATATAAAAATATAAAATTAATTTATCTACAGATAAAAATGTTCTAACAGTAAAAAAATTAAATAATAAATAAATAGTGAAAAAATAATGTACCGATGGAAAAAATTCCTAAGTAATTACCGACAACATCAATTTTCATTGGTAATTTTTTTTCTAAAAAGTCAAAAAAAAATTAACGATGAAATTGGTCTCAGTTAGTAAAAATTTAAAATTAAATAAATAATAATAAAATATATACATGCACATTTTTCGCCGATATTACGACGAAAATAGTTAACTCCGCAAAACTAAAAAATAAACAAAACTAAAATACTTTATAAAAAGAAAAAAAAAAGATTTAGTAAATAAAACAGAGTACATGATGTCTACAATTTTTAGGTTTGGTGAACTTTTTTTTTTTGTATTCACCTATTTTGTGATATTAATTAATTAAATAAATCATTGACAGGATTTAATGATAGTTATATAATTTTGTGTTACGAAAATATAGCCTAAAAAGTGTTATAATTAATAAAATAAAGTGTTGCCAAGAGTGTTTCTTAAATAAAGTGATACCTATTTGCGTTACAAAAGAAATAACAAAGAAAAGTGATATTTAAAAAGTGTTACATATAAGCGTTACATATTGATAAATTGCTACAAAAGTGTTACATAAATATTGTAATGTAAAAAGTGTTACAAACAAATGTTACATATGTACCATATGTAAAAAGTGCTACAAAATTTGTGTTACCTAATGTCATTTATGTTGTAGTGAAAAAATTATATAAATTATAATTTGTTTTTAATATTTATAATAAAATTAAGGAAAAATAATAAAAGGGGGTATGCCTCCTAGCTCTGCCATTGTGTCACAAAAATTCTTTAACGGTGTTAATAGTTGGCCCACAGTGAAAATCTTTCGATGCTCAAACGAGTTAATTCAAGATAGTTAATTCAAGAGTAAGCTAAAAAATTCTTTAACGGTGTTAATAGTTGACCCATCATTTAGATTGCGATTTTCAGTTCTTTATGTTGTTTCTTTTATAGAGTACTCTTTTTTCCTATTAAAGATTTTCCCACTGGGTTTTACTTTGATAGGTTTTAACTAGACCCCTATTTTAAAGCTAGCTACTTGGATTGTAAGCAGTGCACTATATTTTTTATTAATAATATTTTTTGAAACAAATGAGTTTATATTAGGGATGATTGTAGAGTAATTGGCCCATTAGCTTTAATAGCTTGGCCCATGTCTCATGTTTGCCTGACCCAAAGCAACCCAAAGTCTTCTAGCCTAATTCCCATACCCATTGAGTGATCCGTGTCGCGGGTTCGGACTGCGGCACCCATTTTATATGTCCACGAATCCTTTACGTATAATCTGAGTCGTTGATTGATACCTCTTGATCTTGACCATTCATCTGGACTATAAAACGTCTATATCCGTAACCCTAATCCTCATTTTGTTTGTTTTCACTTTCTCGCTTAACTCTCTCTCACTCTATTCTCTCGAATCTTCTTCTCCGTTCATCTTCTATGTGAAATCCGATCTCTTATTGGAGTTTCTGTGAAATCTTGTGAGTTTCTGGCAGATCTGAGTGTTTACTTTTCTAGTTCACTTCCTTTGTGGACGAACTGGGTTGGGGCCGAAACTAGGGTTTCTGGGAATATTAGGGTTTGTTCAATTCGATACTTTTTCTTGGGTCTCTGGGCGTGGATCTGGGATTTTAGTGAGGTATTGTTGGCAAGGCTTTGTGGTCCTTCTGTCTTTGGTTCTCTGAGGATTTCTCTGGTGAGTTACCTTCATGGTTTAGGGAAAAAGCTGGTCCTGAGCCGATAATCAATATCGATCTCAGGGTTTTTGCCCTTCTTGTTATTTTTACTACAATTATTTTATTTGACTTTCAATATTGAGTCTAGAGTATAATTTGTACTAATAGACACTTATTGAGTTTATATTTGTTTTGGTACTTCGTGTATCAATCTATTCAAAGGCGAATAGATACCCAACAGTGTATCCGCGCACCTATCCGCCTTGTGGTGGGTTGGTGCTTCTGGTTCTTGAGCTTTCTTGGTGATTTGTGGCTCTCCGGTATACTTGGTTGTGGTAAGAACCCAAGACTGACTTCTGGTTGTAAGGCTCTCTTGTTCCCTTTTCTCTTTATCTTTACTTTCAGTACTTAGTCTAGGGAAACCTTAGCACTAAGCCTCTTGACCCTATGCCTTGAGTGCAGTGGAATCCTGAGGTGCGAGGGAAATCCACATGTTCTTTAACTCTTTCTGTTGATCTTGGTTTCTTGGACTCTGTGTGGTCATGTGTTACCTTTCTTGCTTACTTTGCTCTGTGTTGGACTCTGTTGTCCTTTGATTGTCCCTTACTATTTTTTGTTGTTAGATTTGGACTCTGTGTGGTCCACTTACCTGTTGCTTCTATTGTCCCTCTTGATAATTGAGATACTTGCTATTGTGTTGTATTCTTTGTGATATTCTTTGTGGAATTTTCTGTGAATATGGCTGGTGTGTCTGGTTATCATATGGAGCCCTTTAATGGAAAAACTGATTTTTCAATCTGGCAAAAAAAAGGAAGGGGATTTTAATTCAATAGAAATGTTTTAAAACCATTGATCAAAACTACACTGATAAAGATACTGCTGAAATAAAATCTCAGCTTGATGAATTTGCTTACTCATCTATACTCCTTAATCTTTCTGATGATGTCTTAAGAAAAGTTGGCAAGGTAACAACTGCCAAGGCCCTTTGGGATAAGTTGCAAGAACTTTACATTGAAACTTCTTTGCCTTTAAAATTCTTTCTACTGGAAATGTTCTTTAGATTTAAACTCAATCTTACTAGATATCAAACTTACTGGTGATAAAAACCTTGATGATTATGCTCCTATTGTGTTATTGAATGCCATTCCTGATTCCAATGCTGATGTTAAGTCTGCTATTAAGTATGGCAGAGATTCTATAACTTTAGATACTGTGATTAATGGCCTTAAGAGTAAGGAACTTGATCTTAAAATATCTAAGGAGAATTAACAGGGGTCGGGGAAAGTGATGCATGTTAGGGATAAAAATCAGAACAAGAAAAATGGGAATAACAACAACAATAATTCTGGTAGAAAGATAAGCAAAAACAGAGGGAGGTCAAGTTCTAGACCTAAGAACAATAGGAAGTGTTATGACTGTGAAGACATGGCCATTACATCAAAGAATGTACTAAACCCATGAATAACCAGAACAACAATCAAAACAATAACCAAAACAACAAAAACCAAATCATTGACTCTGTGAACTTGACTACTAGCAATGATCATATGTGTGATGTGTTTATGGTGCTTGAGTTGCATGATTCTGTGAATGCTGTGCCTTCTAATGTGTTCTGTGAGCATGATTGGCTAATTCACTCTGCTTGCACATTTCACATGACACCTTTTAAACACATGTTTACCTCTTATGCTCCTTTGCAAAATGGATTGGTTTCCATGTCTAATGATAAAAAAATGTCAAGTTATTGGTGTTGGTACTGTGTGTTTGAAACTTGATACTGGTTATGTTTTGACTCTAAATAATGTAAGGCATGTCCCTGACTTGTCTAATATCTTGATTTCTTGTGCTATACTTGAACATGATGGTTATGAGGGAAGATGGGGTAAGGGATTGATTAAAATCATGAAGGGTTCCCTTGTTATTGATAAAGATGAAAAAAAAAAGAAATTTGTATGTTTGCTATGCTGAGTTTGTTCCTTGTATGCAAAATTATGTGAACTCTATGACCAACTTGAACTCGGTGAATGACAAAACTGAACTTTGGCATAAAAGGCTTGGCCATATTAGTTCTAAAGGACTTGAACTTTTGCATAAAGAAGACTGTTTTGATAATGATAAACTTACTTGTGTGCCTTTTTGTGACTCATGTGTGTATGACAAACAACAAAGAGTTAGCTTCTCCACTTCCCATTACCCCAAACAAACCTCCTGCACTGATATTCTTGAATACTTACATGTTGATGTATGGGGTCCTGCTAGTGTTCCTACCCATAGTGGGAACATATACTTTCTATCTGTGATTGATGATTTTTCAAGAAAAGTGCTTGTGTTTCTTTTGAAAAACAAGTCTGATGTTTTTTAAAAACTTCAAATTAGAAAACCTTGACAGAGAATCTGATGAGTGTAAAATATACGTGCATTTTGGGGATTAAAATGATATATAATTGATGTATTTGTCCGCATATTTACTATGTTTTTACTTGGTTTCCTTTAAAGGACATGATATTTCGTATTCTTGTAATTCTTGCAGGAAACGAAGCTTAAAATGAAGAAATGTCAGTTGGAATGCCAGAATAAGATTGCCGAATGCAAATAGAAGATCAATACAACGGAAAAAGGGAACAAAAACACTTCACACGGCCAGACCGTGTGGCCATGTGGGAGTCTGTTTCAGCGCGTTTTTTTAGAGTTTGCTTCCCGTTCCAACTCTACAAGTGATCTCTCCAAGCATCTATAAAAGGCGACCAAGTTTTGCACGAAAAAACACAACTTGAGACTGCAAAAACACATCAAATAACACATGAATGAAGGAATCGAAGAGCTTCTGAGAGCAAAAAGCTAGGTCGCGAAAAATACCACAAGGCTTTCGCATCTAGGGAGCACAAGAACTTCGAGGGCTTGGAAGGGGAATCCATCCTGACAAGAAGGAGTTTTCTTTCTATGTCTAAGAACTCTTGTCTGTGTTTATATGATGTCATAATATTGATTCGGATTTGTCTATGAGTTTGTAATCAATGTTTGACATATTTTTTGGATCTTAGGGGCATAATCGAAACTGTGAATTTTTATTAAATATGATTACTTATTTTCTTAATCAATTCATGCGTTCTATTTTATGAATTTGAGTGCTTACTTATAATTGCTTTTTATTTGGCCATAATTTGCATGTCATATTTGTTATTGCAAAATTTCGGATGATGAGCTCTAATAAAGACGAAAATCGATTTCAGACATGAAACATGTGTGACAGGCGTGTTTGTGGGGAGTCATTCAATTTACAAATCTTTTTGGAGTTAATAAGAATTGTAACATTCTGACTAGACTATAATTGTTATTAATCAACTGTTTACGCACCACCTGACTGGGGGAGTAAATGAATTTAGGAATTTGAACCCATAGAATTGAATGAATTGGTTTTTAAAACTTTATTCGCATTTAATATTGAAGAAGCATGTTGAGATTATGTGCCTAAGGTTGTTCCTAAAGATGTTGAAAATACTTGTGGGTTCACAAATTTATTTTGTTTATTTTCTTTATTTTTTCAATTTTTTTTAGTTAGTTAAAATACTTGATTTTTGGTCGCTTCAATAAAATTGGAATACGATGTTATTATAGCCTAAGTGTTTCGAGCATCAATCCCTGAGGAGTACGACCTTGCTTGCCATTATTCTATAAACTACATTGTACACTTGCAGTTGTATAAACCAACAAAAAAAATATTTTTGGCGAACAAGTTTTTGGCGCCGTTGTCGGGGATTGATTCGATTCTACTTAAATATAGTAATAAGTAGTTCAATCTTAATTGAAGCATTTTTGTAAATACTTTTTCTTTTTATCTTTTTTTTCGATTTTTTTTTATTTTTATTTTGGTTCGATTTTAACATTGTTTTTGTTTAGTGCATATAGTGCATGATCACGCGTTCTTGATCGACCCATCCAATTCCCATTGATTTAGAAATCGAAAAGACAGTTAAGCAACTAAGGAAAAGAGCCAAAACAATGGCGGATGGGACTATCCAAACGCAGTGGAAAACAGAAACAATGAGGAGAGCCCACCAGGGGCCGGCGTCCAGGACATAATTGTGGAAAGGCCCGCAAGAAGGACAGTTAGCGACTACTTCCAGCCGGAGGTAAGCCAGACTTATGGGGGTATGGCCCGTCTACCGATCAACGCAAATAATTTTGAACTAATGCCGGCATTGATCCAGATGGTGTCACAAACCAGTTTGGGGGTAGAGTCGTTGAGGATCCAAACGCGCATCTCGCGCACTTTCTAGAAATTTGCGATACTGTTAAGATGAATGGTGTTTCTGAGGATATCATTCGATGCCGCCTTTTTGCATTTTCACTACCGATAAGGATAAGGGATGGTTATGCTCTTTAACACCACCAGCCGCAAATTGGGCAGAACTAAGTCAGCGGTTTCTAGCCAAATACTTTCCCCCTAGTAAGACGCTTCAATTGAAATCTGAAATTGCCCAGTTTTGGCAATTAGATGATGAGCCGCTATAAGAAGCATGTGATAGATTCTGGGAATTGCTAAGGAAGTGCCCTCAACAAAGATATCCCGACTACCAACAGGTTCAGTACTTCTATAATGGTTTGAGTGGCAACACAAGAACAATTATAGATGCTGCATCTGGGTGCACTACTAGGGAAATATCCTGAGGAGGCACTAGAATTATTAGAGGATAAGGCGAACAACAGTTACCAATGGCCATCCGAAAGGTTGACTGTCCGACGAGTGGTAGAGGTTCAGGATGAGGAAAAGATCACCATACTCACAGAACAAATATCCATGCTAAGTATGAAACTGAATGCGATACAACAAGTAAATTCAAGGGAGGTAGCGGTGGTTGTAGAACAAGCCAATTTTGTAGAGCAGCAAGGCTACAATTACTATAGAAATAATCAGACACAACCTCACTATAATCCAGGGCTACCAAAGGAACAAAAACCATCCCTAGAAGAGATGCTAGCTTCATTCATATGAGAAACTCAAGCGCGATTGAATCATGATGAAGCTAAAATAGACAGAATCGAGGATCAGGTAACTCAATTAAATACTAACATGAATGATAGATTGAAATCTTTGGAAAAGCGGGTGGGGCAGATAACTACATCAATACATGGCCAACAACAAAAAGGCAAACTCCCCAAAGCCAAAAAGACAGACCTGGGAGAACAGTGCCAAACTATTCGTCTGAGGAGTGGAACAAGCTATGAAGGTCCAAAGATGCCAATTGATCAAGAAAAAGAAGCAATCGAGGAGTAGGACACGGTAGAGGAGGTGGCGCCACCCCCCATGGAAACAAAAAGGTAAAATCTGCTCCAACCATTCTAAGAACTGAGGTGCCTATCCCTTCCCCGCAAAGATTTCAGAAAAAGAAATTAGATGATCAATTTCTCAAATATTTGGAAATCTTTAAGAAAATTCAGTTCAATATACCTTTTACGGATGCACTTGAACAAATGCCAAACTATGCGAAATTTCTTAAAGATATCATAGCAAAGAAAAGAAAAATCTCGGAATATGAAACAGTTAAACTAACAGAGGAGTATATTTTAATTATTCAAAGGAAGTTACCTCAAAAAATCAAGGATCCCGGGATCACGACTCCATGCATAATTGGGGGAACAACCTTTGAAAAAGCACTATGCGACCTAGGTGCAAGCATTAACTTGATGCCGTTATCAATATTTCGAAAATTGGGATTAGGCGTAGTAAAGCCTACGACAATTACCCTACAATTAGCAGATCACTCGATAAAATATCCAAAAGGGGTGGTTGAAGACGTGTTAGTAAAGGTAGACAAATTCATCTTCCCAGTAGAATTCATTGTGTTAGAGATGGAAGAGGACCGAGAGGTTCCATTAATTCTAGGAAGACCATTCTTGGCCACAGGTAGAGCACTTGTCGATATGCAAAAAGGTGAATTAACATTGCGAGTAAATGATGATAACATATTATTTTCAATTTACAAAGCTATGCAATTTCATGAAAACGTCGAACATTGCAACATGATTGATGTGCTAAACCCATGCATGGAAGCTGAGTTTGTACAGGTTGTGATGAAAGACGCATTGGAATGGTGCTTAACTCACTCAGTGGAATCCCAAGGTATGTGTTTGGATATTACTAACAATGAGTTTATCGATTTTGTATTTGCCTTAGATTCAGCGGACGAGAAAATTTAGGAAAACGGCATTCTGACCATCCCACACGACCATGTGAAGCAACACGGCCAGGCCGTGCGACGCATGCCTCCAGACGCACACGGCCATGTGGATCAACACGGTCAGGCCGTACAGTATGCTAGAATTGAAAACCTTCAGTCACATGGTTGTGTGACTCTACACGGGCAGACCGTGCGACATGAAAAGGGCCATTCACACGGTCGTGTGGTCTCACACGGCCAGACCGTGCGTGCAGACTCCGATAGCCCAAGTCCACACGGCCGTGTGGCCTCACACAACCCAGCCGTGCGACACGTGTTTTTAGCTGAAAATTCAAAAAACGAACTCCCGGGTTCTCTAGAACTTAAACCTCTTCTGGACCATCTCAAATATGCATTCTTAGATGACAACGAAACCTATCCGGTAATAGTTTCTTCTTCCCTTACTGAAAATTAATTGGAAAAACTATTGCATGTCTTAAGGGAACGTAAAACTGCGATTGGATGGTCAATTTCTGATTTAAAAGGTATAAGCCCTTCGATTTGCATGCATAAAATAAGAATGGAAGATGATTGTAAACATTCTGTGCAACATCAACGTAGATTTAACCCAATTATGCATGAGGTCGTTAAGAAAGAAGTACTTAAATGGTTAGAAAATGGAATATTTTTTGCAATATCTGACAGCGATTGGGTAAGTCCAGTATAAGTCGTCCCAAAGAATGGAGGAATGACAATAGTAAAAAGTGAAAACAATGAAATTTTAGCTACTAAAGTTGTTACAGGATGGCGTATTTGCATTGATTATCGAAAATTAAATGATGTAACTTGAAAAAACCACTTTACCCTCTCCTTTTTATGGATCAAATGTTAGATCGCCTTGCAGGTTATGAATACTATTGTTTCCTGGATGGGTACTCGGGGTATAATCAGCTTATGATTGCTCCAGAGGACCAAGAAAAGACAACATTTACATGCCCTTATGGTGTGTTCGCATTTCATAGGTTACCATTTGGTCTATGTAATGCACCTGCAACATTTCAAAGATGTATGATGGCAATATTCCATGGAATGATTGAAAACATCATGGAAGTGTTTATGGATGATTTCTTTTTGGTAGTTCGTTTGATCATTGCTTGCATAATCTAACCTTTTTTTTGCAGAGATGCGAGGAGACGAACTTAGTATTAAATTGGGAAAAATGCCATTTTATGGTAAGAGATGGCATTGTACTCGGTCATCGTGTTTCTTCCGCAGGGCTGGAAGTTGACTTAGCAAAGGTGGTGGCAATTGAGAAGCTTCCACCTCCAAGGAAAGAGAAAGCAATAAGGAGCTTTTTAGGATATGCGGGTTTTTATAGACGCTTTTTTCAGGATTTTTCCAAAATAACCAAACCCCCTTCCCACTTACTTGAAAAAGATGTATCTTTTGCTTTCGCCCCTGATTGTGTACAGGCATTTGAAACACTGAAGAAGGCTCTGGTGACTGCACCAATTTTGATCACACAAGATTGGAGTCAACCCTTCGAGATAATGTGCGACCCAAGTGACTATGCCGTGGGTGCCGCACTGGGACAAAAAGCGAGAAGCGTTTTTGTGTTATTTACTATGCCAGTCAAACATTGGATCTGGCACAACATAATTACACCACAACTGAAAAAGAATTACTGGCATTAGTGTCTGCATTTGACAAGTTTCGGGCCTACTTGATTGGGACAAAGACAATAGTCCATACAGACCATGTTGCGGTCAAATACCTATTCGCAAAGAAAGATGCAAAATCGAGGCTCATTCGATGGATAATCTTACTATAAGAGTTTGATATTAAAATTCGGGATTGAAAAGGGTGTGAGAACGTGGTAGCTGATCATCTCTCACGAGTTGAGCAAACAACTCACGAAAACACGATAGGCACACTAATCAAAGAAACATTCCCGGACGAATTAATCCTGATGGCCGAAACAACCATCCCCTGGTACGCTGATATTGTCAATTATTTCGTATGCGGGGTTTTACCACCATATATCACATATCATGCTAAGAAGAAATTTTTTCATGATGTGAGATATTTTCTGTGGGACGAACCTCTTTTGTTTAAAAGATGTGCAGATTAAATTATTAGGAGATGTGTACCTCAACAAGAATGAGCAAACATTCTGGAGCAATGCCATTCATCACCATGTGGGGGCCACTTCGGGCCAACACGTACTGCGGCTAAGGTATTATAGTCTGGTTTCTTTTGACCTTCGATTTTTAAAGATTGCTATAAGTTTGTTCTGAAGTGCGATAGGTGTCAACGTATGGGAAACATCTCAAGGCGACACGAGATGCCATTAACTAGTATCATGAAAGTGGAATTGTTTGATGTTTGGGGAATAGATTTCATGCGACCTTTTCCAATCTCAAATGGGTACATGTATATCCTCCTTGCAGTAGACTATGTATCCAAATGGGTGGAAGCAATCCCTACTAAAACAAATGATGCCAGGGTTGTGCTAAAATTTCTACAAAAGAACATATTCACAAGGTTTGGCACCCCATGAGCACTCATTAGTGATGGAGGATCTCACTTCTGCAACAAACAATTTAACAACATGATGGCAAAATATGGAGTAAAACATCGAGTGGCCGCTGCTTACCATCCACAGTCAAATGGGTTAGCCGAGGTATCCAATAGGGAAATTAAGCAGATCTTAGAAAAAATAGTTTGCATAAATTGAAAAGATTGGGCTTTAAAGCTCGATGAAGCTTTTTGGGCTTATCGAACGGCATACAAAACACCTCTGGATATGTCCCCGTATCGATTAGTTTTTGGGAAATCATGCCATCTTCCGGTGGAATTAGAACATAAAGCATTTTGGGCAGTGAAAAAGCTTAACTTCGACATGACTGCGGTAGACGAGAAGAGAAAACTGCAAAAAGTGAACTAGAGGAGTTCCGTCAAGATGCATACGAAAATGCCCAAATATACAAAGATCGCACAATGAGATGGCATGAAAAAAAGATTCTGAGACAAAAATTCCTACCCGGGCAAATCGTACTGCTGTACAACTCAAGATTGCGATTATTCCTGGGTAAGCTTAAACCAAGGTGGACTGGTCCTTTTGTAATCAAGAAAGTGCTATCACCAGGAGGAGCCGTTGAACTATTAGCAACGAATGGTCGAACTTTCATCGTAAATGGACAAAGCATTAAACACTACTATGGGCCAGAAACTCCACAAGAAGTTTCGACCATCCGCTTGTCATAAAAACAATCTCTGTAAGTACTTATTATGCATTCCTCTTTCTTTTGATCACTTCCTCATATGTTTGGGACGAAACATATTTTAAGTTTGGGGAGCTGTCAAAAATGCGTAAATTAGTACTGTTGCATATTTTGCATTGCATTTAGGACTGCATGTAGAAGCACTTGCATTTTAATTGTCGAAAAAAAAAAGATAAAAAAATTGATTTTTCTGTTTATTTTTATTTTATTGTTTTAGTACGTTTACCACTTTAGCAAGTTTACTTGCTTTTGTGTGTGGTTTTTAATTCAGTTCGTATGCCCAGCTCCCTATGATTTTACTATGAATATTTTATGGCATGGGATAACATATTTAGGGGAATAATGTGATAAATTCTTGGGAGGAAAGTTATTTATTTGCTTGGCATGTGTTAAGAAAATTGGGTATTTGAGCATGTTGCGAAAAATAAGCTTGTGAGCTTTTGTGCCTTAAACTGCTTTATATTATGCAGCTTATTTTTTTTCTTGAGTGTGTCATTCATGATTGATAGAGCTCTAGAACTTGCTCTGGTATCTTCATTGAAGCCATGTGTGTGTGCAATTTTTGAAAATGATCTAAGACCATCTTTGATTAGCCTAAAGAGCATACCAATGAACTCATGATTCCGTAGTAAGCCAAGTTTGAGCCACATTGATCTTTAAAATTGCATGTTTTTATCCCTACAAATTCTTGAGCTTATAGAAAATGAATAAGTTTGGAGGAGATATGGTGAAAATTTATGAAAAAGAGAGGAAGTTGGCAAAAGAAAGAGGGATGAGCAGTATCTAGGTAAATGAGAAAATACATAAAGCTCGAAAAAAGAAAAAAAAATATATCTCTGAAAAAGAAGAGAAAAATCGAGCAAATAAAAAAAAATCTAAAAATTATGAAAAATGAGAGCTTGAGGATAAAGAAAAAGAAAATAAGGCGAAAAGGCCTAAGAATGAAAAAGGAGAAATAAGGGTGAAATTGAAAAAGAAAATTTACATTATGATGAAATTGTGTTGGTGAATTGCAAGTCTGTGTGCTAAAATTCTATTTGCTCAAGTGAAGTCACTTAATCCAAATTTCCCTACCCTTACCAAAAAGCCTACATTACAACCAAATAAAAAGTCGTTTTTGATTCTTGATTGTGCACACAAAAAGTGGTCGAGATGTTAGACGATTTGCAAGCCTATGGTAGTTCTACTTTCATTGAATTGAATTTGAGCGTAAACACTTACCATACACTTCTGAGAGTAGAGTGATACACTATTTACTTGTGAGTCGTGATGTAAAGTACCCGAAAGAGTATTAATGATGCCGAGTTTATGAATAACGACTTCTTAATAATGAGTTACATGGTTTCCTTGAGTATGGAGTCGAGTGATATTTAATGTTTATAGTGTTCTTGGGTGTTCTTTCATTTTTTCCCCTTATATTGTTTTTCTAAATTTACTCGAGGACGAGCAATGCTTTAAGTTTGGGGGTATTTGATGAGTGTAAAATATACGTGCATTTGAAGCTTAAAATGATATATAATTGATGTATTTGCACGCATATTTACTATGTTTTTACTTGGTTTCCTTTAAAGAGCATGATACTGTGTATTCTTGTAATTCTTGCAGAAAGCGGAGCTTAAAATGAAGAAATGCCAGTTGCAATGCCCGGATAGGATTGCCGAATGCAAGGAGAATATCAAAACGATGGAAAAAGGGAACAAAAGCACTTCACACGGCCGAACCGTGTGGTCTCATACGGTCGTGTGGAGTGGGGGTGTGAAAAACACATGGTTGTGTGAAGAAGGGAAGAAAACAGAGGACGAAGCAGGGCCACATGGTCGGACCGTGTGAAGTCACATGGTTGTGTGGACAAGGGAATCAACCGCGCCAGCAGCCCGTGTCAGCTCACACGACCATGCGATCAAGGCCAACGCCCAGCACCACACGACTGTGTGGTCCCATACGGCCTGGCCATGTGGGAGTCTGTTTCAGCGCATTTTTTTAGAGTTTGCTTCCCGTTCCAACTCTACAAGTGATCTCTCCAAGAATCTATAAAAGGGGACCAAGTCTTGCACGAAAAAACACAACTTGAGACAGCAAAAACACATGAAATAACACAGGAACAAAGGAATCGAAGAGCTTATGAGAGCAAAAGGCTAGGTCGCGAAGAACACCACAAGGTTTTCGCATCTAGGGAGCACAAGAGCTTCGAGGGCTTAGAAAGAGAATACATCCTGACAAGAAGGGATTTTCTTTCTATGTCTAAGAACTCTTGTTTGTGCTTATATGATGTCATGATATTGATTCGGATTTGTCTATGAGTTTGTAATCAATGTTTGGCATATTTTTCGGATCTTAGGGGCATAATTGAAACTGTGGATTTGTATTAAATATGATTATTTGTTTTCTTAATTAATTCATGCATTCTATTTTATGAATTCGAGTGCTTACTTATAATTGCTTTTTATTTGGCCAATAATTTGCATGTCATATTTGTTATTGCAACATTTCAAACGATGAGCTCTAACAAAGACGAAAATCAAATTCAAACATGAAACATGTGTGACATGCGTGTTTGTGGGGAGTCATTCAATTCACAAATCTTTTTGGAGTTAATAGGAATTGTAACGTTCTGACCAGACTACAATTGTTATTAATCAACTGTTTACGCACCACCTAACTCGGGGAGTAAATGAATTTAGGATTTTGAACCCATAGAATTGCATGAATTAGTTTTAAAACTTTATTCGCATTTAATATTTAAGAAGAATGTTGAGATTATGTTCCTAAGGTTGCTCCTAAAGATGTTAAAAATACTTGTGGGGTGCACAAATTTATTTTATTTTATTTTCTTAATTTTTTCGATTTTTTTAGTTAGTTAAAATACTTGATTCGGTCGCTTCAATAAAATTAGAATACGATATTATTATAGCCTAAGTGTTTCGAGCTTCAATCCCTGATGAATACGACCTTGCTTGCTATTATTCTATAAACTACATTGTACACTTGCAGTTGTATGAATCAAAACAAAATATTTTTGGCGAACAGAATCAAACTGGGAAAAAGATTAAGTATTTGAGAACTGATAATGGGTTTGAATTTTGTAACCAACTCATTGATCAACTATGTGTTAAATCTGGTATAGTAAGGCACAAATCAGTGCCTTACACCCCTCAGCAAAATGGTGTTGCTGAGAGGATGAACATAACTCTTTTGGAAATGGTGAGAAGCATGTTAAGTACATCTGGACTTTCCAAAACGTTCTGGGGTGAAGTTGTTCATACAGCTGCTTATGTGATAAACAGATCTCCATATGTACCTTTGAAAGGGAAGTATCTTAACTTGTTTGGTCTGGAAAACCTGTGGACTTTTCAAATTTAAATTTTTTTGGTTGTTCAGCCTTTGTCCATCAGAAGGTTGACAAACTTGATCCAAGGTCTTTAAAATGTGTTTTTTTTGGGATACCCTGATGAGGTTAAAGGGTACAGATTGTGGTCTAAATTTGAAAATGGTTTCAAAGTGATTATTAATAGGTATGTTGTTTTTAATGAACATGAGTTTTTCTGCCTTGATGTCTCTAAAAATGTTTCTGAAACTCAAAACCCCATTGTTCCTAATAAGGTGGAGCTTTCTAATTTACCTCCTAGTTCTGTGAATAATAATTCTGATATGATTGATGCTAAGCATGATCCTGTGAATGCTAGCGATGTGCACAATGATATTGAGAATGATAATGCCGACCTGCATGACAATGTGCATGATGATTTCCCTCTAGTTGATAATGAATTGAATAATGAGCATGTTGATAATGATAACTTGAATGACTATGTGTTAACCAGAGATAGAACCAGAAGAAACATTAGAATTCCTAATAAGTTTTCTTATTTTTACTTAACTTTTTATGTATTCTCTGTGCTTGAATCAATTGAGAATTCTGAGCCTAAAACCTACTCTAAAGCTATGAAATCTGTTAACTTTGTGAAACGAATGACTGCTATGCAAGATGGGATGACTTCTTTGCATGTTAATAATACCTGGGAACTTGTTCCTAAACCTGCTAAATGTCTATGGTTGATAGTAAATGGTTGTTTAAGGTTATACAAGAATCTGAAGGCATTAGATATAAGGCTAGATTAGTAACCAAAGGTTTTACTCGAAAAGAAAGAATTGATTACACTTAGATATTTGCTCCTGTTGTGAAGTTTGTTACTGTCAGAATTATGCTAGCTTTAGTGGCTCAGTTTAACTGGGAACTAAAGCAACTTGATGCTGCTTTTTTACATGGTGATTTGGAAGAAAACAAATTCATGAAACAACCTGAGGGTTTTGAAGATAATCCAAACCAAACCATGTATGTTTGTTGAAAAAGTCTTTGTATGGTTTAAAACGGTCACCTGAGGCAAGGTGGAATAAAATATTTGACCAGTGCATGCTTGATTTAAAATTCTGTAGAAGTCAATTTGATCACTGCTTATATTTTAAACTTGATGCTAAGTCTCCTGATTTTCTGCTGATATGTGTTGATGATATGTTTATGACTGGCCCATGCATTAAGACTGTTGACTATGTGAGAAATTTCTTAAGTGCTAAATTTGACATGAAATTCTTAAGGTGATGCTAAGAAAATACTTGGTATGAACATTGATAGGATAGAAATAACTCTGTGATTTATCTTCATCTATCTTCATATATTGAAAAGGTTTTACAAAAGTTTTCTATGAATGATGCAAAATCTATTAATGTCCCACTTGCTTCTCATTTTGTGTTAAGTAGGGATCAATCCCCTAAAACTGATCCTGAAATACTTTCTATGCAAAACATTCCTTATGCTAATGCCATTGAATCTGTTATGTACTTAATGGTTAGTACTAAGCCTGATATTGCATATGTTTCTTGCCTGAGTAGATTTATGTCTAAGCCTAGAATGGTGCATTGGAATGCTTTGAAGTGATTACCGAGATATCTCAGACATTTAATTGATTATTGCACGAAATTTTCTAAATGTGAAAATGGTGTAATTTTGAAAGGTAATGTTGATTAAAATTATGCCAATGATAAAGACAACAAAAAAATCTACAACCTCTTATGTTTTCACTATGTGTGGCTCTTGTATTAGTTGAAAATCTCAGTTACAACATATTGTGGCTCCGTCTACTACACAATCAGAATATGTAGCTGTAACTGAAGCGTTAAAAGAAGCCTTATGGCTAAAAGGTCTTATTTCTGAAATTGGTTTTTTAAAACAAAAGGTTGTTGTATTTTCATGATAGAACCAAACAAATTGATGTTATGTTTCATTTTATAGAGATATTGTTTTAAAAAGATTAATTTGTCTTGAAAAAGTGGTAAAGATTAGGTTGCCCCTTGGTGATTACCCTGGGCTTGCAGGCTTACTTTGTGTTTGCTTGTAAGTCCAAAACCAATTGGACTAATACTTGCTTATGCTTGTATAAGTCTTGTAGGTCCCAAGGGGTGTGAGTGTAAGGTTTAGAAGGGGGGGTTGAATAAACCTTACCAACTTTTCAATTTAGTCCTTTTAAAAAGTTCAGAGTTAGTATTTCACAGCTAAGTCCTTGGTGGAAAGCTAAGTTAGTTAATCAACAGAGTTAGCCACTCAACAGACTCGATTGAGCTGTTGATAGAATAACTCAGCTGCTTTGACTAAAACTTAACTCGACTGTGATATGTTTTTAGCAAAAGACTTAACACCCTTGAATTTGGTTTAAGTTAGTTTTAATACTTGGTTTTAACACTTTGTTGATTATCAATTGGATAGCAAATTTATCAGCAGATATTGAAATAATATGCAGAGATTAAAGTGTTGAAAAGTAAGTGACACAATAAATTTTATAGAGGTTCAAAGATGGGGTAATTCTTCTACTCCTCTCTTCTCCAGCTCCTGGAGGAATCCACTAAGTATTGATCAGAGTACAAAGTGGTTATCAGTCCAGATGCAAGTCTTGATCACACGGTGACTTGATCCTTTGGGACTCGATCACGGAGATGCCTTGGTCACACGGTGGCTTCTCGTACGACTCGAACTTCTTCACGGGGTATTTTGCTTGCTACTACAGCCCACTTGCTCAAGCTTCTTGGATTTGATCACGAAGCCCTCCAAAAACTTGAGGCCCGGTTCGACCTTGAACCTTTCTACAATCCTTTGTGGAATGTAGACCCCTTGATTCTTCAAATGTTTCCTCTTCAACTGATTGAAGTCGTCTTTCCTTCATAGGTGAGTGTTGGATTGATTTCATTCGTAATGTAGGCTTGAGGATTGAGCTTAAATGACTTGAGAATATTTCAGGTTACATATATTGCTTTCTTGCTTGTAATGGTTTTCTTAGGTAATCAAGGTAACCTTTTCTCAAGGTGATTCCTCAGTCTTTTATAGTGTTCTTTTGAAAATTTGTCCGTTGAAGAGATAGGTTAATTTTCAAAAGACACTTGTGGTCGTTGGCTTATCTTGTTGCGATCCTTGGAATTGACATTTCCTCGTATTGAATGAGTCTTGACTTTTCGAGTTCGACACAGTGCGAGTGATTCCCATTGGTTTATTCCTTTTGCACGCAAGGGTGAGCACTTTAAGAAAGGTAGTATGGGAGTATTACTTGTTTAAGTAATTTTCTTGACTTCTGTGCAATGGTTCTCTTTCAGTTGTCTCGACTTGATTGCATTTCCTTGATTTCCCCAGATGACTTCGAGTCAGCTTCCAATCATTGGATGACTCATCTGTCACATCAACTTGAGACTTGGCTATCTTGAGTTGACTTGACTGACACTTTACTCATCTCGCATCTTTGCATCTTGATCGAGTTCTGTCTTTTCTTCCTTGCTACACTCGGTTTGCCTCACAATGGAGTCTTCCTTCTTGTCTCCGAGTTGACTTCTTGCATTTTTAGGCATAGGCGATTTAACTAACTCGGCTCGACCAAGTCTATCTATTACAATGCAAATTACAAGGAAAATGGGGTGCCAACTTTCTATTCTAAGTTTTACATGGCATTCATCAAAATCTAAAAAATAATTTCCCAACAATTTCCCCATTTTTTATGATGCCAAAACTTAAAACATGCATTCAACAATTAAATAGCAAAGATACGTACAGACAATGTAGAGTCACAGAATGTATGCGTAGAATCAATCTTTTATTGATCATAATATTCTAGTTCTTTACACAACTGTTTACAAAGTGTATCAGAGCTTAATTAAAGCTTAAAGTAATCGTGTTATTCTATATCTACGCAAGTATAGAAATTATACAATTTTATTCAATGTACAGAAGACTTACATACAAATGCATTTACATAGTAAAATACATGAAGGGGTGGACAACAACACTTCATCTCCTTCGCTGCCTCTTTCTTTCTTCTTCTTCGGCTCTGTCATCTTCTGACCTTTTTCTTTTCTTTTCTTCTTCAGCTGCTTTCTTTTTCTCATAAGCCTTTCTAGCAGCTTCATCTTTTCTTTTCCTTTCTTGTCTCTCTTCCCACAGCTGAGTTTGTCTTCTATTTTCTTCTTCGATTCTCTTTACATACTCAACATTGTTCTTGGCCACTTGCAGATTGGCTACTTCGTCGAACCCAGCCCAATAGATCTCTCCTTTATTACCTGGATCTATATATTCAATGTTTTTGGGCAGAGGTCTAGGTCTGAAATCTCTTCCTCCTCCACTGCTTCTACCTCTGCCTCTTGGCGTGTATTGTATTGGGGCCTTCTTTTTCCAATGACAGAGTGACCGCGTAGTCTCTGCTGTCGATTTCTTCACATAGCTTGAGGCCTTTTTCCCAATACAAATCCCAGGCTTGGGCCATGGACATATTTACGAAGTAACCCTCGGATACGAGCGTCTTGAATTCATCAATAGATCTTGGCTCGGTTCCGACGTCTGAAATGGCATCAGTGTCTCTTCCTACCGGAATGCCTCCATATTGTTTTAGTATATCCATCACTCGGGCATCCATCTTTCCATCCACCTCCTTCATCCCTGCTTCTACTATTTTTCGCTTTTCAGCCCTGGGTACTGCGGAGGGTTGGAGCGGCAGAGTCACTAGGAGTTTGCTGATGATATCAGCTGTGACAAGTCCTTGTTGGGGGGTTTTAGCAATCATCAGGGTCATATCTTTCGAACCTTCCCCCTCAACAGATTTTCCCTTCTTCTCTCCTCTCAGTTCTTCAGTTGTCTTCTCCTTCACAGTTGCGTCCTTCTTCTCAGCTTCAGAACCTTTCAACGCCTTTAGGTATTCCTCTTCCCCCTTTTTGGCATTTTCAAAGGAGAGAAGAACCCCTGGAAACAAGCCAGCAATCATGAAGTCTAAGCGGTTGATAGCTGAGTTGTGCTTGAATCTCTTTGTGGAGTATCTTTGCACGGAATTCAGAGCGGGTGGCGTTGGATTCAGCTGCCACCGACTTCATTTCGGCCATGAGAAGGCTGAATTTCTTCTCCATGTTCTCCTCTACACGCGAAGCTCTTTACGATGAAATTCACGCGAAGAATTTTGCATCTACGTGTTGTGAGATTCATGCATTCGATCAATGTTTTTTGCATTCTTCTCTTCATATCAGCATTCTCAGCCCACCAGACTAGCAATTTATTGAACAATGTTATGAAGTATCGAACTTGTTCTACGCGCATTGTCTGCTATTGTTGCCACCATTCCCGGATCCTAACAATTATTCCTCGCAGATCGGCAGTAAGATTAGCATCTCGGTTATCCAGTCTCATGTCCAGTGAGGCCTGGTGCCTCTCCATCTTCTCTATCTCTGCAAATATGGCCTTGAAAACTTCTCGAACCTCAGCTATCACTGCGTCTCATTTGGCGAAGCGGCGTCAAAGTCAAAGTCTGCTGGGACGATGGTATCTGTTGGAATAATGGGATTAGGTTTATGGAAACGTTCTTGATCTCTAGCTGATTCTTCAAGAAGGTTAGGTAGCTCCAAAGAAAAGGGGAGCGATTCTTCAAGCGGATCATCACGGGCAAGCGTGTCCGCTCAATGGTAACTTGTGCCCGTGATGTGCCTGGTGGAGTCGGTCTGCTGCGACTTGGAGAACTCGCAGTGATTGACTCTGTTTGATTGTGGTCATTGTGGAGTTGACCCGGTGGCCGAGCCTCAATCTGTCTCAGCCTTCTTCTTCGGTCTCGGTGATTTGCCCATATGAGTTGGTGGTCTCGGCCGTATCGATAAGCGTCATCGGACGATGATGAGATTTGCATGGGTGGCTCATCATCAAAAGTAAAAGTTTGGTGAGTAGCCTTAAGATCGGACTTACTCGTACTTGGGAGAACATCCTCATCTGAGTCTTTTGGATCTGCAATGGGGGATGACTCAGCCTCATCTTCACTTTCAGATCCCAGAAAGGTTACATCAGGATCGTCGTGGGAATCGTGAAGATCACTTATCTCCTTTTCAGATGGATCAATGATAGTAGGAGGGATGTTCTGTGCTTCCGTCTCTTTACCCCAGGAAGTCTCAACCTCCCATTGGCCTTCACTACCTCCTGCAATCTCAACTGCAGCGAGGCCTTGGACAATCCCTTCAACAGACTCAACTGCCTTAGGGTCTTCAGAGGTGGCATCCACTGTAGTCTCAACTCCATGGATTGCACTTTCATCGCCCAGAGTGTTAACTCCCAGGGAAGATCCATCCTTTGCCTCGACTGCATCAGCAGCGTCATTGGACTTCAAAGAAGTTGGCACTTCAGCTGAGACAGTCTCAACTGTCTGAGCCTCTTCAGTGACAACTTGCTGTGTATCCATTTATTTTTCCTTCTCCACTTCGCCTCCAAGATTCGTTGTGGAGTCAGCTGCAGCATCCTTCGTCCTTGCTGTAGTGGAGGGAGTTTCCCCCTCAGCCGGCACACCAGCTGAGTGACTAGGAATGGGGTCACTCGTCTCCAAACTCCCGGCTGTTTCCTTTGAGTGTTCAGTAGTTAGGGCGGTGGTAAGACACCTTCATCGGGGTTGGCTCAACCTGGGGTCCCCACATTCCCATTTCATCACCAGTTCCTTAACACCTTCTTCTCGAGTGAGTGAGGAAGTCTTTGGCAAAGCAACAACTTGATGCAATATCGCACCACTCCCATCGGGTCAAGTACCGATTGTGATGTGGAAGACTCCCCTGGTCCTTCCACTAGTCTTTGCTCATGTAGGATCCTGGACTCCCGCATGGCTTCTTTGCATTTCCAATTTCTTCACAAAGAAGGGGTCGAGATCCTCATCACTCTCTCGATAGGATGTCAAGATGAGGATGTGTATGATCGAGTGGTTCCGATAAGGGGACAAATGCGGCCTTCTCACGAGCTTCAACTTCCTCTCTCGGTCTCCGCTTCTCTTTGTCTTTGAAGATCGCAAGATATATGTGCGATTTTCTTCATCCAGTCTTGACCACAATGGTCAATCCGAGAAAATTCAACAATTCTTCTTCTTCTTCAATAAACTCGGTATTTGGGCTGTTTCCTGGATCGACTCGGACTTCCACTTCCTCCATTTCATGACGATTTTGGATGTCTGCGGATATGGTGGGGATAGGATCATCACATCATCATCTTCTTGATCATCATCTCCTTTGTTGCCTTCCTTCTCGGGAATAGAAGGCAACATACTCGCTTTGCTCAACTCCTTCAAGAAACATCGGGGACAGGTGGTGATATAGTCTGTCGAAGAGGAGAGTCTCATTGTCTCATTTGCTCCTTGTTCTTGACTATCTATCGTCCATGGTGGGTCTTCAACTTGCCTCACGTGATCGGCTTCAAAGAGACTTGGCGATTGCATCAATAATCTCTGGAGACTCTACTTCGCCAAATTGTTGTTTCGCGATCTGCTCGGTGAGTGGCGGACTCATTTGTTTTCTCAAGCTCGACCGCTTGAAGAGTCTTCTCTTTTTGGTCCTTACGGAGGAATTTCTGGTTTGGATGCGATTTTTCCGAGTCCAGGCGGCGGGGGCGTGCTATTGTGTCTTTTTCGATGGTGGCCTTCTCGGCTTATCGATCCTCCTTTTCTTAATAAGCGGAGAAGGCATTTGGGATTCCTTCTCCACTGCTGGGTCCAGGCGGGTGACTCGGCTGCAGAGGCAGTGCGGATTTCTTTTTCTTTCTTTGCAGGGGCGTGATCTTTTCTTGCAAATTTGTAGGCGATCTTCTTTTTGGGAGAGGAGGAGACAGTTGTTTCTTGAGGCGAGTTGATTCTCCATCACTCGTATCAGCCCTCTTGGCGTACGCTCTCTTTGCTCGGTTCGAAAAAGTTCGATCGGAACATTTTCTTGTTTACATGGAACGTCTTTCCATGTCAAAGAGGACTCCTTCACTTCCATCATCCGGCCAATCACCAGGCCATATCCCAAAGATCCTCCAAACGAACCATCCTCCTTGAAGGATTTATTCCCAATATTGCGCGAGTCGATGTATACAAACTCGAGACAGTTCACCTTTTTCTCCTCCATGATCGCGGCCATCACGATCAACTTGGTTTTGGACGGTGATTAAAGCTTCCAAACTTGATATCTATGCATTTGGCAACAATGTCTAACGACTTGTGGTAATCCTCCTTCGGCTTGACTTTATCGGTTTGTGTAGACAACCTGCGGCCAAAGATCCAGGCTTGGCTACTTCCTTCCACGTAGCGGCCAAGGTTAACATCGGCTTCATAAATCTCCGGCACTCCTTCCGCAGCGCAACAAAAGCGATGTTCTCGCGGATCCTTGGCGGTGATGGTGAAATCTTTCCGTGAACAGAGGACTTGATGCCCTCATCGTGAACTTCGGCGTTCACATAGAAGCGTGCGACCTCCTCCACGTAGGTCATACGAAACTCCATCGACAAAAAGGGTTTGGTCCTCATTAAATCCAACTTCTCCGCTATTTTCTTCACAAGGGTTTCGTCTGACCCTTGTTTGATCATGCCTTCGAAATCCACAGTAGATTCCGTGTGGATTTGCTTTCCCAACTTGCTGAAGTCGTAAGTAGATGCCATTTCTCGAAGATTTACCGAATGAAACTTTGAAAATAAGCCTTGAGGATTTGTAGGGTTTTGAGAGTAAAAATGCTTTCTTTGCTTTTGAGAGAGATGAACAGTTTTGGTAAAGTGAAAGAAAGTCGGACGAAATGGTATATGTATGGGTTATGAAAGGACGTACGAGTGATTTTCGAAATTTGATCAAGATCAACGGCTTAGATTTTGCACGCCAATTAACATTTAATTTCTCGCATTTAATGCACCAGCATTTATATCCAATCATAAGCTTGGTATGCAGCTTTTGACTGTACATGTCATAAATATACTGACATCATTCTTAAAAACATTCCCGCTTAGTAAAAACGACTGCGTTTTTGTCATTTTGCTCATAGATGTTTCAGCTTACTCCTTAGCCAATTTAACTCTTCTTTCTTTTCACATAGATACTCAGCTGTTAGTTAACTCGATGCAGCTGATTTTCCGATACGGCTGATTCACTTAGTTGATTCAAGAGTTCAGCTCTTTTTCATCTTTTCATGTTCCATCTCTTTTCTTTGAGTCTTCTGAGTGTCAACTCAGTTCAATTAACCCTAATTCATGCTTGAGTTCTTCAAATCTTGATTCACATAATGGTTTTGTGAATATATCAGCTAACTGCTTATCAGTAGAGATATATTCCAAGGTGATGTCCTTCTTTTCAACATGATCTCTTATGAAGTGATATCTGACATCAATGTGCTTTGTTCTTGAATGCAACACGGGATTTTGAGTGATTGCAATTACACTTGTGTTATCACACATAATTGGAATTTCCTTTTCTTCAACTTCATAGTCTCTCTGTTCTTTGTCTCATCCATAAGACTTGGGCACTGTTTGCCTTGACTATGTATTTTGCTTCAATTTGTGGAGGTGGCTATTGAATTTTGTTTCTTGCTAAACCAGAAATTAGCCTATTTCCAAGCATTTGACATATACGAGGTACTTTTTCATCAACTCTACATCCAAAGATAGTCGTAGTGAATAACCAATTAGTTTGAATCCACCTTCCTTTGGATACCACAAGCCAACTTCTTAAGTTCCTTTCGGATATCTCAAGATTCTCTTAGTTTGCAGTCATGTGGCTTTCTTTTGGAGCAGATTGAAATCTTGCTGAGACACCTACAACAAAGGTGATGTCCGGCCTACTTGCCATTTGTGAGATAGAGCAATGATCCAATAAGTGTTGTGTATCTTGTTTGATCCGGGTTTGCCATCGCATCCATATCCATTTTGATCGATGTATTCATTGGTATTTTCATTAAGACTTCTCTTCCATACCAAATTTCTTCATTAAATCTCGTGTGTATTTTTCGACTTATGAAGGTTCCATCCTTCATTTGTTTTACTTGGAGTCCAAGGAAGAATGTCGACTCTCCCATCATGCTCATTTCAAATTTGCTTTGCATGAGATTTGAGAATTTATCATGACTCTTTGTTTGTGGATCCAAAGATGATGTCATCCACATATATTTGAACAAGCAAGATACTCTTCCCATCTTGAATTCGAATAGGGTTCTATCCACTTTGCCCTTTGTGAATCCGTTCTCGATCGGGAATTGTGATAGTGTATCATACCATGCTCTTGGTGCCTGTTTCAATCCATATAAAGCTTTCTTGAGTTTGTATACTTTATCTCCAAGAGTCTTTCGCTTAAATCCGGAGGTTGTTCAACATACACTTCTTCCTCCAATAACCCATTAAGGAATGCACTCTTTACATCCATTTGATATACAATGAAGTTCTTGTGAGCAAAAGATAGGCAAGAAACATCCTTATGGCTTCCAATCTTGCCACGGGGAGCAAAAGTTTCATCAAAATCTATTCCTTGTTCTTGGCAATACCCTTTGGCTACCAATCTTGCTTTGTTTCTTACCACGTAACCTTCCCCATTCATCTTGTTTACGAACACCCATTTAGTGCCAATAACATTTTGATGGGTAGGTCTTTGAAACAATTCCCACACTTTGTTCCTTTCAAACTGATTCAGCTCTTCTTGCATGGCTTGAATCCAATGTGTGTCATCCAATGCTTGTGACACATCTTTTGGCTCTATTTGTGAGATAAAACAAGTGAACATTGCTTCTTGTTGAGTTCTGGATCTGGTTTTCACACACCTTCTCTTACATCTCCAATGATTAGTTACGGTGGATGGTCTCTCGGCCACCTTACATCGAGTTGGAGTAAGTTATTGGATTGATCGTCTTGCGGTGTGTTATTTTGATCACTCTCTCATCATCATTTAGCTGCATATTTCCCAGTTGTCTTTGAGACTCAGCTATCTCATCTTCATCTGGGTTTATAATTCCTACTTTAGCTTCAACATAGGGACTCTTCTGCATGGTTGGCTGATTCAGCTTATCAGCTGACTCTTCAATGTCTTCTCCATTTACGTTGGGTTCATCAAACACCACATGAATAGACTCTTCTCGTAACGATTGCCCTCTTGTTGAGCACTCTGTAGGCTTTGCTTTCAATTGAGTATCCTAAGAAGATACCTTCATCACTTTAGCATCAAAAGCCTTTAACTTATCTTTGACATTGTTATGAATGAAGCATTTGCATTCTAATATTCTAAAATATGCAACATTTGGCTTTCTCTGTCCAAATCTCATAGGGAGTCTTTGTCATTTGTCTTTTATCATGCACCTATTTTGAGTATAGCATCTTTGTGTTTATTGCTTGACTAAAATCTTTTTAGCAGCCTGCTTCGACTAACATGGTCCTTCTGCCGCTTCTTTGAGAGTTCTCATTTCCTTCTTTCGCAACTCCATTCTGTGTGGAGTCCTTGCTGCGAGATAATTCATGAGCGATACCATTTTCAAAACAATATCGAGTTATTATACCATTGACAAACTCAATTCTTACATCGGATCTTATTTTGATAATGGTTTGACTCTTCTCATTTTGGATTCTCTTCATCAATTTGTGTGGTAGTTTCTGCGCAGGTTTCTTTCTTCTTACACATGAAAATTGTCCATGTGTATCTTGAGTAGTCATCTACTACCACCAAAGTGTATTTCTTTCAGCTTATGCTAGCTAGTTCAACTGGACCAAATAGATCTATATGCTTGGTGCAATATTCTTGTTGAAGATGGACATGTCTTTTCTTTGAATGATGATTTGATTTGCTTTCCCACCTGGCATGCATCACATACACTCTCCTTCTTGTATACTGAGTCTGGAAGTCCTTCTACAAGATTACTTCTTGCAAGTTTGTTAATAGTTTTGAAATTCGGGTGACTCGGCTTCTTGTGCCACAACCAACTTGATTCGGTTGTGCTCTTTGCTAGTAGACAAGTGCTTGGTGTTGCAGTTGACCTATCCATCACATACATGTTCTTTTTCCGCATCCTTGTAGCACTACTTCATTGGATTCAGTGTTCTTGATTTGGCACACTCCCATATTGAATCCAACATTATAGCCCTTGTCACATAGTTGACTTATGCTTAGTAAGTTGAAATTGAGGCCTTCAACATATGCAACATCTGTAATTTCTAATCCATTTTTCTTGATGGATCTAATGCCTCTTATTTCTCCTGGAGCTTCATTTCCTCCAAATATGACTTTTGCACCTCTAACTTCCTTAAATTTTGACAGATTTTTCTTGTTTCCTGTCATATGTCTGGAACAGCCACTATCCATGTACCAGGTTCCTTGGCACTCAGCTATTCCTTGAACCTGCAATCAAGGAAATTAGGTTTTAGGTACCCACATTTGTCTGGGTCCTGAGGGGTTAGTATTGTAAGATGATCCAACCAACCTATAGCCAAATGATTTAACTCTAAGAGGTTGCCATCTATCAGTGCCATAATCATAATTAATTTTGGCAAATTGCTTGGGGGTTCTAGGTTCATACAATTTGTCTCTTTTTCTCGTATGCTGTGCATGTGTTTTAGCAATTGCCTTCCTTGGGTAGTTGTGATACCTCTGTGTGTAGTGTTTGGGTGCATATGTGTGCTGAGGATAGCTCTTTTGCCTTTGGAATGGCCTTTGCTGAGTTCTAGGCCTTTGCCATTTAGGCTTATATTCCATAGGTCTTTGTTGATAGTTCACATTATTCCAATCAGCTTGGCATGGATAATTTCTACCATTCCCATCATATTTGTTCCTTTTATAGAATTTTTGGGGCTTTTGGTAGCTCTGTTTCTTCTTTACAGAGTATTTCCTATTTGGAGTTTCTTTGAGGAACTCATTTGGATTTCTTCTCATTTTGTCCTTTCAAAGATACTCGGTGGTTGTTTTCCTTTTCCTTTATAACCAAGGCCAATTTGCTTGTGGTTGTGCTTTGGAATGAATGTGTGTGCACCATTTGGAGTTTTGGATTTTGGAGATGCTTCATTACCTGAAGATCCTTTTTCCAAAATCACTTTTGGAACTTGACTTGGCATAGAGGAATTAAATCCTAAGCCTGTCTTATCTCCACATTCTCTTTGGCTCATAATAAGATCATCCAAAGATTTTGATGCCTTAGTGAATGAGGCAATCACATTTTGAGGTCATTTTCCCTCTTTTACGTGGCGACTATCTCTGCTATTAACTTAGCATTTCGACTTTTAGCTCTTTATTCTCATCGGCTATGTGGTCGAGAGTGCTCATCTCCTTAGTCAGCTGTGAGTTTTGGCTTTTGAGTAGGTTGTTTTCCTCATTTAGTAGTGTGTGTGAGTATTTAATGTGTTCAAAGTCTTTCTTCATTTTGCCTAATGAATCATAAAGATCAGTGGGTGATGAAGTGTGTGTGTCACAATCACTGTCACTAGAATCTGAGTGTGATGAGTTAGAGTGTACCTCATCTTCTTGGTCAGGTTGGTCTTGTTCTTTGGCCATTAGACAGATCAAGGCTTATTCTTCAGAGTCACTTGAGTAGTCAGCTTCACTACTCTCCGAGTCTGCTGTGTCTTTTGACTTGGTTGTCTCAACAGTCTCTGCAGCCAACATTGCATTTTTCTTCTCTTATCTTCTTTCTCTGAAGACTTTTCTTTCCTATTCATTCATGTATTTGTTGACTACAGGATATGGGCAATCAATGACATAGTGACCGGGTTGCCTGCAGTTCCAGCATAGATTTTCAACTTTCTGATCAGTTCTTTCCATCCTTGGATTGTCAGCTCTTTGATACTCAACCTTTTGATGCTCTGTTCTTTTGGGTGGACTATCTTCCCTTGACTTGGAGGGACTGAGTGTCTTCTGGAGGATTCACCTTTGCCTCTTTTGTAATTCTTGTTGAAGAATTTGTTAAACCTTTTAACCATTAGGGCAATCTCCTCTTGGTCAATGACTTCCTTGACCTCAGCTCTTTTACCATCCTTAGCTATTAGAGCAGTTGTTTTGGGCACAACTGTCTCTTCTAGGTCTTTTCTTCTCAGCTCAAATTCGTAGGCTTTGAGATCTGAGAATAGCTCATGGTTGGATGTTTTTGATAGGTCCATGGAGTGTCTCAGGGCCATGACTTTCATTTCCCATTCAGCTGGGAGACTTCTTAGAATCTTCATACACATTTCTTTCTGTGTATATTCTTTTCCAAATGCGAATGACTCATTGGTAATTTTACGTGAACCGAGCATCCGGTTGATCCAAGGTTTCTCCCGCAAGCATCTTAAAGTTTTCAAATTTTTGTACAAAGAACAGATAGTTTATTTTCCTTGATTTGCTCAGAGCCTTCACAAATCTGGGTTAGCTTATCCCAGATTTCTTTTGCAGTCTTGCATGATTTGACTTTGTTGAACATGGCTTTATCCAAAGTTTTGTAAAGAATGTCCTTGACAACGTTGTCCAAGTTGTATCTTTTTTGTCATCATTTGTCCATTCAAATTTGTTGGTTTTCAACCATAGCCGGGTCCGGGAGCAACATCCTCTTCTCTTTAATTTCAGTGCAGCAATCCTCCTCCTTGCATGTGTTCACTTTTAAAATTTGCGGTGGCCCATCTTCTATTACTATCCACATTTCATCGTGTAATCTTTGATAGATGAGCACGCATACGAATTTTCCAATCATCAAATTCCTCAATTGTGAACATAGGGATGCGTGTCAAATTTGCTTCCATGATAATAACTTTGTTGAATAAAAGAGTTTTGAAAGATCAAGTGCTAAAGCAAGCTTTGAGAGATTGGAGATCTAGTTCAAGAACGGTGCGGAAGGCTCAATGAACCAACCGCTCCGATACCACTTGTAGGTCCCAAGGGGTGTGAGTGTAAGGTTTAGAAGGGGGGTTGAATAAATCTTACCAACTTTTCAATTTAGTCCTTTTAAAAAGTTCAGAGTTAGTATTTCACAGCTAAGTCCTTGGTGGACAACTAAGTTAGTTAATCCAGAGTTAGCCACTCAATGCACTGATTCGATCTGTTGATAGTATAACTCAATTTGTTTTGACTAAAACTTAACTCATTGTGATATGTTTTTAGCGGAAGACTTAACACCCTTGAATTTGGTTTAAGTTAGTTTTAATACTTGGTTTTAGCACTTTGTTGATTATCAATTGGATAGCAAATTTATCAGCAGATATTGAAATAATATACAGAGATTAAAGTGCTGAAAAGTAAGTGACACAATAAATATAGAGGTTCGAAGATGGGGTAATTCTTCTACTCATCTCTTCTCCAACTCCTGGAGGAATCCACTAAGTATTGATCAGAGTACAAAGTGGTTATCAGTCCAGATGCAAGTCTTGATCACACAGCTGACTTGATCATTTGGGACTCAGTCTGGAGATGCCTTGGTCACACAACTGGCTTCTTGTACGACTCAGCTTCTTCACAGGGCAGTTGCCTTGCTACTACAGCCCACTTGCTCAAGCTTCTTGGATTTGATCACGAAGCCCTCCAAAAACTTGAGACTGGTTCGACCTTGAACCTTTCTACAATCATTTGTGGAAGGTAGACCCCTTGATTCTTCAAATGTTTCCTCTTCAACTGATTGAAGTCGTCTTTCCTTCACAGGTGAGTGTTGGATTGATTTCATTCGTAATGTAGGCTTGAGGATTGAGCTTAAATGACTTGATAATATTTCAGGTTACAAATATTGCTTTCTTGCTTGTAATGGTTTTCTCAGGTAATCAAGGTAACCTTTTCTCAAGGTGATTCCTCAGCCTTTTATAGTGTTCTTTTGAAAATTTGCCCGTTGAAGAGATAGGTTAATTTTCAAAAGACACTAGTGTTCGTTGGCTTGTCTTGTTGCAGTCCTTGGAATTGACATTTCCTCGTATTGAATGAGTCTTCAGCTTTTCAGAGTTCTGACATAGGTGCAGTGCTTCCCATTGGTTTATTCCTTTTGCACGCTTACGGGATGAGCACTTTAAGAAAGCGATATGGGAGTATTACTTGTTTAAGTAATTTTCTTGACTTACGTGCAACGGATCTCTTTCAGTTGTCTCGACTTGACTGCATTTCCTTGATTTCCCCAGATGACTTCGAGTCAGCTTTCAATCATTAGATGACTCATCTGTCACATCAACTTGAGACTTGGCTATCTTGAGTTGAGTTGAGTGACATTTTACTGTTTTGCATCTTGATCGAGTTCTGTCTTTTCTTCCTTGCTACACTCATTTGCCTCACAGCGGAGTCTTCCTTCAAGTCTCCAGTTGACTTCTTGCATGTTCAGGCATAGCTGACTTAACTCAGCTCGACCAGTCCTATCTATTACAATGCAAATTACAAGGAAAATGGGGTGCCAACTTTCTCTTCTAAGTTTTACATGGCATTCATCAAAATCTAAAAAATAATTTCCCAACAAGTCTAACACCTAAAATCCAGCTTACTTAAGTGTTTGCTGGTACTATAATGAGCTCAGTGCTTATTATGGTAAAGACCTACTTGGCCATGTGCTGGGTAGGCACTCCGGCGATGATGGTGACCAGTTTATTTTTTCTAGGTTTGTCTATTAAAATCCAATGAGCCAAAGGTGGAGATTGTTGAGTAATTGGCCCATTAGCTTTAATAGCTTAGCACATGTCTCATGTTTGCCTGGCCCAAAGCAACCCAAAGCCTCCTAGCCCAATTCCCATACCCATTGAGTGACTGCGGCACCCGTTTTATATGTCTGCGGATCCTTTACGTATAATCTGAGCCATTGATTGATACCTCTTGATCTTGGTCATTCATCTGGACTATAGAACGGCTACATTCGAAACCCGAATCCACATTCTGTGTGTTTTCACTCTCTCACTCAACTCTCTCGAATCTTCTTCTCCGTTCATCTTCTCTGTGAAATCTAATCTCTCATCGATGTTTCTGTGAAATCTTGTGAGTTTCTGGAAGATCTGAGTATTTACTTCTCTACTTCACTTCCTTTGTGGACGAACTGGGTTGGGGCCAAAACTAGGGTTTCTGGGAAGATTAAGGTTTGTTCGATTCGAGACTTTTTCTTGGGTCTCTGGGTGTGGATCTGGGGTTTTAGTGAGGTATTGTTGGCAAGGTTTTGTGGTCCTTCTGTCTTTGGTTCTCTGAGGATTTCTCTGGTGACTTACCTTCGTGGTTTAGAGAAAAAACTGGTTCTGAGCCGATAATCAATATCGATCTTGGGGGTTTTGCCCTTCTTGTTACTATTCTGCAATTGTTGTATTTTACTTTCAATATTGAGTTTAGAGTATAATTTGTACTAATATGCACTTATTGAGTTTGTATTTATTTTGGTACTTCGTGTATCAATCTATTCAAAGGCGAATAGATACGCAACAGTGATAATTTTGGCCCTGGCACGCTCTGAAAATTACAGATTGAATATAATTTTAAAAGTTTCCACATGACGGAATTTTATCGTAATATAATGAGAGTTATTACGATAATTAGAAGCCATAATAATCATTGATGCAAAACCAGTGATATATATATATATATATATATGATAATTGGTTTCAGAAATTGGATCATTTTTTTAAAAATTAAAAATTGGATCATTATTATTTAAAACATTAAAAATTGTGTTCAGTTTTTTATTTGCATGATTTTTTTAAATAAAAAAAACTATTTCAATTATATATTTAAATTTTTTTGAAACAAATGTGTTTACATAATCTTGATGTCGGGACCCTCCAGACACCATATATTTTCATTCCTTAATTTGTGAGAACGTCATTTCACTTGGATGCAATAAATTCTAAAAAGTGAAATCAAAAGATTTGTTTTGAGTCTAATTTTAATATTTCTATCAAAGAAAGGGAAGACTTACTAATTTTAATAGAATAGTTTGTTTCTTGATAACATAATGATTGCAGCCCTAGGCATTATATAGAGCTAAGAGAATATTCTAGATAGGACACTTGTCAATATATTACTAGTCTATCATATAACAATATGGGAATCTAATATTGCTGTGAATTCAGGTGGTGGCCGTCCGCTTCCTTCATGCTAGGGCCACTGTCCTTTTTGTGAACGTTGGAGGGAATAATTCTAATTGGTATTTCCCTTCTTATATCTTCATTCTTATGACGCCCCCTTAATTCGAGCAAGGATCGAGGGACAACATTGAGCTTGGACCTCATCCGAGTGAAGAATTGTCCCGATAGAGCTTTGGTGAACGTGTCCGCTACTTGATCAAATTGTAGGAACATATTGCACAAGCATTTCTTTGTTCAAGACCTTTTCTCTGACAAAATGTAAATCTAATTCTACATGTTTGGTACGACAGTGATTAACTGGATTGGCGGATAATGCAACTGCTCCTTGATTTTCTATCCATATGACATGTGGCTTTTGAAGAGTGTAACTCAACTAATGAAGAAGTGACTGAATCCAAAGAACTTCACAAGTGACAAGGGCCAAACTTCGATATTCAGATTCGGTGCTTGACCTAGATACATCAGGCTGCTTCTTGGCACTCCAAGATATGAGATTTCTCCTAAAATAGACACAATATCCTGTGGTAGATCTCTTCTCATCAATGTCAGATCCCCAATATGATTTGCATAGGCTGTCAAGTTCATATTTTCATATTTGAAGAATTGTAGTCCATAGTCGACAGTTCATGCGAGATATCTTAAAATCCTTTTAACTGCCTTCCAATGTGTGTCCATAGGTGATTGTTTATATTGACAAACTTTGTTCACACATGCTATATCAGGTCTTGTAATCATGGCATATTGTAATGTTTCAACTATGTTACGATACTCTTTTCCATCAACAGTGGGTTGCTCTTCAAACTTGGACAAATGATGTCCTATTATCATAGGTGTATTTGTTCCTTTAGCTCCACTCATATTTGCTTTTTCAAGAATACCTTGGATATATCTTTTTTGATTCAGAAACAAGTCTGTATTGGTGTTGCATATCTTTATCCCAAGAAAGAAATTAAGTGTTCCCAAGTCCTTTAAAGAGAATAACTTGTTCAGATTATCAATCACCCTTTGAACTTCATCATTATTAGAACCTGTTATAATGATATCATCCACATAGCTCAAAATGTAGATGCTACTGTCTCTCCCATGCCTAAAATATAGAGAACTGTCAACTTTAGAGACTGAAAAACCAATACTCTTGAGAGCTCCACTGAATTTTGAAGTCCATGCTCTAGAAGCTTGTTTCAAGCCATAAATGGATTTGTGCAATTTGCACACCATATTACTTCCCTTGCTCAATTCAAAACCTAGTGGTTGAGCCATATATAACTCTTTCGATGTCACCATTCAAGAAAACATTGTCCAAATCTAATTGTTTTACTGTCCAGGAATGAAATAATGCAATAGACAATATAATTCCAATGGTAACAGGCTTGATAACAGGACTAAAGGTATCAATGTAATTGAAACTGGGTACCTGTGTGTAGCCCTTGGCTACAAGTCTAGCCTTATGTCTCCCAATAGAACCATCTGCATTTCTCTTGAGTTTAAAAACCCATTTACATCCAACAGCCTCCCTATCTATAGGCAATTCACAAATCTCTCAAGTTCCATTTTTGATAAGAGGAAAGTTCTCATTTTCCATTGCTTGCTTCCAATTGGGCTGCTGAAGGGCCTCAACATAACTTGCTAGTTCTTTTTCATCATAATTTACTGTAGAAACATATGTTTTGGGCTTAAAATTCTAGCTTTGGATCTAGTCATCATAGGGTGTGAAGGCACATGATGTGTAGCCTGATCTGTACTTGCATGCTCATCAATGGGATTAGCACTGTGAGTAGAATTTGTTAAATTCTCAATAGGCAAATCTACAATTAAGTGACCACCTGAAGGAATGGGTATTGTGCGATTTGATGATGATGAAGATGAAGGATACGAAGGAGTATGTGGTCTGTGATCAGTCTTAGGTATAAGAGACATAGGGCTCAATGATTCAGGATCAGAAATGGTAGCAAACTGTTGTGGAGGAGAAAGGGATGTGGCGGAATGAGAGTAAGACGACTGATGCATGGTGTCAGTTTGTAGATGAGCTTTACTAGTGATAAAAGGGAATTGTGACTTATCAAAAACATGGTGATTGGTTACTATCACTCTATTATTGGGAAGCAAGACTTTATAACCTTTGTATTGGGGACTATATCCAAGAAAAACTCCAGATTCACTCCTATAATCAAGCTTGTGTTTGGTATAAGGTTTTAGATAAGGATAGCATAAACAACCAAAGGTTTTTAAGGCATGAAAATGTGGCTTCTTTCCGGTTAAAACTTCAAAGGGGGTTTTGTAGTTCAATTGCTTGGATGGAGTTCGACTTATGAGGTAGACACTGGTAATAAATGTATCATCCCAATATCTCTGTGTAACATGGGATTTAGCAAGAAGAGAAAGCCCAACCTCAACTATGTGTCTATGGTTTCTTTCAGCAATACCATTTTGTTGAGGAGTGTAGGGCAAGAAAGCCTATGAATAATTCCATTTCTTGAAATAAAGGCAAAAGAGGCTTGTATTAGGTCCCCCCATCACTTTGTACCATTTTAATTTTTGTGTTATAGTGATTTTCAACAAGGTTTTTGAAATGAACAAATGCTCCAACAACATCAGACTTGAGCTTTAAGAGATAAATCCATGTATATTTGCTTGCATGGTCGATAAAACTGACATAATATAGTATCCATTGACAGATTTAATAGGAGAAGGACCCCATAGGTCGATATGAATTAACTGCAAAATTTCATAGTCATTAGAAACAAAAATTGGAAATGGAAGTTTGTGACTTTTTCCTTTCATACAAGATGAACATATAACATTCTCATTATCAGGAAAATATGGAATAGAACTAGCATCTAATGCCTTTTTGACAATGTCAAATGAGGGATGTCCTAGTCTATTGTGTCATACATGCAAGCCTATCTTATTTCTGGTTTAAACAGAGTTCACCACAGGAGGATTGGGAAAACTGATTATTATTCAAGGTGGAATGAGAGGATGGGGATGAAGCTTTTATGGTAGTCTCAAGGTTGAAGATGTACAATCCATTCTCAACCTTCCCTTTGAGAAGAATTTGCCCTGTTTGTTGATCCTTTACAAGACAAAAATCAGGATAAAATTCAAAATAAATGTTATTGTCTTTGGAAAATTGAGAAACACTGAGAATATTCTTTCTTATGTGTGGTACATGAAGGAGATTTTCCATAATGAGAAATTACCAAACTTGTGCCATTCCCAATCTGAACCTTTTCAGTGCCCTGGTATTCTGAAGCCAAGCTCAAATTGTTGAGATCAAATGTAACATGGTTGCTGGCGCCTAAGTCTGGATACCAAGAACTCTCAGAGGCTAAGTCAGTAGCTCCACCACTTGGAAAGCTGGCAATGTTAGCCATAAGTTGTTGATTCATAGAACCAAAGTTTGCCTGTCCATTGAGATTAAAATGATTAGTTCCTGGCATATAATTTGTATCAAACCTATAGTAGCATCTTTGAGAAGTATGATTGGTCCTTTTACAAAGCTGACATCCTCCAAAGTTGTGGTAGTTGTTTTTTCCTCATCCTCGAAAAGATCCACCTCTAAAAGATGCTCTGCCTCTATTGCCAATGTAAGGTGAAGATCTGGATCTTTCAAACTGGTTGGAAGAACCTCAATTGATTAGAGTTTTGAGTAGCAATATTAACCGTATGGTGAGAACCTTCAACACCAAAATGACCAGTTTCAATCCTTTCAAGTCTAGCCTCAAATGTTAAAAGCAGAGATGTGCTTCCACAATAGAAATTGGTTCTGTTTTAGAAGTAACAAACACCATAACAGAGTTATACTCACTTCCTAACCCTGACATTATATGCATAAAGTGTTCTTCTTGACTAATACTCTCCCCTGCGGTTTTCAATGCATCAACACAACCATTGATTTTACTCAAAAATTCTCTCATGGTTTGATTTCCTTTTCTGATATTCTGCAGCTGCTCTCTATAGTGCAGATTCTTAGCTCTAGTCTGACTAGAAAAAATTGTTTCAAGACAACTCCAAATTTCTCTAGTTGTGCTCAATCCAACAATGTCAACAAGTAAATTTTCAGATAATGAAGATAAAAGCTATGAAGCAATGAGTTGATTTTGCCTAATCCAGTTAATATACTCAGGATTTGGTGTACCTGCTGGGATGTATTCTCCAGTCAAAAGTTTTTCTGGTTCTTTCTTCTCCCCAGTGAGAAAATCTTCCAACCCATAGCCTTTTACTGCAACAATGATTTTTTGTTTCAAAATAAGGTAGTTTCCTTCATTCAACTTGATAGTTATAAGTTGGCTCAAAAGTTGCAAAGCATGTGAACTGGTGGAACTAATGCTTGAGGTGGAAGAGCTCGACATGATGAAACAAAAAGGAAGAATATAAAGAAAAAGTGAATGGCACAAAGTCCAGGTTTTACCCTGGAGCCTTGATACCATGATAGAAAATGAAAAACTCCATAGATGCAGAAATTCTATAAAATGTCTTCTTGTGTATTATAGAATATTTGTTTCTTGATAACATAATGATTGCAGCCCTAGGCATTATACAGAGCTAAGAGAATATTCCAGATAGGACACTTGTCAACATATTACTAGTCTATCATATAACAACATGGGAATCTAATATTGCTGTGAATTCAGGTGGTGGCCGTCATCTTCCTTCATGCCAAGACCACTGTCCTTTTTGTGAACGTTGGAGGGAATCCAGCTGGTATTTCCCTTCTTATATCTTCATTCTTATCAGGAATTTGTGATACACATTTGCTTTTGATTTTTGAATAAAAAGGTTTCCATTGCAAATTTCATGTTTTGTATGGTGTTATATCACTATTTCATATTATTACATATTTTTTTAATGTAACTTAATGATTGAACGATGTAAACAGGGGCGGCCCTGGGGTGGCCAAGGTGGTACCGCCGCCGGCAAGGGCTCCCAGATTTTATTTATTTATTTTATATGTATTTATGTGGATATATAAATTAAAGGTTGAAATAATGAGCAAAGATCGGTTTTTTTTGCCTTTCAATCTAATATTTTTCTTTTTGCAAAAAAAAAAAAACATAAGTGAAGGTTTCTTTTTTGCCATTTTATGTGGCTATTTTTTCCCCGTCTATCTATGTAACTATTTTTTTTTTACCAAACTATACTTTTTTCTTTTTGCAAAACCAAAAAAATAATTGAAGAATTGAAATAGTCGTCCACCTTTTCTCATTATGTCCTTCGTATTTGCCATTTTTTTCCTTTAGCAAAACCCAAAAATAGAATTGAAGAATATAAAAATGCAAGAAGATCAATTTTTCATAGCTAATTTATTAGTTTTTTATTGTCTTTTTCTCTATGATAAATTATATTGAACAATCTTTTTCGTAATTTATTTAATAAAACTGAAATGTTACAGTTGGAGTATTATTATTTTTTTAGTATATATCTTATTTTTTTAATGTTAAATTAATGAAATTATATTTGTACCATTCATTTTATTATTTTTAATTTTTTATTATGTAAACACAAGGGCCCTATTTTTTTTATTCGCTCCAAGCCCCCCTGTTTAGTGTGAGTTTTACATGTATTTTGGGCATGATTTTGGATATAATAGGTTGATAAACATGTATTAACTTAGTAAAATGTGTCATGTTCTCATAAAGTGGAAAAGATATTAAGCTTTGCTCGTTTTGCAGGAAATTAACGATGTTAGTAGAACTTTTGTGGCAAATCGGAGCATTGCTATAAAGGACAATCAAGAATCGAGCGATTACGCAAAGAATGGAGCTAAACCGTGCGAAAAAAGGACGCGCACGCATGGGCTGGTCGTGCCTATACGCACGGCTCGTGCATCCTTCCAAGAAAAAATCAAAGCTTCGACTTGACGCACAGGCTGGTCATGCGCATAGGCACGGCTCGTGCGTCTGTGCGGGTTTTTCAGAGTCTCGTTGCATAGTGACTTAGGTTTGGCCCGAGATGTTATAAATAAAGAGGAGATGGATCCAGAAGATGAGACACTTACTTTTACCCTATATAGCATAGGAAAGAGGATCCTTCTGCGGAGGAATCGAGAGAAAGGTCGAGATCGCATCCACACTTGAGGATTAAAGATTGATTGAGAGATCATCGATATCCCTGAGTTTTTCTTACTCCATTGTATTCTTATTTTTCATCTATTTTGATATGGATATGAACAATTTGTCTATGAATTCTTCGTTTCCCATGTCCGGCTAAAAACCTTGTGATTCCGGGGTTTGGGATTAGGTTAATCAACTCTTGTTTAATGCTTAATTTTAATTGAAGTTATTACTTCGAACCCTATTCGAGTAATTTGCTTTATTACTTGTTTTATCATATGGCCAATGGTTTAACATGATTGATGTGTTGATTCATAATTAGAGAGATGAGTTTCAATACTAGATCATGAGTACTTGACATGGATATTTTGCAATGATTGAGAAGTATGTGAGTATTTGTGAGGATTACTGATCTTATATACTTTTAGGAGTTATTTATCTGATGTTGAGTAGAGATGCTAGCATATATAATTCAATCAACGTATTTATTGTGTCTCGAGAGAGAGGATAAATTGTTTTTGTGATCGTCTTATAGGGAAGATAGATAATAACTTTGGTTTGATTAATCTGATAACAAGAGGGAGATTAACTAAAACCATAACCCTGGAATCTATTCATCTACTTAATCTTTTCAATCGTGACTCTTTGCTTTGTTCTTTTTATGATAAAATATTGTCTTAGCTTTAATAAACAACAATCACACTTCGATCGTCTAAATAAAAATAGTGTCATTACAATCTCAATACTTAGTGCGTTAATTTATTAGTCTCTGTGGGATCGACCTTACTTACCCTATCTATTAACTATATTGTTCACTTGCGGTGAATTAAATTTTTAGTATTAATATTGCGATAAATAGTGTTATTTCTAATTTAGATATTTTTATTTTAATTTTGTTAAGTTTCACTCCAAAAGTGTTTGATTTGTTTCTTTTAGTTGGTTAAGGTAGTGCATGAACACTCCCTCAAAGCAAAGGGAATTAGCACCGTTCATACCAGAAGTTCAAGCTTTCGCCAGGCGAATAAGTGCAACTACTAAACGAGCATAAAGAAATCAAGATCATACTATGGAGGTTGTGGACGAGAACAATGGGGGTAGAAATGGGAACAATGGGAACAATAATCAGTTTGCCGATACCAGAAGCTCCGGCAGTTCAACAATAAGCGATTCGCGATTACTTTCGCCCTCAGACAAATCGCAACTATGGTGAAATTTCCCATATCCCGATTAATGCTAATAACTTTGAGTTGAAGTCGGCGTTAATTTCAATGATTCAACAGAACCAGTTTAGGGGATTTGCAACTGAGGATCCCAACTCTCATCATGCACACTTCATGCAAATCTGTAACACGATCAAGATGAATGGAGTGTCGGATGATGCTATACGCCTGCGCCTATTCCATTTCTCATTAAGGGATAAGGCAAGAAACTAGTTAGGCACATTGACTCAGGGCAGTGTTAATACTTGGGATGAGTTGAGCCAGAAGTTCTTATTCAAATTCTTACCACCAAGCAAGATATTGCAGCTTAAGAGCGAGATCACTCAGTTCAGACAGTTCAACCCTGAGCCACTGTACGAGGCCTGGGAGAGATTCAGAGACTTATTGAGGAGATGTCTGCAACATGGGTTTCCAGAGGATCAACAACTTTGTTTCTTCTACAATGGGTTGTTGGGATGGACAAGATCATTTGTGGATGCCGCAGCAGGAGGAGTTTTACTAGAAAAATTCCCACAAGATGCATTTAATTTGCTTGAGGAGATGGCAATGAATAGCTATCAGTGGACCTCCGAGAGGACAAATGTGAAAAGGGTAGCCGAAGTTTCTGATTTGGACCTAATCAAAGCATTAGCGATTCAGATGACAGCTTTGACTAATTAGATAAGTGTTCTAACTAAAGGGGCTGAAGTAAACATTGGTGCAAATAATGGGAAAGTTCCCCAAGATCTTATGGAGGAAGCTAATTATGTCAATAATCGAAATTTCAACAATTTTTGGAATAATTTGACGGCCACTCATTATCATCCGAATTTGAGGACTCTTATGTGAATACGAAGAACGTGATGCAACCACCACCAGGTTTCAGTGTGACGAACAGAGTCATTAATACGGAGACAAAACCATCAATGGAAGATGTTCTAACTTCATTTATGAGTCAGACAAGTTTGTTTATGAATGAAATGAGGAACCGATTTAGTAAGGATGATGCTAAGCTGGACAAAATTGAGACACATGTCACTCAATTGGCTAACACCATGGGATCACAAATGAAAAATCTTGAAACTCAGATTGGTCAATTAGCTACAGTCGTTGGTGGACAACATCAGAAAGGCCAATTTTCGAGAAATACTAAAGTCAATCCAAAGGAGCAGTGTGAAGACATTCGTCTAAGGACTGGTACGGAGTACGAGGGGCCGAAAATTTCGAAAAATAATGAGAAATCGCAACCACGCACAACCCATGCGCCTACGCACGAGCTTCCCGTGTGCCTACGCACGAGCTGCCCGTGCGTGGTGCCGAACAAGTAATTTCAACCCCTGGAGAAAAGGACACTGTAGCAAATGGCAACATTGAGGTCGAGGATGGAAACGAGGGACACACTGTTGAACAAAAAGAGGCTGAGTAGCTTAAATCTTCCTCTAACTCTGATTTTTCGAAACATACTACTCCCTTCCCTTTTTCTCAACAATTTCAAAAGAAAAAGTTAGATGCCCAATTTGCAAAATTTCTGGATATCTTTAAGAAATTGCATATAACATACGTTTTGCAGACGCATTGGAGCAAATGCCTAATTATGCAAAATTTCTTAAGGCTATGATGTCTAAAAAGTGAAAGATGACAGGATTCAACACAGTAAATCTGACGAAGGAGTGCAGTGCCATAATTCAACAAAAACTACCTCAAAAACTTAAAGTTTCGGGGAGTTTTACTATTCCTTGTGCAATAAGGGGTGTTTTCTTCAATAAAGCACTTTGTGATCTAGGAGCAAGTATTAACTTAATGCCTTTGTCCATTTTCAAGAAACTTGGATTAGGAGAGGTGAAGTCATCCACGATCACTTTGCAACTTGCGGATCGATCACTCACATATCCTAAGGAAATCATAGAAGATGTGCTCTTGAAACTCGACAAATTTATATTCCCCGTGGATTTCTTAGTGTTGGACATGGAGGAAAACCACGACGTCCCTCTGATACTTGGGCGTCCATTCCTAACCACCAAAAAGGCCTTGATAGATGTGCAGAAGAGAGAACTCACATTACGGGTTAATGATAAGCATGTTTTATTTTCTATCTATAAGGCTATGAAATTTCATGATAGTGTTGAGAATTGCAACTTCTTAGACATAGTTGATTCATGCATTGACGATTACTTAGATCATACATTGTCTCATGATGATTTAGAGTTTGGTTTAACCCATTCATGTTCGACGTCAGGTGTAATGCTTGATTTCAACAACCAAGACTTGTATGACTATGTTGCGCTCTAGACAATATGCAGGAACAACCGAAAAGCGTGAGAGGAAAAAACATGAAGAAGGAATAAGGGGAAACAGGTCGCAACCACGCACGACTAGGGCTGATCAACAAAAACCAAAAACCGCAAAAACCGACCGAACCAAACCGCACCACACCGCAATTGCTTAATTATTGGAAAAACCGCGATTAATATTTTTAGTCTAAACCGCACCGCATAAGATGGTGCAATTACAATTTGAAGTCTCAAACCGCACCGACCGCACCGCAAGTAGAATACTACATATATATATATATTATATTTTCTATATATGTCATTACATTCTCTAAATCTATAGTATATTTATGTATAATTATGTATTGTCATATTTAATTATTTCACTTGTGTATTATAGGTATATTAGTCAATTTACTCAATAGTTTAAACATCAAAGCCTTCATTTCTTGTTATGGATGTAGATTGTAGATTGAAATATTCAAGTTATGGGAGAGCATATTAGTCAATTTATTGTTCGATGAAAACTTTGTAGAGGTGCTTATTTATTTGTAAAAATTAAACTAGGAGCATAAACGGAAATTTAAAGCACCCATCTCCATACTTTTAGATTAAGCTTTTAGATTATGACTAAATGAAGCAGAACCGAGAAGCAAAAGTTGATACTTGAAAATATTATAAAATGGTTTTTAAGGCCAAAATATAAGAAAACCTTTTTTTAGTGATTGCAAAAACTCCATATTTCTATTAGATTCAACTATTATATGTTATTGAAGTTGTTATAATATTCAGTTTAGGCAATTACAACATATTCTTAACTTTTTAATTATCGAATTGATAAGTTGTTTTTGCTCATTTTGATTGTTCTATATAATATTCACTTATTGCAATGCGTTAAAACCGCAAAACCGACCGAAACCGCCCAAAACCATTGAAAACCGCATGTTTGTTTTATTCTAAAAAACCGCGACTTGAAATCAAACTTGTGGCCGAACCGTACTTAGCAATTCGGTTTGAAAATATTGAAAAAATCGCCCAAACCGCACCGTGATCACCCCTACGCACGAGCAACCTATGTGTGGTGCCGAAGAGGACATGAAGCAGGACAAAGAACGCATGGCCCATGCGTATGCGCACGGACAGCCCTTGCGTGAGCCCAAACATTTGATTTTTACCCCAGAACTCAAACCGTTACCTGAGCACCTCAAATACGCATTCCTTGGTGCAAAGGACATGAATCCGATAATCGTATCCTTTCTTTTAACTTCAGCTCAGCTTTAAAAATAGCTTAGGGTGTTGAGAAAATATAAGTATGTACTAGGTTGGTCGATATCTTATTTAAAAGGCAAAAGTCCATCGATTGTCATGCATAAAATTCGTATGGAAGATGTGTATAAACTTTCAGTGCAGAATCAAAGACGATTGAACCCTATTATGCAAGAGGTTGATAGGAAAGAGGTTTTAAAGTGGTTAGATTCAGGGATTGTCTATTACATATCTGATAGTTTTTGGGTGAGCCCGGTACAAGCGGTACCAAAGAAAGGGGGGATGACAATAGTAAAAAATGAGAATGATGAGTTAATTGCCACTCGGATAGTTACAGGGTGGTGTATCTGTATTGATTATAGAAAATTGAATGATGCCACTCGTAAAGATCATTTTACCCTCCCCTTTATTAATATGATGTTAGATCGTTGATGGGATTTAATTATTAATATTTTCTGGATGGTTATTCCGGGTACAATTAGATCATGATTGCACTGGAAGACCAAGAGAAAATGACATTTACATGTCCCTATGATATGTTTGCATTCTGTAGAATGTCATTCGGACTATGTAATGCACCGGCGACTTTCCAGAGTTGTATGATGGCTATATTTCACGATCTTATAGAAATTATGGAGATGTTCATGGATGATTTTTCTGTCTTTGGAGATTCATTTGATCATTTCCTTCACAGTCTTTCTTTAGTTTTACAAAGATGCGAAGAAACTAATCTTGTTCTGAATTGGGAGAAGTGCCATTTTATGGTATGTGATGGCATTGTACTTGGCCACCGAGTTTCTTCTGCAGGTTTAGAAGTGGACAGACTAAATATTGTGGCAATTGAGAAACTCCCACCTCCGACAAATGAAAAAGTAATCAGAAGTTTCTTGGGGCACGCCGAATTCTACAGAAGGTTCATTCGTGACTTTTCTAAGACCATTAAACCTTTCAGCCAATTATTAGAAAAAGATTCCCTCAAAAAAAATTATTAGAAAAAGATACCGCTTTCAATTTTTCCGATAATTGTTTACAGGCATTCGAGATTTTGAAGAAGACATTGGTGACTGCACCAATTCTCATAGTTTTGGATTGGATTCAGCTCTTTGAGCTGATGTGTGATGCCAGTGATTTTGCAGTAGGGAATGTTCTTGGCCAGAAAAGGGATAAGTTGTTCAGAGCCATCCACCTACGCGAGCAAAACATTGGACAGTGCCCAACAGAATTACACTACCACTGAGAAAGAGATGCTGACAATTGTATTCGCATTCGACAAATTCCGATCTTATTTGATTGGAACAAAGACAATAGTCCACACAGACCATGCGGCTATCAAATATCTCTTTGACAAGAAAGATGCAAAATCGAGACTGATTTGGTGGATTCTCTTATTGCAAGAATTCAATGTGGAAATTAGAGACCGAAACGGATGCAAAAATGTGGTGGCAGACCACTTATCCAGGCTTCAGTACAAAAAGGACGAGAAAGAGGGTACAAAATTGATCAAGGAAGAGTTTCCAGATGAACAACTTTTATTAGCACATGCAACATTCCCATGGTACGCAGATTTCGTTAATTACTTGGTAGCGGGAGTTTTGCCTCCAGATTTATCCTCTTATCAGAAAAAGAAGTTTCCCCATGATGTAATGTTCTATATGTGGCATGACTCATTGCTCTTTAAGAGATGCGCAAACATGATAATCAGACGATGTGTGCCTCAAGAAAAGTGGGAGGGAGTTCTACAACAGTGCCATTCTTCACATTCTGGTGGACATTTTGGTCCGACACGCACTGCTGCGAAGGTACTACAGAGTGAGTTATATTGGCCTACTTCATATAATGATTGTTATTTGTATGTGCAGCAGTGTGACAGATGCCAACGGATGGGGAACATCTCTAGACGACATGAGATGCCTATGACAAATGTGATGGAAGTAGAGCTATTTGATGAGTGGGGAATTGATTTCATGGGTCCCTTTGCATAATCTTCAGGCTATCAATACATTCTACTCGCAGTGGAATATGTATCCCGATGGGTAGAAGCAATTCCTTCACAGACAAACGATGGACAAGTAGTACTGCGGTTCCCGAAGAAAAATATATTCACTCGATTTGGAACCCCGAGATCTTTGATTAGTGATGGAGGGTCACATTTTGTGAATAAATTGATGAGCAATCTACTTGCAAAGTATGGGGTTAGGCATAACGTGGCATTGGCATACCATCCGCAAGCAAATGGGCAAGCTGAAGTAACCAATCAAGAGATCAAACAAATCTTAGAAAAGACGGTGAGCACAAATCGCAAAAATTGGGCTATGAAGTTAGATGATGCTTTATGGGCATATCGGACAGCCTTCAAGACGCCTTTGGGCACATCTCCATACCAACTGGTATTTGGAAAATCGTGTCACTTACCCGTAGAATTAGAACATAAAGCATTTTGGGCAGTAAATAAGTTAAATTTTGACTTCAAAACAACGGGTGAAGAAAGGCTATTGCATTTGAATTAGATGGAAGAGTTCTGAGATGAGACCTACGAGAACTCCAGGATCTACAAGGAGCGCACAAAGAGATGGCATGACAGGATGATTAAGAAACGAGAGTTTTTACCCAGTGAACAAGTCTTCTTGTACAACTCACGTCTCAAACGTTTTCACGGAAAACTCAAATCTCCGTGGCCGGGGCCATTCGTAATTAAAAAAGTGTTATCACTCCCAGGAGTAGTGGAATTGTTGACATGGGATGGTGAGACATTTATGGTCAATGGTCAGAGGATCAAGCACTATTTCCAAAGAGATCAAAAGGAAGAGGTGGAATACATCACCTTGCGGGGTCCGTGATCAAAACATACATGCGTCAAGCTATAGACGTTAAATTTAATGCTTGTTGGGAGGCAACCTAATAGTTTGGCATTATTTTCGTTTTTCTTTTCCTTCATTAGGTAGGATTTATTTGCTTTAATCTTATATATATATATATATATATATATATAAAATGAAAAACATCATTCACATTGATGCATGGGCAGCCTGTGCGCATACGCACAGCCCGTGTGCAAATGCGAAGGTGGGGGACTGCTCTCGACTTGACGCAGGGGCATGTCATGCGCATGTGCATAGCTCGTGCGTCTATCCCCTGAAGCCTTCTTAAGTCACGAATTGGGGCTTCCCTCTTCACTCAAACTCTCTCTCCTGAGCCCTAATTGCAAAATCCTCTCGCCCCCTTTTCCCCTTTGCTAAAATTTTCGACTATCCACTCAATTTTCACTCAAATCCGACACCTTCACCATATTATCCATGAATTGTGCACAAATTTTGAATTTGGTTGGAGAAAGGCATCCAGGGCTTAGAATTCATCATTCTTGCACATTCTTGGGAATTTCGGTAAGAAGTCCATTCTCTCTTTGATTTTCTTGTTGAATATGTATTGAGGATTGATATATGGAGCAATATGTGATAGAATTGCTATGGTTTACTTGGATTATTCTATTAGGCATTATATTAAACTCTTGTTAGACATCTTGAATTGGTGAATAATTGTTTGAGTTGTTGATTGCTTATTAATTGGACATTGATATTTAGAGTATTGGTGATTTCATTTCTCCACAATTGTATTGATTTTGAAATAATGGAACTAGTTCTTGATTTGAGACTTGTGGAGATGAGACATTATGCTCTTTATGGATAATGAACAATAGACGTGATTTCACCATATTCTTGTTGTTGCTATGTTTATCCAGAATCTCACATATGCTTTTACTAGGTACAACAGTGAAACAAGTGGCTATGGCAGACAGAAGAAGAAGACAACGGGATAGGGCACAACAGAACGTATACCCGAATAGCCCCACAACTTATGGGGTAGAACTCTCAGAGGATGCAGACATTGAAAGGTGGAATAAGTTGGTCACTCGTCCAATAACCCTGACTAGATATGATGATGACGAGTGTAACCAAACACTTGGGCTACACAATGACGTCTGGAGATTATTCGAGAGGGTTGGATGGACGAGGTTTATGCATGGGATATAGCCCACGTACAAAAGCCTTACACTGGAATTCTTGAGCACCTTCGAGGTGCTGAAGCAAGGAGGTGCATATGAACCTTATGAGATCCAATTTCGGTTGGGAAAGTGAGACGATGACTATCAATTGCCCATTGAACAACATTTTTGAGGTACCGCTGATGCGGCATACCTGCCCCGAAGGGAATATTGTCAGTATGACTTCTAGCGACTACTCGTGGAAACACCAAAAATATGTGTAATGGTTTACGAAGCACGGACTGTCAAGCCCTCATGGGTGTGGAATAATGGAGAGAGAATAATGGAGGCATGACCACCGGGGAGCTTTATTTGATATGGTGTGTGTTGACCAACACACCATATAACACGACAGCTTATTTTGTGGAGCAGATAGACCAAGTTACCAAGCAAAGTAGGGGCACCATCATGATTGGCGGTATGATTACTCTGATCGCCCGACACTTCAACATTAATGTTAGTGCCCTGGATCCGATTGAGGGCGAAAGGAGGATAAGTTTGGCGATATTACGCACAATGAATATCATTACGGAAGAGGAGGGTGTGTACCTCTTCCAACAAAGAGCCGGACATCCATTCCCGCTGCCCAACATGACTCTCACCACTGTGGAGAACATCAATGATAGGCAAATATTTTACTGAACTCTGAGGCACATGATAGAGTTATACAAGCCATGCTGACACAGAAAAGACGAAGGGTCGCCAGATTCCCAGATGACGGAGACTTGGTGGTAGAGGAGATAGAATATTTAGGAAATGAAGGGGTAGCCGGGCAAGAATATTAATCAAGGGCGGCAGACATACCAGAGAGTTTCCACAGAGGTGAGGAGTGCGGGGTTTAGGACTTCAATGATCGATTATTGGCTCTCGAGGAGCAAGTCCAGCTGCACCATGATGAATTTGGAGCTTTCAGAACAAAGCGAAGATGGAACTTGGCGTGATCGGCGGCAAGAGGAGCTCCTCGATATGATGCAGCAAATGACCTAGTGGCACGTTTCTCAGGGCCACTATCCACCGCCACCCCCTCAGTGAGCCAGGTTGAATCCACATTTTTTTATTGAAATTATATCTTTCCTTGTATGCGATATAATTTCATTCAAGTTTGGGGAAGAGATAGTTAATTTTGATATGAAGGGTGTGGAGAGAAAAAAACATTGCATTTCATATAGTTGCATGTAGAGCATTTAAGTTGCATTGCATTAGACGCACGTTTATAATTTTAGCAGGGTTACTGCTTTAGTAGGTCTTAGGGAGTGAGTGAAACGGTTTTTTTGTGTGCGTACGACTTGGGGGTATTTTGAAAATTTTGTGTTGTTTTTATTGGGTGTTGAGTGCGAAGTGATCAAGCTGAGAATGGATGACATATAGCATGTGAATATTAAAAACATGGATTTTATGCTTTAAGTACGGATTTGCAAGCCTGTGAGCTTTTGAGCCTTTACTGCTTTCATTATATGCAGACTTGTTTGTTGTTTGAGTGTATCATTCATGTTGTTCGAACTCTAGAACTTGCTCTGGTATCTCTTTCAAAGCCACATGTTGTATGCGATTAGTGAAAATGATTTAAGGCCATTTTTGTTAAGTCTTTCAAGCTTTTGGCCTACCAAATGATATTGAATTCCCTAGTTAGCCAATTTGAGCCTATTGCTTTATTTTTTGATAGCCACATCTTCAGCCTTAACTTGATATATTTGTGGCCCTAACTTGAGCTTATAGGATTGATGGGTTGAATAAGGTTGAGCCGGATGATATCAATAATATAGAGAATTGGGTGAGAGTTGGTTTATGGGAATGAAAGAAAATAAAAAGAAGAAAAAGAATGATGAATACTCATGAAAGAGTCAGAATAAACATTGATTTTATGAGTGGGTTTGCTATGAATAAATTTGTAGGCTGGGGTTGTAATATGATGCAAAAAAAAAGGTTGAGTTTTATCAAAGAAAAGAAAAATAGGGGATATGAAGAATTGATGAAAACAAGAGGTGATTTGAGAAGCATAGTGGTTTTATATGAGGTTTGTTGATTCGAACGAAAAATATGCTTACCAATCTATATGCTCGAGTTTGAGTCACTTTATCTATATTTTCCTACCCTAACCAAAGAGCCTCCATTACAACTGAATGACAAAGTCCTTTTTGATTCATGAATTGCATACACTTTAGTAGCGGAGATTTGAGACGATTCGTAAGCTTATGGTAGTTCTTCATCATTGATATGATTTGAGCGTAAACATGTCCCTTATACACTTGAGAGGAGAGCATACATTTGATCAGTGAGAGTCGTGATTCAAAGCATTTGTCATGGTTATATTTGAGCATTTGTCATTACTTGATACCTATGGATAAGCAGCATGAGTTTTTTGGAGTTATTCTTGATTATGCTTTTCATTCCTCCCACTTGTGTTTGTTTAGTTTATAAAGCGTTGACCGGGACTGTCAACAGTTTAAGTTTGGGGGTTTATTTAGTGAGTTTTACATGTATTTTGGGAATGATTTTGGATATAATAGGTTGATAAATATGCATTAACTTAGTAAAATGGGTCTTGTTCTCATAATGTGGACAAGATATTACGATTTGCTCGTTTTGCAGGAAATTAACGATGTTTGTAGTACTTTTGTGGCAAATCGGAGCATTGCAGTAAAGGACCGTCAAGAATCGATCGATTACGCGAAGTATGGAGCTTAACCGAGCAAAAAAAGGACGCACACGCCCTGCCCATGCTTATGCGCACAACCTGTGCGTGGTCCTTGCAGGAGGAATCAACCTTCGACTTGACGCACGGGCTGGTCGTGCCTATACGCACAGCCGTGCATTTTCCTAAGAAAAAATCAAAGCTTCAACTTGACGCACGGGCTGGTCGTGTGCATAGGCACGGCCCGTGCGTCTGTGCGGGTTTTCAGAGTCTCGCTGTGTATTGACTTAGGTTTGGCCTGGGATGTTATAAATAAAGAGGAGACGGACCCAGAAGAGGAGACACTTTTACCCTAGAAAGCAGAGAAAAGAACATCCTTCTACCGGAGGAATCGAGAGAAAGGTCGATCATCCACGCTTGAGGATTGAAGATTGATTGAGAGATCGTCAATATCCCTGAGTTTTTCTTACTCCATTGTATTCTTATTTTTCATCTAGTTTGATATGGATATGAACAATTTGTCTATGAATTCTTCGTTTCCCATGTCCGGCTAAAGACCTTGTGATTCCGGGGTTTGGGATTAGGTTAATTAACTCTTATTTGATGCTTAATTTTAATTGATGTTATTATTTCGAACCATATTCGAGCACTTTGCTTTATTACTTGTTTTATCATATGGTCAATGGTTTAACATGCTTGATGTGTTCATTCATAATTCGAGAGATGAGTTTCAATACTAGATCTTGAGTACTTGACATGAATACTTTGCAATCATTGTGAAGTCTGTGAGTATTTGTGAGTATTACTGATCTTATATGATTTTGGGAGTTGTTTATCTGATGTTGAGTAGAGATGCTAGCATATATAATTCAATCAACGTATTTATTGTGTCTTGAGAGAGATGATAAATTACTTTTGTGATCGTCTTATAGGGAAGATAGATAATAACTTTGGTTTGATTAATGTGATAACAAGAGGGAGATTAACTGAAACCATAACCATGGAATTCATTCATCTACTTGTTCTTTTCAATCGTAACTCTTTGCTTTGTTCTTTTTATGATAAAATATTGTCTTAGCTTTAATAAACAACAATCACACTTCGGTCGTCTAAATAAAAATAGTGTTATTACAATCTCAATATTTAGTGCGTTAATTGATTAGTCTCTGTGAGATCGACCTTGCTTACCCTATCTATTAACTACGGCGTTCACTTGTGGTGAAGCTAAAAATAAGGCGAACACCCCCGAAACCTTAGACCGGCTCTAGATGTAAATATATATTTTTATCAATATGATAATTTTAATATAATATGTATATGTATATATATACATGTATAGGATTTGGTTCAAATGAGACCACCCTCTCTAGGTGAGACAGTGTGGACTCATCTTACCCATTGATCTTAAAAAATGAAGGGATGTGATTAATTCAGTTTTTTTAATTATTTCCTAATTTTCGCTGAGTTTAAGGGTAAGATTGTAATTTTGTAATTCAAATTAGTGGTCCCAGTAGATTTTATGGGTGAAATTGACACTTAGGATTTTGTGGCGGAATTTAAGGAACATGTTTTTTTCCAAATATTTTTATTTTGCAAAGCATAGTTAGGGTTCTTTCTTTTGCATAATTAGACATCAAATAATGCATATTTAGTTATTTTGTTGGCACTTTGTTTTTTGAAAACAAGACATAATTGAATATAATGTACTGCATATGTAGTTATACTACACCGCATAAATAGGTTCAATATAATGTATATTTAGTTATGAAAATGAGATGTTGCTTTTGGAAATTATAAAAATGGTATGTTACATAATGTACTGCATATTTAGTTATTCCACAATGCATAGATAGTTTGTAGATAATACATAGTTAATTAATTTTGTTGCATAGTTTATGACGTCTTGCATAGTTGGATATATTGTACTACATATTAGTTATTTTTACTCTGCATAGATAGTTTTCAGATAATGCATATTTAGTTGAGTTTTGTTGCATATTTAGTTTTCGAACTCACATTCGTTATTTCTCTGTAATATTGCATCGATTTTCTTGTTTTTTCTCCGTAATTTTCGAGTTCTTCACAATTTTCTTTATTTGCGTTAATGGAGGAATGAGAGAGAGAGAGAGAGAGAGAGAGAGAGAGAGAGAGAGAGACGTGAGATTGAGAAAATTGGGAGATGTGTGAGAGAGGAAGAGATTTGATTCCATTTTTGTAACTAACTTGTTATGTTATTTTACCCTACTACCCTTATATTGATTAAATTAATATTTTAATATATTTTTTATCCATTAAATCATACCCATTGATTAATAGTGGGGGATGGTTGAGATTAGTCCATTGTGTCTCACCTAGAGACATGGTCTCACTTGATCCTCCCCCTACATGTATATATAATCTTGGCAATATTACAAGCCTACAGGAATTTAATTATTTTAATTTTTCTGAGATTACGTGATTCTAATATCCTTAGACGTGCAACAAAAACAAAACATCTCCTAAACTAATATAAATTAATATCGCTACACAACATAATTTGAATTAATTTGATATTGAGATGAGTCGGAGAATGAAAGTGACAATAAAGCTAAATTAGTCAGCAACAAGACAAATATTTTGGCTCCATGTTTACTTGAGAATTGGTAATGCTCCAAAATTAATTTGTTACTGTTTCCTTTTGCTATATCATGTCAATTATATCATTAAAAAATAGGGTTGATGTCTCATCATCTTATTTAATATCTTGATTTAACAATTATAATTATTAGTAATATTGCTTCTAGGTAACCAAATTCATTGAATTTTTCCTCTATGCTTTGTTATATTTCATCCATCAAAATTTAATACTATGCTTTATATTTATTGTTCAAAGAATTAATTCATGCACCGCAGCCATAGTCTTTATTTTTCAAATTATTTTCAGCACAAAAATTGCAGTCCATATCTTGCTGTCCCAATTGTTTTACACTAATATAGCTTGCAAATCCAGACACGCTTGTATGTAAATATATTTATTTAGATTAGAATATCTCCAAAAGAGTGCACTATTTTCAATTTGGAGCAGAAATTTGCTCCAACATGCACTGCACCACAACATACACGAGTTTAAAGATGTAAACAATTTTGCGCCAAAAACAACGCAACATTGTAGTTGCGCCACATCTCTTCTTGATTTTTCGTCACATCTCTTCTTGATTTTTTGTTTTAATTTAATGATTTTAGTGTTTGAAAATATGTTCTAAAATTGAATATTATAAATATTTCTTTTTTTTAGTGCAGAATTTACTACAACCTACTAAAGATGGAATACATACTTTGCGCTAAAATGGTGCAAACTGCTGAAGATGGTTTTAGTAACTAATTATATAGTTGGAAAATCCACACACACTTATATGTAAATATATTTATTTAAGAGAGTACATTATCTTCAATTTGGCAAAAACTTGCTCCAACATCACTGCGCAAAATCCTGCACCAATTATGTGAACAGTTTTGCGCCAAAAATAACACAACATTGTAGCTGCGCCATATTTCTTCTAAAAGGAACTTGAGTAATTAAGTCAAACTATAATAGGAGACAAAGCTCCACAAAAACAGAAACTTGATTTATTATTACACATATTAACTAGAGAACTGATCAAGCTTTCCTTTAACTTAAGCTGTGATATATTATGTCGTGTGCTTATACATTACAGCATCTAAGAAAACCCAACAAATAAACTAGCTTAATTATGATTATCCTAAACACTAATTAAGCATGTAACTTGACTATGTAAAGGGGAATCGCTGTACCTTAACAAACAAACACACTTAATTGAAAAATAGTTAATGTGACAAGAAAACAGAATTTTGTTTAATGCTGAGCTGGTGAGTTTAATTTCTTTCAGTATTTCTTGGCCCTTTCCTGTGGTTTATTACAAGTTAACAAAAATAAAATAATTTATTACAAAGAGATTATTGATCACGTTATTATTTGAGTATTTTATTGAATTATTTTATTCAATGGTCGGTGTTGGTTGTCCATTCACAGCCCCTGGTTTTGTGAAAACCAGGGGACGGTGCACAATATAGTCTATAGTCTGTAAACTGGAACGGGCTGGCCCGGTATCCGATTACTCAAGCCCATTTATGTGGAAGGGCTGTTATTTTAATACATGGCATTTCAGTTGACATTTTGTTATTTTATTTTAAGGCAAAAACTCATATACGACCGTCTTACGGGTCACAGTACGTAAGACGGATCCTATTTGACCCGCGGATCCTGTTGATCAGGTCTGCGGGTCAACAGCAGCTCCTGCCTTTTTTTTTTTTAATAGTTTTTCTTCCTCAGTTAAAATAACAGTTGTATGAGAAAAAGTATCAGTTGTTTTAGATAAAGTATCATATTTTTTAATATAGTCACAGATTATGTTTATATTACACTGAAGGACAAATAAATATATTAGATTTAAAGTAACACCTTTATGAATAAAAATATATATATTTTTTGATACAAAATATCATGTTTTAAGAGTAAAAATATTTATTTTTTAAATAAAGTATTATATTTTTTTTAATAATAAATACAAAGAAAGGTGAATAATAAATATGATTGAGTTAAAGTAATACTTTTATAAGTAAAAGTATTTGTTTTTTAAGATAAAGTAACATATTTTTTAATATAGTCACAAATTATGAATATATTACAATAAATATATATATATATATATATAAAAAAAAGTTAAAGCAACACTTTTATACGTTAAAGTATCTATTTTTAAAGATAAAGTATCATATTTTTTAATATAGTCAAAAATTAGAAATGAAGGAAAGAAGGAAAAATAAAAAATAAATATGATATAGTTAAAGTAATACTTTTATAAGTAAAAGTATCCGTTTGTTGAGATAAAATATCAGATTTCTTAATACAGTTATAAACTAGGAACAAAAAAAGAAGAAAAATAAAAAATAAACATGATGTAGTTAAAGCAACACTTTTATAAGTATCCATTTATTGAGATAATGGATCATTTTTTTTAATAGACTTGGGTTCGATTATTATCCTTTACATTTATAGGCGTTTTTAATTTTTTTTTAATTACCAGGCGTATTTATGAATGAATTTATATACATTGTTATACTGAAATTGCACAATAAGCACTAGTGGTGTAGTTCTAGAATAACCACCTTAATTTTATCAAGGTCGCGGGTTCAATTCCTCTGTGGAGCGCTAAAGTGGTTTTTCTTTTTTAAATAACAGGTGCTATAGGCGGGTGGGCTGGACTGTAGGCGGGTGGCGGGTAGGATCCGTCTAACGGAATAAGATCCTAAGACGGTCCTACAAAAGATCAACTCTTATTTTAATACATGGCATTTCAGTTGACATTTTGTTACTTTATTTGCTACTATATAATAGTTAGATGTGAAATTATAGATTTCTTTTTAAGTGCACAAGGCCATAAGCTTATTAAAAATTGTAAAATATTGAAAGGTATCTGGATTTAGGAGCTCATGGTCATGGACTCAATATTCCGAATTATTTTTAAGATATAGCCTCCTTTTTAAAAAAGGAAATCATGTATTTTTTAAAATATTTCATTATTAAACATCTTATAAGGTCCAAATATATTTTATGCATTCTTAGATATAGTACAATATTTGAATTTTAATATCATCATCAGTATTTAGATCGATTGTGCTTTCGGTGAACGATTCTAACATGTCGAATATGTTCAATATTGATATGATTGATCTAATGAACATTGATTATATTTTTTGATATACATAATAAATATATCAAGCGTTATGCACTACATTATAAATATATTAAAAAAAAAGAGATACTTAAACTAACCAAAAGTACTTTTAATAAATTTTAAAATCTAAATTAACCATAAATAGACCAAATTCAAGCTTTCTCCACACTACAAAAAAACAATCAAATTCCAACAAAATAACTTCAACGAAATAGAAAACTGTTGGAATTTTTAAAATTTCAACGAAAATTCCAATGTTACATTAAACCGTTGTAAAATTCCAACGGTAAACAAAACCATTAGTATAAAATGTTGGCGTTCATATTGGAATTTAAAATTCCAACGAAAATTCCAACAGTAAACAAAATCGTTGGAATAAAATGTTGGAATTCATGTTGAAATTTAAAATTCCAACGGAAATTCCCAACACCACAACTAACCATTGAAAAATTCCAACAAAAATTCCAACGGTAAACCAAATGTTGGACTTAATCGTTGGAATTTATGTTGGAGTTTTTAAAATTCCAATGGAAATTTCAATGCTACAACATGTTGTTGGAAAATTTCAATAGGGGTTAAAAGATTTGATAGTATAATCCATATCAATAAAATATATGTTCTCTTCTGAAGTCAATCATATTAAAACTACATGGTTAAATGTGCTTGACTTGGGACAAATTGATGATAAGTGACCTATTGGGAAGTTGAAGATATTAGATAATGAGATAAATTAATTGAATATTTCAACATATATATACCATTGGTCTAAATTCTAATAGTATAATTCCGTTGGAGTTTTTTCCAACGATTAAATATATTCCAATGGTATAACTCTGTTGGAATTAGTGTTGGAAAAAATGTTGGAGTTCTTTCCAACGGTTATATATTCCAATGGATAAATAACGTTGGAAATTCCGTTGGAATATTTTTCCATTGGAATTTCCATTGGAATTTTGTCATTCCAACGGTCATTTTACCAACGATGCATTTTATGTTGGAATTTCCGTTGGAATCGATAATTCCAACGGTAATTGGCCAAATTCCAACATATTTTTTCCATTGGAATTTTCTTGTTTTCTTGTAGTGCCAGAAACGAAAAAAAAAACAAATTTTGGTTTATTTTATCTGATATAATTCGTGATTTTTTTTTACAATAAAACGAACTAGAATAGGCGTAAAGTTCCGAATGAACCAAGCGTATTGATTTTAATGATACTGATTACCATAACCAAATCTTATATGACTGACTCAAGCAATCATCATCATAAAATAGAGAAAAATTCATGCAACTTATTTTGACATGTGAATTATAAAACGTGTGTAATAATAATGTCGTAAAAAAATTAATCTAATCAGAATTCCTTAAATAATTTTTTTGCCAAAATACATTACTTAGTTCGGGCTAATTTAATATTCAATAATTTAGTAATCATAATCAACTTGCTCAATACTCATTGAATGATGGACTAGCCCATGCAAGATTGCTGCGGCCTGCGGTGTAATATTTTTGGGCTCAAATGTTGACTAAAATGGGCTTTATTTTCTAACACCTTTCCTAATTCAAGTACAGTATTCTAATTTTAATTTGAGTTTCGGTGTCGGGCACAGAATTGCACTTTCACAAACGATAACTTGGGCCGTTTTTCAAATGTGTGTTTCATAAATAGATAGGCCCAATCTAATACAGGAGCATTTAAATCTCAAATTTGTGCTTGCATTAATGTCTTTAAGTTTTTTCAAGTAAATAAGCGTAAAAATATATAAAGAAAGGAAAAAGTCATGATCACAAGCCGATCATGTAGTTTAAGTATGAGCCTCGTTAAAACTTACCAAAGTAAAACCAACCCTTGACAGAAAAAGGTACACTTGAAAGACATCTACACAAGAATGCATAAATAAAAACACTAAAAAATTACTCTAAAATCTTCGTTATCAGATGAACTACTTCATTAGCATAGTCCTCCCACCTTTTGGTAGCAGCACATTTAAGGATTTGAAGCTATCGGATTGGGCATCGTCCAAAAGAGTGAGATTATGAATTGGAGGAGTCGGGCCTTAGTGAACAGCACAAAGAAGTTGATGCTTAGAAGCCTCCAACGACTTATCCCGAATAGCCTGACAAAGGGGACGAATGGGCTTGGCAAACTTGTATTGAATTGTCCGCGGCCGCCTCTTAATATTAGAAAAAGTGGGCAAGGTGTCCCTCGTGAAAGGTGGGGGGTACCTAGATGCAATATTCAATGCGATGTTATCCAATTCTGGATGTGCATTCAAAGTAGCCAATGAATATTCCCGTTGAATTGCAGGATTCAAAGGCGGAGCCAGAGCGGAGCTAGCAGGCACATGCGTATCCAATGCCACGACCTTATCTTTGTCATCCTGGTTGTCCATAGCCATATCCAAATCAGCCACATCCTCTAAAGCAGCAAAAGAATTCCCCACAGTAACACCATCGAACTTACCAAAAGAAATAGGAGAAGAATCGTAGGAGAATGAATGACAATAGCAAGATCAGAATTATGGTCTATAATGGTAGCGACCACTGTCTTACCACGCATAGTTGAGACCGTGGTATTCATTGAGTTAGCAACAGCCTTGCCCTTGTCCTTGTCCTTGTCCTTGGAAGTATGAACAAGACGATAAATCTTACGAACTCTGGAACGTCCCCATTGAGAAGGGGGACGTCCAGCAGGTGAGCCTCAGTAAAAGCACTCCGGCAAGCAGTCGAGTGGTCCGTGATACAACAAGTAGAACAAAACTCAGGAAATTTCTCATAACTGACCGACACAAAAGAATATAGCCCTACCCGTTCAACCATAATATGATCTTGTAAAGGCTTGGAAAGATCCACATCAACCAGCACTCGAACAAAATGGCCAAGGGAACCATTTAAGGACTTATGATCAATCTGAACAGGATTGCCAATAGCTTTGGCGTTCCCCATATTAATGTTACTAGGGACCCAATATTCCAGACATAACTCAAGAATTTGAACTCATACATTAGCTATGGAAGTATTAACTTTGTCAGAGTTGAAATCAAGAACCCAAGGACACAAACGAATAAAGTAGGGGTTAATAGCCCAAGACACACGAGCTTGACCCCGGGAACGATCCTGGGCGTTTGAAAATTAGACATTAATGTCTTTAAGTTCAAGTAACCAAACTTAAAATATAAATTAATCTAAAACATAGTTTATCATCTTCATATTTGATTTCAAGCTAAAAATTAAATATGTTCATCTCCTCGAAAAATTGAATATTTTTATGATCGGCCTTTTTTTTTTTTTTTTGAGAAATAAGATTTATTACAACACCACCCGGCCAAGGCTTAACCCAAGAATAAGGAAATTTGCTTAGGATACATAAACTCCATGTTGGATTTCAAACCATTCGCAGTTTATGTAAATAGAAGAGCTATTCATTTATTTATATCAATCAAACTTCATTTTATATGCCCTCTTTCCTCGTTCGAGTTTTTCATGCAAAACTGATATTTTATCAGGTATTCTACTTCATAAATGGAATACAGATGTATACATACATACATACATACATACATATATATATATATACACTAGAACAACACCCGTGTGTTATACGGGATTTGTCCAAAATTAAAATTTTAGTGCCACAAATTTATTTGTAATAATTATAGGAGATCCAAAATACTAATTAGAAATATTAAAAAAATCAAAAATTAGAAAAGTATCATACAAATAGTTCACTTCAGATTTTTAAAAACATCTTTGTAAACTACACTATTTATTCTATTTCCAAGTGTGTCATTTTTCTCCCAACAAAGAATTTCTAAATCCCTTCTGCTCCTAACTCTCATATGGCCACATAAAGTTGACTATGAGATTGTGATAAAATTCTTTATATTTTGGATTATAATTTATTTTTTAGAGTTGATATTGTGAGAAATTTCTTTATTTTGGTATTTATATTTTATTTGTTAGAGTTGAGATTTGAATCTCGTAGTAGCAAAAAATCAGAAACCAAAAGGTGCATATAAAGCAAATATATTTTTTGAAAGATAATATTTTTAAATTTATGTCAAACCCCAGTTTCTATTAGTTGTTAGATTCCTTGATGTGTTTCTCAAATTTGGTGAGAAAATTAAAGAAAATTAATTTATTAAATATCTTAAATTAATTAATACATTATAAAAAAATTTAATTGAGTCAACAATTATATAAGAAGTACAAAAATTTAATTAATTTGTAAATTGATAGTAAATCAATTTATAATTGGAAGAATATTGGGTCAATAGTTATAAACTAAAAATCAATCAAGTCAATAGTTATATACGAAAATACAAAAGTTTAATTAATATATTGATATTCAATTGGATTAATTTTTGGTAAAATCAATGGAGCCAATAGTTAAATACTGATTTTGCCAGGTTGATAATGATTTTGCAGATTAAATATTTGATTGGATTAAATATTGATTAGATTAAATTATATATATACATATATTTAAATGGAATAAGTAAATTAATTAATACAATATATTAAATAAGGTGGTGAATTGGTTTGCCATGTGGCTAAATATGAAGGTGATACATGGATTTAGAAGAATAATGTGTTGACGCGTACCAAATTGCAGAGGTAAAGACATGTGTCAACTTGTTTTTACATAAATATATTAAATATACATATATAAATATATTAAATATCTTAAATTAATTAATACATTATAAGGAAAATTCCTCAAAAAACGTGTTGGATATACATACATATACATATATTAAGTATACAGTTTTGTCGTAACATTGGTTTTGCCAAATTGATAACTTTTGCTGATTAAATGTTTGATTGAATTTTAATAGTTATATATGGAAATAGGAAACTTAGTTATTAAGTTGATGATAAATTGATAGTAAATTGAGAGAAAATTACAAAATTAGTCCCGTATCTATAGGGGTGTTGCAATATTAGTCCTGTAACTTTTGAATTTGTGATTATAGTCCTGTATATTTTGTCTTTTTGTTATTTTAGCCCCGTAAGTTTTAGATTTATGCAATTTTGGTTCTATAAGTTTTAAGTTGATGCAAATGTGGTCCTAAGGACTATTTCAATATTTTAATTATTCCCAAAATGCTCTTGATAGACAAAAATCAATATACCTAAGATTCAATTTAAAAACAGTATCAGAACCTATATTTTATTTACTTGAGTAAAATTTATTTATCACTATAGATTGCCTAATGATGGAAAAATTTTAGATTTATGAATCCAAATCCGAGATATGAGTATGAAAATACAAAAACATGTAAAAATATGCCAAAATTGGTCATTTGCAATACTACGACCGAAATTACCACAACTAAAAAATAAAAGACTAAAATTGCCAAATTCTAAAAATTACATAATTAAAATTGTTATTTTTGCTAAAGGGCAAAATTGTAATAGGACTAAAATTGCATCTTTGAAAGTTACAGGACTAATTTTGCAACACCCCTATAGATACAGGACCAATTTTACATTTTTCCCGTAAATTGATATAGTAAATCAATCTATAATTGCAAGAATAAGGTGGTGGCATGGTTTGCCACGTGGCTAAATATAGAGGTGACACATGGATTTAGAAGAATAAGGTGTTGACACGTGTACCAAATTGCAGAGGTGAAGACATGTGGCAACTTGTATTTTCTTTTAGTATATAGGGTTGATAAGAAGACATTTGATACACTTAAATAATAATATATATTCCTTTCAAAAAAAATCTTAATATATATTCGTTATTTGGAATATGAGATAAGATATCAAATTAAAAAGCAACACTGTTAATTCTACGGGAAGAAGAACTCTCCATTTTTTTCTCTCTCTTTTTTTTCTTTTTCTGATATAATCTGAATGGTGTAAATGAAAGGGTGAATGCAACACTATTTATTGAGGTATGAACAGGGAATGCAACAGTAAATGTAATTATTTGAACTTTTATTTTGTCAAAAAGTTTGAAAATAAAGACAATAAAGTAAAAAAAAATGCTAACATGTGAAGGAACAGAAAAGTAGTTGTGATTGTGGCTCACATCTTCCTCCTACGGTTTACGTCGAGAAGCGGCTTAAACGCCCTCTATGGGTGGGGATATGCTTCCCATCCAATTTTCTTATAAATTGGCAAGCAGGGTCTTTTAATGTCAGATTCCCAAGACAAAGTTCACGTTCTTCTCGAAATTGGAGCCATAATCGGAGAATTTCACGATGCACAAATCCACAAGGATGCGTATCAAAAGTCCATAGAATGTTATCTAAAGATTCCTTACTCAGTCCATCCTTTATGAATTGAATTTTGTCCTCTCGATTTACGGAAACCATACCTAAAGAACGACATCTTGTGTCACAAGTCCATCGAGCACATTTGTGACACACTTGTAGTCTTTTGGCCCTTCTTTTTTTTTTTGAATATGAACTTTTTCCAAGACAGGCAAGCATTTAGTAGGAGAAAATGAAAATTCTCCCCGCTAATCTTACCTTTGCTTCAATTATCCAACATACATCTTCTGGAATGCCTTTATTCATAAACATTCTTAACCTTTCTAGCCTGGCTTTGTATATTTTCAAAATTTAATTTGTAGAAAGAAAATCAAATCGCTTTTTGAGATTGGGTGGAATTCTTTTATCCATTTTTTTTAAAAAAAAATCTAAATGAAAGAGAATGAGAAGACAAAATTATGTACAAATATCAGTGTTTGTGGGAAATTGATGAGTCCGACTTAATCGTCACGGAGTACCGTTATCCGCCATTTAACCGGGAAAACAAATAATTAAACACTACAAAACACACACATTTATAAGAAACAAATATATTCACTAATTATAACAAGGATTATAAAGAAAAAGAACTTCCTCTGGAAGGAATTGATTTTCTAGAAACAGTTTAAGTCTTTGTCCATTAACTTTGAATACATTACCATTTCTAGGATTCTCAATGTCAACAGCTCCATACGGATATATAGTTTTCACAATAAAAGGACCACTCCTCATTGACCTTAATTTTCCAGGAAATAAATGTAATCTAGAATTATAAAGCAAAACCTTTTGACCAATCTCAAATATTTTTCTTGTAATTTTATTATCATGAAATTCTTTGATTCTTGCTTTATGAATTTTTGAATTCTCGTATGCATCATTTCTTAATTCTTCAAGCTCATTGATATGCAATTTTCTCAATTTGAAGCATCGTCAAGATTGAAGTTAAACATTTTAATTGCCCAATAAGCTTTATGTTCAAGTTCATTTGGTAAATGGCAAGGTTTTCCATAAACTATTCTATAAGGAGACATTCCCAATGATGTTTTAAAAGCGATTCTGTATGCCCAAAGTGCGTCGATAAGTCTAAAAGACCAATCTTTACGATTCGGGTTAACGATTTTTTCTAATATTTGTTTTATCTCCATATTTGCAAGTTCAACTGTCCATTTATCGTAGGTGATAAGGGGTTGCAACTTTATGTGTGATTCCATATTTTTCATTAAAGATGCAAAAACTTTGTTGCAAAAATGTGTTCCCCCATCACTAATAATGACTCGAGGAATTCCAAATCGACTCAAAATATTTTCTTTTAAAAATTTTATCACCGTTTTATGATCATTGTTTTGACAAGGAATTGCCTCGATCCATTTGGAAACATAATCTATTGCGACTAAAATGTAAATAAAACCAAATGATAACCGAAATGGCCCCATAAAATCAATACCCCAACCAAGTCAAATATTTCAATCACCAAAATAGGATTCAAAGGCATCATGTTTCGTTTTGAAATTGATCCTAACTTTTGACAATTTTCACAACTTTTGCAAAAAGTGTAAGTATCTTTGAAAAGGTTTGGCCAATAAAATCCACATTGTAAGATCTTTGACCTTTGGTTTTCTTTCTTTGAAAAGTGACCACCACATGCTTTGAATGACAAATTGAATAATGCTACCTACCTCATTGTCGGGTACACATCTACGAAAGATTTGATCTGGACAATATTTGAAAAGGTAGGGATCGCCCCGATAAAACTTTTTTACCTCGTCAAAAACTTCTTTTTATCTTGTGAATTCCAATTTGATGGCATCATTTACATCACAAGAAAATTAACAATATCGCAAACCAAGGTACTACTGAAAGAACATTGAATAGTTGTTCATCGGGAAAAGTATCATTGATAGGTGGAGTTTGAAACGAATCATCACAAATAAGTCTTGATAAATGATCAGCTACAACATTCTCTACTCCTTTCTTATCACGAATAGTAATATTGAACTCTTGGAGTAAGAGAATCCACCTAATCAATCTTGGTTTGGAATCCTTTTTTTTGACAAAAGATATTTCAAAGCCGCATGATCGAAAAACGACAATTGGTGAACCAACAAGATAGGATCGAAATTTTTCCAATGCAAATACCACGACAAGTAATTCTTTTTGGTGGTTGAATAATTGATTTGAGCACCATTCAAAGTTTTACTTGCATAGTAAATGACATATGGTTTCTTTTCTTTTCTTTGCCCTAACACGGCTCCAACGGCATAGTCACTAGCATCACACATTATTTCAAACGGCAAAGCCCAATCAGGAGGTTGGATTATTGGGGCGGGGCGTAAGCATGCTTTTAAGTTTGACAAAAGCATTTTCACAATTTTCGGTCCATTCAAAACCAATATCTTTTGTTAGAAGATTACACAAAGGTTAAGATATTATACTAAAATCTTTGATAAATCTTCTATAAAAGCCGACATGCCCTAAAAATGATCTTACCTCCTTCATGATTTTGGTACGGGTAGATTGGCAATTAATTCCACTTTGGATTTATCAACCTCAATACCTCTTCTTTGAAATAATGTGTCCAAGAACAATACCGATTGTTACCATAAAATGATATTTTTCCCAATTAAGCACACGGTTCTTTTCTACACACTGATCAAAACCTTTTCTAAGTTTAACAAACAATCTTCAAATGATTCACCAAAAAGCGAAAAATCGTCCATAAAGACTTCAAGAAAACGTTCTACCATGTCACTGAAAATGCTAAGCATGCATCTTTGAAATGTAGCTGGTGCATTACATAATCCAAAAGGCATCCTTCTATATGCAAATGTACCAAAAGGACATGTAAAAGTTGTTTTCTCTTGATCTTCAAGTGCAATTTCAATTTGGTTATACCCAGAATATCCATCTAAGAAACAATAGAATTTATGACCTGCAACTCTTTCTAAGATTTGATCCATAAAAGGTAATGGAAAATGATCCTTTCGGAATCGAGTTAAGTTTCATGTAGTCAATGCACACACGCCAACCGATACTTGATTCTAGTTGGAATTAACTCATTATTTTCATTTTTTACTACGGTAACACCGGACTTCTAAGACAACATGAATAGGACTTACCCGTTTCATTTATCGAAATAGGATAAATTATTTCATTATCTAAGAGTTTAATAATTTCATTCCTCACTATTTCTTTCATATTAGGATTTAGTCTTATTTGCATTTCTCTAGATGGTTTTGCATTTTCCTCTAAATATTATGTGTGCAAATTAGAGGACTAATACCTTTAATATCGCAATGGCCCACCCTAAGGCATTTTTATGCATTTTCAAAATCTCGATCAACTTACTTTCCTAAGATGCATCAAGTTTGGAAGAAATTATTACAGGCAAAGTTTCACTCTCACCAAGAAAAGAGTATTTCAAATCAGATGGTAAAGTTTCAAATCAATTTTTGGAGCTTTTATGCTTGAAGGAATAGGTTGCACTTCTGACAATGACAACTCTTCAATTTTTGGTTTCCAAAAATGGTTTTCTAGTGCTTGTAAAAATCCTTTGGAGACATCAAAACATTTCATATCACAAACTCTCTCATTTTCAAAACATATTTCAGTAAATTCAAAAGAATTATTGACAGTGAAATTTTCGTGAACAATTTCTTCAATTAAATCAACTTCATGTAGTTCGTTATCATCAGCAGGTTGTTTGCAAACATTGAACACATTTAATTCCAAAGTCATATTTCCAAAAGATAATTTCAAAATACCATTTTTCTGATTAATCAATGCATTTGAAGTTGCAAGAAATGGACGACCTAATATGACAGGAATTTGTGTTTTTGCATCTATAACCGGCTGAGTATCCAAAACAATGAAATCCACGGGAAAATAAAACTTGTCAATTTGTACCAACACATCTTCTATTATTCCTTTTGGAATTTTAATTGATCGATCGACTAGTTGGAGTACAATTGGAGTTTCTTTAAGTTCACCCAAACCTAGTTGTTCATAGGTGAAAAAGGTAGAAGATTTACGCTAGCACCAAGATCAAGTAAAGCACGTTCAATTCTAGTATCTCCTATAATGAATGAAATTGTTGGGCACCTGGATCTTTGTACTTAGGTGGAGCAAATTGTTGTATAATTGAACTCACACTTTCGTTAAAAATGCTTTTTTCTTCACATGATGTTTTCTTTTAATTGTGCACAAATCTTTCAAAAATTTTGCATAAGGTGGGACTTGTTTGATTGCATCCAACAAAGGAATGTTAATTTTGACTTGTTTAAAAGCTCAAAAATTTCAGAATTTGAGTTCAATTTTTGAGTTGGTTGCAATCTTTGAGGAAAAGAGGGGAGGAGGTGAATATGTTTCATCATTTTCAAACTTACCTTTATTCAACTTACCTTCTTCATCATCACAATTTTCATTATTCATTTCTGAAGATAAATTTAGAACTTTCTTAGGATGAATTGTTTTATCAACAATTTTTCCACTTCGAAGTGTTGTGACTGAATTGGCCTCATTTCTTTGGATTTTCACCAAGTAGAAGCACAACTTTGCGTAGAAGGATTAGGTTGAGGTTGAGCAGGAAACTTACCCTTTTCTTGAATTCGCAAAGAAGCTGTGAGTGTTGAAAGTGAGTTCTTGATCTCACCGATAGCCTGAGAAGTTTTATTATTGATGTTTGTTTGTTCATTCATAAATGCTTGCAAAGTCTCCTCAATTGATTTTACATGTGGGGATGGATATGAAGGAAAATTTGGTGGTTTTTGTGAATTTATTGGTTGAGCTTGATTATTATCACGCCAACTGAAATTAGGATGATTTCTCCATTGTGGATTGTAAGTTTCAGAATATGGAGATTGAAAAGGTTTTCTAAATCCATTCATGACATTTGCTTCAACAGGAATGTGAGGACAATCATTAGTTGAGTGTTCTTTAAGTCCACAAATTTCACAAACTTTTTTATCTTGCACAAATTTAACTTCTTTTACTTTTTTAACTTCCATGTCATCGATTCTTTTAGCCAAAAGTGCAAGTCTAGCACTTAAACTATCTTCTTGAGTAAGATTGAGTTTTCCTTTATTTTCATCAACACTATGCCAAGATTGAGAATTTTTCGCCAAATAGTCAAGATATTCTAGCGCTTCATCGGGTTCTTTATCAAGAAATTGACCGTTACACATTGATTCAATAAATTGCTTAGTTTCGTGGATTTAAACCTTCATAAAGAAAGTGATTATACGCCAATTTTCAAAACCATGATGTGGGCAGAATTCAACAACTCTTTAAACTTTTCCCAACATTCAAAGAAAACATCTTTAGGATTTTGATAAAAATTCTGAATTTGTCTTTTCAAAGAATTTGTTTTATGAGTTGGAAAGAATTTTTCAGAAATTGTTTGTATTTCTTGCCATGTACCAATTGATCTAGGTTTCAACGAGCTAAGCCAAGTTTTTGCTTTATCTTTTAAAGAAAAAGGAAATAATTTGAGCTTAATAATTTCAATCGTGCAATTTTGATCATCAAATGTGGCACATACTTCTTCAAATTCCTTTAAATGTAAATATGGGCTTTCGAATCCATACCATGAAAATTAGGAAGTAAAGGTATCATCCTGGCTTAAATCGAAAGTTGTTTGCATTTAGTGGAAAAATGAAACAAGAAGGAGTAGAATTTCGAGGAGGTTGCAATAATAACGCATATTATGCACTTCTTGATTTTCCACTCTTTCCATCTCATTTTGAACAATTACTTCTTCAGCCATAATTGGTGTGCGTGGAGGTGAATCAAAATTTTTATCAAATTTTCTGAATTATATCTAATTAAACGGCGAGAATTTGGACTACGACACCATCTAAGCATATAAACACACAATATTTTACAAAGTGATATATATATACAAACCTGGAAACCTACCTTGCCTTCCCCAACGGCGCGCCAAAAACTTGCTACAACTTTAAGGTTGCAAACCTAAGTGCGGGTTGTCTCAAGTAATAAATTTCTCGGGAGTCCGAGGTCGATCCTGAGGAAGTTGATGGAAGTTTACAGGATATTTCTTATTTAAAGGATGAGTAAATGGATTTTTTTTTTACTAGTAAGAATATTTTTTTTAGTTACAAGAAATTTAATTAATAGAAATGTTGAGGATTAGGGATCCACTATTGATTTCGGATAAAGAAATGATTATATTTTCTTACCTCTTAGATTGCCACTATTGGAATCCATACACAAAGAAGGTTCCAATGGGAAGATATTATACATATAAATCATGCAATGAGGTAATCATGTTATATCATCAATTAGAATTTATCTTATAACATCAATACTTGTTTATGGGATCAAGTATTTATGTATTCTTTTGTCTACAACAAATCAAGATATCCACATTAGTAGTCGGTTGAAATAAAACCAGACATTTAACTAAATGGAACCAAGTATTTGTTGTGCCAATAGATATACATAAATCAAAAAACACCACCAAACAAAAATGTATAAGCTAAAAACAAATTGATGATACAAACAATGAAATTTAATATGAATCTACAATCATTCCTTATCCTTCATCAAGAGTTTCACCCCATTTCCTCAACAAAATAAACTTACAATAACATTAAAAAAATAGAGAAAACAAAAGATTGAAGAAAAACTAAAGCAAACATTTTATAAAATACTAGAAATCTTACTATAATTTAAGAAAAGCAAGAAAGAAAAATTCTTTTGAACTTTATAACTCTAACTTTCTCTACATAAAACTTGATCTTGGCTAATGCTAATGACCTCTATTTATAGCCAACTAAAAATCAATTTACAATTATTTTATTCTTTATTTTTATTACAAGTAAGAAAATAAGGAAATCAACACCAACTTTGCCACCTTCTTTGACTGGTCATTTTGTCCATGATATCAGCCATCTTTGCTCAATTTTCTTCCACAAATCAATTATCACATTAGTTGTCTTGAATTTTCAACTAATTTCATTGAATTTGAACAACCATGGGCCAAAATATGGTTGAATAATTGAGATGTGGTAGGCATACGGGATTGACTAGTGCAACAGCCTCTTGGATTTTTTATAAATTCATCCAATACAAATCTGAGTTTGGGGTCTTCATTAATGTTGTAGCTCTATGATTTGTACATACTCAGTAAAAATTTCAGATACAAATACCTTGTATTTTTCGAGTTATGTCCAAAATACCAAACTTGGTCAAGTCTGGAAATTAAATGAGCACCCTTCAATCTTCATTTTATTATGAATTTTTTTATCCAAAAAAATATCATTCCAAACTTTGATTTTTGGTTTCAATCTCTCTGAAAACTTGTAAATGAATGGATTGTGAATCCATATCTTCAAGAATCATCCCAAAATCATGTCGGAAATGAAAGCTATGCTCGTTGATCCAAACCTGCACTAAAAAATGCTTCCAAATACAACTCTATGTTGATTTCCTATTTTATTCCTAACATATTAATAATACTATAAATTCATTTTATTAATAATATTAATAAGGTAAAATAATAATATAAGCCTAAAATAATTATACATTTTTAACGTTCATCACATTCTATCTTGCAAAATCATACATGGGAACTAGTGGATCTTCCTAAAGGAAAGTAAACCACTAGGTTATAAATGGATTTTCAAGAAGAAAATGAAGGCAGATGGAACAATTGATATGTACAAGGCTAGACTTTTAATTAAAGATTACAAATAAAAAGAGGGCATTGATTACTTTGATACGTATTCTCCAGTTACGAGAATAACATATATTAGATTGGTATTTGCAATTGCCGCTTTGCAGAATCTTGAAATACATCAAATGGAGGTAAAAAACTATTTTTTTAAATGGAGATTTAGAAGAGGAGATTTACATGAAACAACCTGAGAATTCACTGCACCTGGGCAAGAGAACAAGATTTGTAAAGTGGTCTAGTCATTATATGGTTTGAAACATGCACCAAAACAATGGCATGAAAAATTTGATAATGCCATGAAAGAATGTGGATTTAAAATAAATAAATATGATAAATGTATTTATGTTAAAAACACTAAAAATGACTATGTCGTTTTGGTTCTTTATGTAGACGACATGCTTATCATTGGAAGTAATGATAAAATAATTAAATCCATAAAAGATATGTTGAAATCGAGGTTTGACAAGAAAGATATGGGTTTAGCTGATGTGATCTTTGGAATAAAGATCTCTAGAACTTCAAATGGACTGACACTTGACCAGTCACATTATGTGGATAAGATTCTAGAAAATTTAGTAGGGATGACATGTCGTTAGCTAAAACTCCTATAGACACGAGTCAACATCTATCGAAGAATAGAGGTAAGGATGTGTCTCAAGTAGAATACTCACGAGTCATAGGGAGTCTGATGTACTTAATGAGTTGTACAAGACCACACATTGCTTATGCGGTGAGTAAATTGAGCAGATACACGAGTAATCCAGGGCATAACCACTAGAAAGGTATATTGATAATACTAAGGTATTAAAAGATACACTCGTGGTTTTGGACTGTACTATACAAGATATCCATTGAAGGATACATCGATGCTAATTGGATATCTGATATTAAAGACTCTAAGTCTACAAGTGGATTTGTATTCACTTTAGGAAGTGCAACTATATCGTGAATCTTCTAAGCATATGGTTATAGCTAGATCCACAATGGAGTCTGATTTTATAGCTTTAGACAAGTGTGGAGAAGAAGCCGAATGGCTTTGAAACTTCTTATAAGATATTCCAAGATGGGCTAAGCCTGTGCCAGCAATTTGTATACATTGTGATAGTTAATCTGCGATTGGCAGAGCACAGGGCAATATGTATAATGGTAAGTCTAGATACATACGTCGTAGACACAATACCATTAGACAACTACTCTCAACTGGTGTAATATCCCAATTTCATAAAACAATAAAAACATATAATTTGCGATTTATTAAAGTGCTAAAAATAAGCCCAAGCTTGAAAACGCATTTCCTAAAGGGAAATAAATAATACTTGTCATAAATGCGAAAATACTCATAAAAATGTGTCCCAAAAAATTAAATTCATAAAAGCTACTTAGTTTTTAATAGCATAAAAATAAAACAAAATAAAGGGGCCCTTTAATTTCTTGATTCGACTTCGACCGTCCCCTTTGCCATGCTCCGGCTCCTTCATTCATCTGTGGAAAATATGGGGTGAGCATTCAACAGCCCAATGGGGACGCAATGTCTAAGTTAAATACACAATATAATCACTCATGCACACACACCTATGCTTTTCATGCTTATACAATTAAGTACCTTGCTTTTCATGCTTGTACAATTAAGTACCATGCTTTTCATGTTTGTACAATTAAGTACCATGCTTTTAATCCTTGTACAATTAAGTACCATGCTTTTCATGTTTAACGTGCCCGTACACAAATAATCATACAATGCATTTAAAGTAGACATAAGCAGTAAACCCCACCTTAAAGTAGAAACTTCGTAAAAATCAAAAGCAGTGTGAGCCTAGAAATTGGATTCTTCGTCTCCTACAATAAAATAAATTTCTAATTAATAAGATGTTGGAGATGGGTAAAAGAAAAGAAATTCGAAAGAAAAAGAATAGGGCTTAAAAAAAATTGGATTGGTAGATGGCTTGTTGGGTTAAAACTTGGCTTGGGGAAGAAGTCAAAGAATTTGGGTTTAATTCCACCCTTTTTCCTTTCCCTCCCCTTTTTTTCTTCTTTTCTTTTTCCTCTTTTTTTCTTTTTCCCTTTTTCCTTTTTTTGTTTTTTCTCTTTCCTCTCTTTTTTCTTTTTCCCTTTTTCCTTTTCTTTCTCCTCTCTTTTCTTTCTCTCTCTTTTCTTTTATTCTTTCTGCCGTCCAACTCCTTATCTCCCTCAACTCCCTTTTCTTCTCTTTTCCCTCACTCTCTCACGCCCCAGCCCCCCCTCTTTCTCTTTTTTTTTCTTCTTTCTTCTTCTTCTTCTCTATTTCTTTCCTCTCTTTTTCTTTTCTTCTTTTTGGGGTATTTTGGAAGTTTAAGGGTTGAGGAGGACTTGGCTAGGGGAGAGCCGGCTCCGGCAGTGGCACCGGTGGCAGCGGTGGTGGTGGTGGCCGACGGCCTTGAGAGGAGGAGAAGGAGTTTCTTACCCTTGGATTTTCGAATGAGAGTCTGTGAAGAAAAACCCTAATGGGGCTTATCAATTTATAGGCAAAGGATTTTATTGATTTAAGGTAAGTATATTTGCTGAGATCTATTTCCATATGTGGAGGATTTTTGTTTTCCTTTCATATATTTGATTTGTTGCCATTTTAACAAAAAATTTCCTTTTTATTTTTGAAATAAATTCAGAAAATATTATCCCCAATTCAGGAAATTTGGGTTTCGAATTTTCTAAATCATCCCCAAATTCGATTCTAGTCAAACCCTAATTGTGCCCTAATTTAATCCCCAAATTAATAGAAACTGGGTATTACATCCTACCACCCTTATAAATAATTTTGTCCTCGAAATTCGGTTTCTTACCTCCGGATTTTCTCTGACTCTTGTCGGTTGGTGCTCTTTTATACGTAGGGCATTCCCAAGCTTTGTGTCCTTGTTTGCATCGATAACAAGCATTCTTCCCGGATAGGCACTCCCCATAATGATTCTTGCCACACTCAGCGCATCGCGGTTTCTCCCCTTGTTGTTGTGATGTAGAGTTTGTTTCAATCATTGTTTGTTTATTTTGATTCCCATTGCCACTTATGTTAGGGTCTTCCCATTTTCTTTTGGGTGCTTCATCTGCCTTACGAGGGTTCCCATCCATATTCATATTCACCACCACGAGTCGAGCCCGGTCTACTGCTTGAGTGTTAGGAATTTTATTGTTTAGATTTTGATGAATGCCATGTAAAACTTAGAATAGAAAGTTGGCACCCCAATTCTTGTAAAATGTATTGTAACAATTTAGAGCCGCTGCCGAGTTAAGTCGCCTACGCCCTAACATGCAAGAAGACAATCAAGACTTGAAGGAAAACTCACGAGAGACAATTGAGTACGGCAAAGAAGAAATGACAGAACTCGATCAAGAAGCGGTGAGATGCGGTGAGTGGAACATCGGTCAAGTCAACTCAAGAGAAGCCAAGTCTCAAGCCGAAGTGATGGAAGAGTCATCCATGATTGGAAGTCGACTCTAAGTCACCTGGGGAAAGCAAGGAAATGCAAGTCAAGTCGAGATAATCGTAAAAAGAACCGTTTTGTAAATCAAGAGATTTACTTAAACAAGTAATATCTCCATACCACCTTTCTTGGAGTGCTCACCCCAAGCGTGCAAAAGAAATGAACCAATGGGAAGCACTACACCGTGTCGTAACTCAAAAGGTGATAAAACAATTCATACGAGGAAATGGCAATTCCAAGAAGCGCAAGCCAACGATCGCAAAGTGACTTTCAAAAATGAGCCTATCTCTTCAACGGGCAAATTTTTGAAAGTTCACTATAAAAGGCCGAGGAGTTTGTTTGAGAAGGATGATGAATGACACACACGTGAGATATACAAGCTTATCAAAAATGAAACATTCTCAATCCTCAAGCCTACATTTCAAGTACATCAATCCAACACTTACCTCGTGAAGGAAAGAGAACTTCAATCGGTTGAAGAGGAAAAAATATCGAAAACAAGGGGTCTACATTCCGGAAGGATTGTAGAAAGGTTCAAGGTCAACCAAGTCTTAAGCTTTTGGAGGGCTTCGTGATCAAATCCAAAGTGCTTGAGCAAGTGAGTCAGAGTAGCAAGGCAAACCGCCTGTGAAGAAGGCCGAGTCGCACGAGAAGCCAGAGTGATCAAGCGTCTCGTGATCGAGTCCCAAAGGATCAAGTCATTTGTTGTGATCAAGACTTGTATCCGGACTGTTACCACTTTGTAAACTCGATCATTACCTAGTGGATTCCTCCAGGAGTTGGAGAAGAGAGGAGTAGAAGAATTACCCCATCTTCGAACCTCTATAAAAATTTTATTGTGTCATTTACATTTCAAAGATTTAAATTCCGCACTTTTAATCGCTTATATCCGCCGATAAATTTGCTATCCATTTGATAAAATTATAAGTACTAAATCAAGCTCTAAAATCTTGCTTAATCAAACATAAGGGTGTTAAGTCTTTCCAATAAAAAAACAAAACCACGGTTGAGTCAAATTATAGCCAACGGTGAGTTACTCCATTAATGACTCAAATTTGAAATCATAAGAGATTAACTCTACTTGAGTGACTAATTCGATCGTCCATCAAGGACACAAATGTGTAGAATCAGAGATTTAAAAGACTAAATCGAAAATTTGTAAGGTTTATTCAACCCCCTTCTAAACCTTACACTTACACCCCTCGGGGACCTACATTGAGCATACGTCACCTCCCAAGGACACTTATCACGCCACTTAGTTCTGGGCGCAGGCCTGCCACGAACCTCTTCGCTTTTTTCTGATCTGTGTCGACCAAATGCGTAGCATAATGAGATAGTTGGTTGAACTTTCGCTCGTAGTCGAGTACAGTCATACTCCCTTGCGTCAAATCTAGGAATTCTCTTTCATTTTGGTCTCTGTAAGTCTGCGGAAAGAACTGTTGGATTACGAGACTCTTCAATTCATCCCAAGTCATTGCCTCCCTCTGCTCGTTCGTTACGGTGTGGCGATGAGAATCCCACCAATGTCTAGCATCTTGTTTGAGTTGGAAAATGGCGCAGGAGACTCGGTGCGCATCTGTGCATGGAATCAAATCAAATATGCCTTCCAGTTCTCCAATCCATTCTTTCACTACAAATTGGTCCTCTCGCCCAGTAAGGGTGGGCGGCCTATAACGTCGAAATTGTTCCACGACTTGCGAAGTATTGTCAATTATTGTTGGGTGATTATGGCCATTCTGGGTGTTTGACATGTTCTGTTGAACTAACCCTTGCACAATTGTGGTCAAGTTAGCCACAAAGTTCTCCAAGTTGCCTTGAGTTGGGGGATCTCTCCTAGGTGGGGTCATCCTAGAACCAATGAAACAAGACATCGCTTAAATTCCATAAAAGTTTATAACTTAGGGAAAATGAGCAATTAACCTCAAATCAACGAGTACATGATATGTCCAATAATAGGTCCCTATCATTTCCCCTTACCTTTTTTTTTGGGAAAAATGCAGACTGGTACAATTTCGAATTTCTTTTTTTTTGAATTTTTTTTTGATTTTTTTTCTTTTCAATTTTTCAGTGAAATTATAAGTACTGTAGTGCGCAGAAAATAAACCTTAAAGAAAATATTACTTTTATTATCAACTTCATAATATAACAATCAACTTTGAAATAACAAAAGGGAAATGAAATAAGCAATCTACTAGATTTGGACAAAGTCCATCTTGTTCATGCATAGCTATCTATTCTAAGCCAAAATAAATAACTTAATCATCCATGTAGTAATCATCCTCTTCAGGGTCCTCTTTTTCTTCAGAGTCTTCTTCCTCTTTATCTTCATCTAGCAGTTAATCTATCCACTTACAATACAATATGGCAGTAAATGCCCCATAGTTGATCTTAAGCTTGTTCTTAGCCTCATCATACCTCAACAAGTCAACATACAATTTTTCTGCTTCCAATCTCCATTTAGGAGACAACGACTCAATCAGCCTCCTAGTAGCTTGGAACTCACTAGGAGCCCCAATAACATCCCTAATCTTGTACCATTCCTGATGCATCCTGGTAACGTAAGCCCCTACGCATTCACCTTCTTCCCATTCACAGTTCAAATACCTCTCCATATCAATCTCTAGCGGGTATCCCTTCCAACTATTGATGTTCTTCCTAATAGCTACCCTGATACTCTTCATCTGTCGATTTTGGGATACTTAGCGTTTTGTTCATTGAAAATAAAACAATCTCGTATCATTTGTTAATATAACTGTGATCATAGCATGTGTGAGTAAAGCGAACATGAAATTTACTATGTACTTGACAATACCTTTTCTCTTCGGAGTCGGCGTGGCATGAGGTGGTGGATAGTCGACTTCTTTACTGTTTTCATTTTACTTGAAAATATTCATCCTTGTAAAAACTCAAGACCCATTTTTTTTTTAAAACCATTTAGCAAGTCTACAGGAAAGATAGACCCGCTCTAATACCACTATTTGTAACATCCCAATTTCATAAAACAATAAAAATATATAATTTGCGATTTATTAAAGTTCTAAAAATAAGCCCAAGCTTGAAAACGCATTTCCTAAAGGGAAATAAATAATACTTGTCATAAATGCGAAAATACTCATGAAAACGTGTCCCCAAAAATTAAATTCATAAAAGCTACTTGGTTTTTAATATCATAAAAATAAAACAAAATAAAGGGGGCCTTTAATTTCTTGATTCGACTTCCACCGTCCCCTTTGCCACGCTCCGGCTCCTTCATTCATCTGTGGAAAACATTGGGTGAGCATTCAACAGCCCAGTGGGGACGCATTGTCTAAGTTAAATACACAATATAATCACTCATGCACACACACCTATGCTTTTCATGCTTGTACAATTAAGTACCATACTTTTCATGTTTAACGTGCCCGTACACAAATAATCATACAATGCATTTAAAGTAGACATAAGCAGTAAACCCCACCTTAAAGTAGAAACTTCATAAAAATCAAAAGCGGTGTGTGAGCCTAGAAATCGGATTCTTCGTCTCCTACAATAAAATAAATTTCTAATAAATAAGATGTTGGAGATGGGTAAAAGAAAAGAAATTCGAAAGAAAAAGAATAGGGCTTAAGAAAAAAAAAATTGGATTGGTAGATGACTTGCTGGGTTAAAACTTGGCTTGGGCAATAAGTCAAAGAATTTGGGTTTAATTCCACCCTTTTTCCTTTCCCTCCCCTTTTTTTCTTCTTTTCTTTTTCCTCTCTTTTTCTTTTTCCCTTTTTCCTTTTTTTTCACGTTCCTCTCTTTTTTCTTTTTCCCTTTTTCCTTTTCTTTTTCCTCTCTTTTCTTTCTCTCTCTTTTCTTTTCTTCTTTCTGCCGTCCAACTCCTTATCTCCCTCAACTCCCTTTTCTTCTCTTTTCCCTCACTCTCTCACGCCCCAGCCCCCCCTCTTTCTCTCTCTCTTTTTTTTTCTTCTTCTTTCTTCTTCTTCTTCTCTATTTCTTTCCTCTCTTTTTTTTCTCATCTTCTTTTTGGGGTATTTTGGAAGTTTAGGGGTTGAGGAGGACTTGGCTAGGGGAGAGCCGGCTCCGGCGGCGGCGCCGATGGTGGAGGTGGTGGTGGTGGCCGACGGCCTTGAGAGGAGGAGAAGGAGTTTCTTACCCTTGGATTTTTGAATGAGAGTTTGTGAAGAAAAACCCTAATGGGGCTTGTCAATTTATAGGCCAAGGATTTTATTGATTTAAGGTAAGTAAATTTGCTTAAATCTATTTCCATATGTGGAGGATTTTTTTTTTCCTTTCATGTATTTGATTTGTTGCCATTTTAACAAGATTTTTCCTTCTTGATTTTGATATAAATTCAGAAAATATTATCCCCAATTTAGGAAATTAGGGTTTCGAATTTTCTAAATCATCCCCAAATTCGATTCTAGTTAAACCCTAATTGTTCCCTAATTTAATCCCCAAATTAATAGAAACTGGGTATTACAACTGGTGTTATCTCTATTGTCTACGTGAAATCAAAGGATAATTTAGCTGATCCGATAACCAAAAGGTTGAACAAAGAGTTAGTTGTGAAATCATCAAAAGGAATGGACTTAAGCCTCTGGAAAAATGAGTTGATACAATGGAAACCCAACCAAGTTGACTGGAGATCCTAAGATCTAGGTTCAATGGGACAACCTAATTGTAAAAAGACTCTAGGATCACTGTGGGGGAATTTTCCCTTGTCCATTTCTTAACAGTGAGCCCGTGGGAGAAAAGGATAAGCATTTGGCTTTTAATGATTCTTGTGCATCGATAAGCCGAGCTGGGTAGTGCGGGCTACTCTTAAAGAAGAATAACCTATGTGAGAGAGGAGTGGGGCCGCTTCGAAGAGAATTGTGTTAGGCTTAATTCTTAGAACCTCTTGCAGAACCAGGCGTATGTTCAGGGCCATAAATGAACATAACGGAAGAGGGTATGGAAGGTATTTTTGTACCTGATTAAACAAATGGGTACGTGCGTATGGGGATTTTCGGGTATGGGTATGGAGGTGGGTCTAGGTACATTCTACCCATACCCTACCCGATACCCGATTAAGTAATATTATAATATATATATATATATAGGGATTGGTTCAAATGAGACCAACCCCTTTAGGTTAGTCCATAAGAACACCTATAGACCCTTGATTTAAATTTTTGATGGTGTAGATCTCTTTTGTTATTTTTGGATTATAAGGGTATGATTGTATTTTAACATATAATCAGTTTTATCAAATACACATTAATAGCTAATTTTAAGGAAAACATAATCCTTTCTTTTTCAGTTACCCAATTTTTAGGGAGAAAAAAATCCATAGATTTCATTCGTGTCTTTTCAAAACTGATTCGTTTTGTTTCCCCCTTCTTGAACGGTTTTTTTATTCAAAAGAAACCCTACATTCACAGTTTTCCCCAAAAATCTCGTTTGTCCGTCTTCTCAGTTTTCCCCAAAATCGTGACTTTTCAAAACTCATTATTGTTGTCGGTTCTCGTTGTTTCCAAGTAATTTTGGTGGTCGAAGGAGTTCGATTTTGTGAAGAAGGGAGCAGGGTTGGGAATTGGCGCCCGATTTTTGTACTGTGAAGGTTTTTTCTTTTTCTCAGTTATTGGCCCAAATCTTTCCAAATTCCCGTTTGTTTCGTCTTTACCAAGTAATTTTGGTGGTTGAAGGAGTTCAATTTTGTGGATAAGATTGAGGGTGGGGTATCGACATCCGATTTTGTGCCTTGAAGGTATTATTTTTTTGTTTTTCTTCTGCATTTTTTCATTCTTCTTGCTAGATATTGACGACTTTTTATGCATTGTCTGATTAGTTCGTATTTGTTCAGTGTGTTTTACTTCGTAGCAAATAAGGGTAAATTTCTTCTTCTTACAGTTATGGTCCTGTAGAATTAAGCATTTTGCACTCAAAAAAATAAACTTGGTGTGTTTATATATTAAAAAAAATAGTTGATACTTGAAATCGATCTCCCCTGACAAGTATGCAGATGCATTATACTAAGTATACAAATATGTTATGTTAAATATACAACATTAAGTGGAATGTAAACAGAACATTGTATAATATGAATTGGGTGTTTTTTTTATGTAGGGGTTGTGGTGTATACTAAGTAAACATATATGTTATGTTAAATACACAACATTAAGTGGAATGTAAACAGAACGTTGTCTAAAGTTTTGATATATAAATTGTGTAGTTTTTTATGTAGGGGTTGTGGTGTATACTAAGTATACAAATATGTTATGTTAAATATACAACAAGGTATTTTTTTTGGTTTTTCTTCTGCACATTTTTTCTTTTTTTCTCCTAGATTTCGACGACTTTTTACGCATTTGCTATGATTAGTTCGTACTTGTTCAGTGGGTTTTAATTCGTAGTAAATAATGGTAAATTTCTTCTTCTTACAATTATGGTCCTGTAGAATTTTGCATTTTGCACTAAAAAGAATGAACTTGTTATATATAAAAAAACAAGGTGTTGATACTTGAAACCCATCTTCCCTACAAGTATGCAGATGCTATATACTAAGTAAACAAGTATGTTATATTAAATATACAACATTAAGTGGAATGTAAACAGAATGTTGTATAAAGTTTTTGATATCTGAATTTATGTTTTTTTATGTAGGAGTTGTGGTTAATAAAGCGTCAAGCGAAGATCAGCAAAGAGAGATTGGTAGTGGTGAAGAGGAGAGTTCGGGAGATGAGTAGCCTAAAAATAGACAAATGATTGATCAGCCATACCCTGGAACGCAAGTTAGGGCGAAACCCAAAGTTCTTGTAGATGCTCTTGATTGTCTTAAACCTGCACATAAGACTGCAGTAGTTGAGATGGATTTTGGCAGTTTACTTTCTCTGAAAATTGAGGATTTTAATAAAAAGCTCACGTATTGGTTAGTTGAAAACTTCAATGCATTAAGTAGTGAAATGGTATTTGATGATGGTAGGTGTATTCATATTGAGAAGGAAGATGTTGGTAGGGTTCTGGGTTTCCCTAATGGTGTCGTGGTTATTGAAAAGAAGAAACAATCTGGGAAATGTGCGCTGTATAACCAGTGGCATACAATGTTTGCGAATTTCTCCAAAGTGACTGCTGGTGAATTAGCTGTGAGAATGATAGAGTGTGTAGATGGTGGGGATTGGTTCCGAAGGCATTTTGTGATGCTTATCGACAGCGTTCTTATTGGAAATTTACAGTGTGGATACACTAATCCACTTATTCTGAATTGCCTTGAATATGTTTCCAAAATCAGGGAGTTTAATTGGTGGGATTACATATTTAACACCCTTATTTCTAAAAGAGTTAAATGGGATGAGACGAACAAGATTGAGTTCAACGGCCCGTGCTGTTTTTAACGGTAATTTGCTTATGTATTGCCCTTTTCTAAGTTTTTAATGTGTTGTCACTTACACAATGTTCTTCGTATATGCAGGTGTTTTATTTGGATAGAGTTAGTGTGTTAGGGAGAGATGTGCCGAGGACATTATCGGCCTTTGCTTCATGGACCATGGAAAAGGTTCAGAAAAGAATTTATAGAGAGTTCCAACATGTTGGTTTTGGCCAGGGATACGTGGATGGGCCATATGTTGGTGAGGATTCATTGCAACCTCAGTTGGAGGGATTGGTGGTTGGTCAAGAGAAACAGTCATCTCTTTTGGGGCCTTCGTCGGCAGGCGACAGTGGGCAGGTATATAAAATGCCATTATTATGTTCATTGTTTTATTTTGGGCAAACTCTGTATATATATTTCATCTTTAATGTATACTTAGTGTACATTTGTTGTATAATTAGTTGAACCATATATCGATTTGCATATTATGGTCATTATATGATGGGGAAGAGATTGTGTAATTATCTTTGCATGGATAGTTTAGTATTTGTATACATAGATTACATATGTTGCATATTTAGGTTTACGTGTAGCATTTTTATCATTCATAGTCCCGGTTTCTGTATACTTAGTTGACATATGTTGTATACTTAGTTTACAGGTGTTGTATACTTGGTCTTATGTATACATAGTTTATATTTTTTGTATAAGTAGTTTACATATGTGGTATCTTTACTTTATTTGTAGTCTGTATATATAGTTCATCTTTAATGTATACATAGTGTACATTTGTTGTATAGTTAGTTGAACTAGATATCGATTTGCATATTGTGGCCATTATCTGACGGGGGAAGAGATTGTGTAATTATTTTTGCATGGATAGTTTAGTATTTGTATACATAGATAATATATGTTGCATACTTAGTTTTATGTTTAACATTTTTATCATACATAGTCCAGTTTTTTGTATAATTAGTTTACATATATTGTATACTTAGTTTACAAATGTTGTACGCTTGGTCTTATGTATACATAGTTTATATTTTTTGTATAAGTAGTTTACATATGTGGTATATTTAGTTTATTTGTAGTATTTGTTGCATACATAATTAAGTTTTATGTATACTTAGTTCACAAATGTAGTATTCTTGCGTACATAGTTCAGTTTTATATGTTAAATTTGTTTTCTATATTTTTATGTGGTTTTTGTTAATATTGTATATTTCAGCAAAATTGATTTGTTAGACTTGTCTATTGGCAGGATTATATTGGGAAAATTAAGGCAAGGATTGCGTGTCTTGCTTCTGATGTGGTGAAAATTATTTCGTTGATTTGGGATGCACCGTCTGATGTGGTGGAGGTTCCTAAATTTTCTGAAATTGGTGTGGTTGTTAAGAATCTGATATGCCACAAGACTGTTCAAGTTGAGGGCACACGGGTTAGAGAGGATCTAGTTAGAAGTGAGAGTCAACAGGCTGAAGCATTCTGGAGCAATCCTGAAAACATAGCATTGCTTGAGAAGATGGAAGCTGCTCTTTGCAAGCGGGATGAGTTTGAGAAATGGAATGTTGACAAACCTAGTTTTAGTCTTGGTTTAACTCATGAACAAAACACTGGTAAATGGGATGTTGTGGTTGAGACATCACGTTTGTATGCGCAGGTTGAGCAGGAAAAGGAAGCTGATGAGTCTGCTGGAGATGATGATGGGGTAAATTTCATTCTTTTTTTTGTGCATTACTTTTTATGATTTTGCCTGAATTTTGTTCTTATATTTATTTTATTTTGATTCGTAGGAAGAGACTAATACGAATGTTGATGGTGGGAAGGGTACGGTTTTGGCTATGAATGAGGGAGTGAATAAGAATAGCGAGAAGCTGAGCGTTTATCGGCGAAATGAACCTCTCCAGAAAAAGAAGACTCAGACATTGACGTCCCCTTTTGTTGAGAGACGAGTTGATGTGATGTCTAAGTTAAACGATCAATAGAATATGATTCTTAAGTGGTTGTTTGAGAATCCGGAAGCTGAAAAGTAATTTAATTTTTTATGGTCAAATATATTATAATATTTATTATAATTACAGAATTTTCAATATATTTTTTACGTATTTTTTTTACAGGGACGAGGTGATTTTTAAGGCTGATGACATGATTATAACAAGGGAAGACTTTGTGACGATGCGGCTTGGAAGCTATTTGAGTGTATCCCTGATCGATGTATGGACGAAGATTCTGAACTGAAAAGAGTCGATCAGGAGAAAGGGTTTGCCTTATCGATTTTTTGCTATGACATATTCTACGGTACTCTCTTTGTTTTTCCATTACATTTCATGTCCGTATTCGGAAAATAATTGCAAGTGCATGTTTGCGTTACATAGTTAAGCATTCATTGCATTTTTAAGTGATGTCTGATTGTATATTTGTTTCAGCAGAAATGTATACTTAGTTATGTGGATTAGTTTATTTAATTCATTGGATATACTTAGTCATACAAGTATTTCAGGGAATTTGTTTATTTAGTTCAGTGGATTTGTATTCTTAAGAATGTTTAAATGTATAGTTAGTTAAGTCTAATTGTATACTTGTTGTGAAATGATTGTGTATACTTAGTAATGTTTTAGTAAATTTGTATACTTAGCAATGTTTAAATGTATAACTTGTCAAGTGACTCCGTATACTTAGTATTTTGTTTAGTGTTTTTGTATACTCAGTGAACTGTTGGTTTATACTTGTAATGTTTTAATATTTAGTTAGCTCAGTTTAATTGCATGCGTTGTCAAATATTTCTGTATACATAGTAATCTTAAATTGTATAGTTAGTTAAGTGCAAATGTATACTTTCATTAATTGGTTAGTCATATAAGTAGTTCATTTGATTTGTTTATTTAGTTCAGAGGATTTGTATACTTAAGAATATGTAAAGGTATAGTTAGTTCAATCTAATTGTATATTCTGCCAAGTGACTCTGTATACTTTGTAATGTTTATTCTTTTTGTATATTCAGTCAATTGTTTGTTGTATACTTAGTAATGTTCTAATGTTTAGTTAGTTTAGTATAATGTGTACTTGCCAAATGATTTTGTATACTTAGCATTTTTTTTATTGTATAGTTAGTTCAGTGTTTTTGTATATTTTCATTAATTGCTGACTGTTTCTGTTTTGGCACATTTCATGTAGCTGTTTTCCATTGTTACACCAAGGGAGACAGATAATGATAATAGAACTTTGACGTTATTTTCTCAAAGTCTTGATGTCGAGTTTGGTGATGTTAATCCATCTAAGTTGCAGGCGTTTGATATGGTATTTATTTTCTATATTCCTTTTAAGATTTACAACAGTCATTTCAGATTTAACTAATGTTTTTTTACTTTTTTCCAGTTTTTCTTTCCAATATGTAAGAGCGAACACCTTTTCGTTATTATGCTCGATATGAAGAGGAAGAATATGCAGATTTTGGATAATTTCTCGGTTGGTGGAACCAAGTGTGACAAGTACGAATATGTGCCAGCAAAATTGGTGAGTCTTAACATGTATTTTCGACATGTATATTCATACGTTGCATTGTTGGTATCTATTGTGTCAGGTTCGTGTTTCTTCCCAGTACTTGATAAGCAAAGGTTGCGAGCAGATGGGTCAAGAGATTGGGCAGCTGAGTCCAATCAGACTTGTAATGCCATGGAGAGATGCACGAAACAAGGTGGATTGCGGAATCTTTGCAATGCGGCATATGAAAACGTACATGGGTGGAGGTTTGAGGGGCTGGTCACCTAGTTTACAGAAGGGCAATGCCAATCTATTGTGTACTTTCTGTTCCAAGTACACTGGCGCTATATTCCTAGATGACATGGACGAGTTAAGGGAGAAGAATTCGGTTGAATGCAAGAAGCATTGGACTTGGCTGATGTTAACTTGGCTGCTGCATGGAAAGAAGTAGCCAAATCGGAGTGTGCTGCAAAAGTAGTCTACACAGCTGAGAAGAAGTTGTTGAAGGACGACTATCACAAGTTGATGGATGTCATCGCCAAGTGTGTAGATATGAAGTTTGGCAGTTTCAATCAGCTGTCAAAGACAAAGCTGATCGTCATGGCTGCGATCATGCAGGGAAAGAAAGTGAACTGGGCTGAGTTCGTGTACAGCAGACTATGCCAGAATATTGGGAACAAGACATAAAAGGAGGACGGATCCTATGGAGGATCACTTGGTTATGGCCTGGTAATTGGCCATCTAATGGAAGTGAATGGCATTCCCCTTCAACATGGAAAGCCTTTCCATGTAAATAAGAAGATGTTCAGGGCTAATCCTTCAGGAGCCCAGAAGAGAGCCCATGCGAAGAGGACAAATACAAGTGAGGGAGAATCAGCTGAACCCGAGGACACAGCTGTTACCTCCCTCCTAAGAAGACAGCTGCAATGAAGAAGGCTGCCCTGCAGCGAAAAAACAGGATGCACCTGCCCGAGCAGCCGTGTCTCCTGTCCCTGCAGCCGAGACTGAGAAGGAAGCCCAAATCCCTTCTCCAGCCATAAGAAAGAAGATGACTGCCAAGCCCAAGAAGGCAGTTCCATCCAAGAAAGATGCCCCAGCCCCCGCCGCCGGAGAATCAGAAGAAAAAAAGAACCAGAAATTCCTCTAGTTAAAACCAAAAGAAGAAGGATAGTCAAGCTTTCAGAGCGTGAAAAGACAGCTGAGTCTACCACTCAGCTGGAGAAAACCCTCGAGGCTGCGACATTGAGGAAGTGCGCGATCTCGAAATAATTGATGAAGCGCGCCAAGTCTCCGAGGTCATCGGCAAAGGCCCCAAGAAGACCCAGCAGTGGAGAGGACAGCTGAGGAAAAAGAAGCAGCTGAGACAACTGAATCTTCACCTGAAAAAGTTGTCTCTCCACTTGCTACGGACGCTGCTGAAGGTGAAGAGCAGCAGAACATCTTGCCTTCCATCCCAGAAAAGGAAGGACAAGAAGAAGATGACGATGATGATGTTATCATGTACTCTCATATATATCCAGACATCCGGCGCCGTCTATGTGAATGGAGGGCGTGGAAGCTAAGTCACTCAAGGGTGCAGTTCGAACGCCCTGAGTTCATAGAAGAAGAAGCAGAGGAGTTGTTTGAATTCCTCGGCATCACCAAAGTGGTTCAGGCCTTTGATGAAGATAACTGCCTGAATATCTTACAAATCTTCAAGGAGAATGAACAAGCCAAAGCAGCCGAAGAAGCAGCAACTCGTGAAAAAGCCAAGATATGCACGCTCACCGAAACTTTAGAACACACTTGTTGGGAAATTTATTGTTTAGATTTTGATGAATGCCATGTAAAACTTAGACTAGAAAGTTGGCACCCCATTTTGTTTGTATTTTGCATTGTAATAGATAGGGTGCATGCACGAGCCGAGTCACGTCGCCTATGCCTGGATATGCAAGAAGTCAACTCGGAGGCTAAAATGAAGACTTTGTGAAGCATTTGAGTATGGCAAGGAGGAGAAGTCAAGAACTCGACTGAAGGAATATCAGCTGGTTACAGCTGTGAGACGTGTCAGTCAAGTCAACTCAAGACAGCAAAGTCAAGTTGAAGTGACAGATGAGTCATCCAATGATTGGGAGCTGACTCGAAGTCACCTGGGGAAGTTAAGGAACTGCAGTCAAGTCAAGACAACTGAAAAGAGTGTGTTGCACAGAAGTCAAGAAAGTTACTTAAATAAGTAATACTTTCATGCTGCAATATTCTAAAGTGCTCAGTCCCAGAAGCGTGCAAAAGGAATAAACCAATGGGAAGCACTGCACCTGTGTCAGGCTCTGAAAAGTTGAAGGTTCATTTAATACGAGGTAATGTCAATTTCAAGGACTGCAACAAGACAAGCCAACAACCACTAGTGTCTTTTGAAAATCAGCCTATCTCTTCAACAGGCAGATTTTTGAAAGAGCACTATAAAAAGTTGAGGAATTACTTTGAGAAAAGGTTACCTGAACCACGAACATTCAAGCTATTATTCGAGCTGTAACCTACAAAAATATTCTCAAGTTATTCAAGCAAATCCTCAAGCCTAAACTTCGAAGGAAATCGATCCAACACCAAGCTGTGAAGGAAAGACAACTTCATACTGTTGAAGAGGAAACTTTTGAAGAATCAAAAGGGGTCTACATTCCAAGGAGGATTGTAGAAAGGTTCAAGGTCCAACCAGTCTCAAGTCATTGGAGGGCTTCGTGATCAAATCCAAGAAGCTTGAGGAAGTGAGCTGAAATAGCAAGGCAGCCGCCCTGTGAAGAAGCTGAGTCGGACGAGAAGCCAGTTGTGTGACCAAGGCATCTCCAGACTGAGTCCTAAAGGATCAAGTTAGTTGTGTGATCAAAACTTGCATTTGGACTGATAACCACTTTGTACTCTGATCAATACTTAGTAGATTCCTCCAGGAGTTGGAGAAGAGAGGATTAGAAGAATTACCCGATCTTCGAACCTCTATAAAATTTATTGTGTCATTTACATTTCAGCATTTACTTACTGCATATCATTTAATATCTGTTGATAATTTGCTATCCAATTGATATTAAACAAAGTGCTAAAACTAAGTGTTAAAACAAACTTAAACCAAATTCAAGGGTGTTAAGTCTTCCGCTGAAAATCTTATCACAGCCAAGTTAAGTATAGACTAAGCAGCTGAGTCATTCTATCAACAGCTTAGTCGAGTTTGTTGAGTGGCTAACTCTACTGGTTAACTAACTTAGTCGTCGATCAAGGACATAAAATTGTGAAATTAACTCAACCTATTTAAAAGGACTAAATTCGAAAAGTTGGTAAGGTTTATTCAACCCCCCCTTCTAAACCTTACTCACACCCCTTGGGACCTAAAAGTGGTATCAGAGCTGTTGGTTCATTGAGCCTTCCGCACTGGTTACTAAACTAGATCTCCAAGTTTTCAAAGAAGTTTTTAACACTTGTTCTTTCAAAAGCCATTTTTTAAACAAAGAAAGTTATTATCATGGAAGCAAATTTGACATGCATTCCTATCTTCACCATTGAAGAATTTGATGATGGAAAATACGTATGCGGTGCTCATCTATCGCCTTTACATGATGAGATGTGGATAGTGATAGAGGATGGGCCACCGCAAATAATGAAGGTGAACACATGCAAGGAGAGCCGCTGCGGTGAAGAAAGAGGAGGATGCTCCTCCCGGATCAGCTATGGTTGAAAAGCCAAGAGTCGAATGGATAAATGATGATAGAAAAGATACAACCTTGACAATGTGGCCAAGGATATACTTTACAAGACTTTGGACAAAGCCATGTTCAACAAAGTCAAATCTTGCAAGACGACCAAAGAAATCGGGATAAACTAACCTTAATTTGTGAAGGATCCGAGCAAATTAAGGAAAACAAATTATCTCGTTGTTGTTCAAAAATTTGAAAACTTTAAAATGCTTGCAGGTGAAACAATGGACCACTGGATGCTAGATTCACTGAAATTACAAATGAGCTCTTAGCACTTGGGAAAGAATACACACAGAAGGAGATGTGCATGAAGATACTAAGGAGCCTCCCAGCTGAGTGGGAAATGAAGACCATGGCTCAAAGGCACTCAATGGACCTATCAAAAACATCTAATCATGAATCACATCGACCTCAAAGCCTATGAGTTTGAGCCGAGAAGAAAGGATCAAGAGGAGATAGTTGTACCCAAAACAACTGCACTCGTAGTCAAGGAAGGGAAGAGAGCTGAGACCAAAGAAGTCATTGACCAGGAGGAAATTTCCTTGATGGTTAAAAGATTCAACAAGTTCTTCAACAAGAACTACAAAAGAAACAAAGGTGAATGCTCTAGAAGACATTCAGCTCCCTCCAAGTCAAGGGAAGATAGGCCACCAAAAGAGCCGAGTATCAAAAGGTCGAATATCAAAGAGTTGACAACCCAAGAAATGAGAGAGCCGATCAAAAAGTTGAAAGCTTGTGTTGGAATTTGAGACAACTGGGACACTTTGCCATTGATTGTCCATATCCCGTAGTGAATAAATACAGAATGAAGAAGAAAGAAAAGTCTTGAGAGAAAGAAGGCAAGAAAAGAAAAGAGAAATGTTGGTCGGGCCGAGACTCGCCGACACAAGCTAAGTCAAAAGCAAAGACTCAGAGAGTAGTGAAGTCGACTACTCAAGTGACTCTAAAGAAGAAGCCTTAACTGTCTAATGGCTAAAGAACAAGATCAACTGACCAAGAAGATGAGGTACACTATAAATCATCTCATTCGATTCTAGTGATAGTGATTGTGACACACACACTTCATCACCCACTGATCTTTATGATTCATTAGGCAAAATGATGAAAGCTTTTGAGCACATTAAATCCTCACACTCACTATTAAATGAGGAAAACAACCAGCTCAAAAGCCAAAATTCACAGCTGACTAAGGAGCTGAGTACTCTAAGTCACATAGCTAATGAGAACAAAGAGCTGAAGGCTGAAAATGTTAAACTAATAACAGAGATAGCTGCTATAGAAAAGAGAGAAAATGATCTCAAAAATGTGATTGCTTCATTCACAAAGGCATCTAAATCATTGGATGACCTTATTATGAGCCAAAAAGAATGTGGAGACAAGACAGGCATAGGATTCAATTCCTTTGTGCATAGTCAAAATCCCAGAGTGATCTTGGAAAAAGGATCTTCAAGCAATGAATCATCTCAAAAATCCAAGACACCAAATGTTGCACACACATTCATCCCAAAGCACAATCACAACCAAACTGGCCTTGGTTATAAAGGAAAAGGAAAACAGCCAGTTGAGTATGCTGAGAGGACAGCTGAGAAGAAATCTAGCAGAGTTCCTCAGCAAACTCCAAATAGGAAGTACTCTATGAAGAAGAAAGAGAGCTACCAAAAGCCCTATAAGTTCTATAAAAGGAACAAATATGATGGGAATGGTAGAAACTACCCAAGTCAAGCTGATTGGAATAATGTGAAATATCAGCAAAGACCTATGGAATACAATCCTAAATGGCAAAGGCCTAGAACTCAGCAAAGGCCATTCCAAAGGCAACAAAGCTATTATCAGCACACACAAGCACCTAAGCACTACACTCAGAGATATCACAATTACCCAAAGAAGGCAATTGCTGAAACACACACACAGGCATACAGACAAAAGAGACAGATGTATGAACCTAAAGCCCCCAAGCAATTTGCCAAAGTAAATTATGATTATGGCACAGATAGATGGCAACCCCTTAGAGTCAAATCATTTGGCTATAGGTTGGTTGGATCATCTTACAAAGACTAACCCCTCGGGACCCAGGACAAATATGGGTACCTAAAAACTAATTTCCTTGATTGCAGGTTCAAGGAACAGCTGAGTGCCAAGGAACCTGGTACATGGATAGTGGCTATTCTAGACACATGACAGGAAACAAGAAAAATCTGTCAAAGTTCAAGGAGATTAGAGGTGCAAAAGTCATATTTGGAGAAAATGAAGCTCGGGGGAAATAACGAGTAATCGGATCCATCAAGAAAAATGGATTAGAAATCACAGATGTTGCATACGTTGAAGGCCTCAACTTCAATTTGTTAAGCATCAGCCAACTCTGTGACAAGGGCTACAATGTTGGATTCAATATGGGAGTGTGCCAAATCAAAGACACTGAATCAAATGAAGTAGTGTTGCAAGGATCCAGACAAAAGAACATGTATGTGGTAGATTGGTCAACTGATACACCAAGCACTTGTCTGCTAGCAAAGAGTATAGCCGAATCAAGTGGGTTGTGGCACAAGAAGCTGAGTCACCCGAATTTCAAGACAATTAACAAGCTTGCAAAAAAGAGTAATCTTGTAGAAGGACTCCCGCACTTCGGTATACAAGAAGGAAAGTGTTTGTGATGCATGCGGATGGGAAAGCAGATTAAATCATCATTTAAAGAGAAGTCAAGTCCATCTTCAACAAGAATACTGCATCTGTTACACATGGATCTATTTGGTCCAGTTGAGCCACCAAAGATAAGTGGGAAGAAATACACTCTAGTAGTGGTAGATGATTATTCAAGATATACATGGACAATTTTCATGTGTAAAAGAAAGAAACTTTGCAGAAGTTACCACAACTGATGGAAAGAGTTCAAAATGAAAAGAGTCAAACCATTGATAGAGGAACTGAGTTTGTCAATGGAATAATAACTCAGTACTGTGTTGAAAATGGTATTGCTCATGAACTATCTGCGGCAAGGACTCTGGCCAGAATGGAGTTGCGAAAGAAGAAGGAAAGAACTCTCAAGGAAGCAGCAAGGACTATGTTAGCAAAGGGGTGCCTAAAAGATTTTGGCCATAAACACTGCATGTTATACTCAAAATAGATGCATGATAAATAGACAGCTGACAAAAACTCCCTATGAAATCTGGACAGGGAGAAAGACAAATGTTGCATACTTTAAAATATTTGGATGTAAATGCTTCATCCAGAACAATGGGAAGGATAATCTAAACGCTTTTGATGCTAAAGCTGATGAAGGTATATTCTTGGGATACTTAGCTGAAAGCAAAGCCTATAAAGTCTTGAACAAAAGGACTATGGTCACGAAGAGTCTATCCATGTGGTTTTTGATGAACCTAATGTAAATGGAGAAGACATTGAAGAGTTAGGCGATAAGTTTTGAATCACCAACTATACGAAGAGTCCCTATGTTGAAGTCGAAATCGGAATAATTAATCAATGTGAAGATGAGATAGCTGAATCTCAAAGACAATTTGGAAAATCAGCCTAAGTGATGATGAGAGAGTTGCTCAAGATAACACAGCTGCAAGACGACTGAACCCAGCTAACTTACTCCAACCTGATGTGAGATGGCTAAGAGATCATCCACCAGAGCTAGTCATTGGAGATGTAAGAGACGGTGTAATAAGCAGATCCAGAGCTCAACAAGAAGCAATGTTCACTTGTTTTATTTCCCAAATAGAGCCAAAAGATGTGTCCCAAGCATTGGATGATGCACATTGGATTCAGGCCATGCAAGAAGAGCTGAATCAATTTGAAAGAAACAAGGTATGGGAATTGGTGCAAAGACCAACACATCAAAATGTTATTGGCACCAAATGGGTTTTCAGAAACAAAATGAATGAGGAAGGTTCTGTGGTGAGAAACAAAGCAAGATTGGTAGCCAAAGGGTATTGCCAAGAAGAGGGTATAGATTTTGATGAAACATTTGCTCTTGTTGCAAGATTAGAAGCAATAAGGATGTTTCTTGCCTATGCAGCACACAAGAACTTCATTTTATATCAAATAGATGTGAAAAGTGCATTTTTAAATGGACTGTTACAAGAAGAAGTCTATGTTGAGCAACCTCCAGGTTTTGAGCAGAAGACTCTTGGAGATAAGGTGTACAAGCTTAAGAAAGCTTTATATGGATTGAAACAGGCACCAAGAGCATAGTATGATACATTATCTCAATTCCTAACAGATAATGGATTCACCAAAGGGAAAGCACTCTTCAGAATTCAAGATGGAGAGAGTATATTGCTTGTTCAAATATATGTGGATGACATTATTTTTGGATCCACAAACAAGGAGCTGTGTGATAAATTCTCAAACCTCATGCAAGGGAAATTTGAAATGAGCATGATGGGAGAGCTGACATTCTTTCTGGGACTTCAAGTTAAGCAGCTGAGGGATGGAACCTTCATAAGTCAAACAAAGTATACCAGAGATTTAATGAAGAAATTTGGTATGGAAGAAAAGTCTTCTGTGAAAATACCAATGAATACATCAGTCAAGATGAAAATACCACTTCTCTATCTCATAGCAAGTAGGCCAGACATCACCTTTGCAGTAGGTGTATATGCAAGATTTCAATCTGCACCAAAAGAAAGCCATATGACTGCAGCTAAGAGAATCCTAAGATATTTGAAGGGATGCCAGGAAGTCGGCTTATGGTATCCAATGGAAGGTGGATTTGCTGGTTGGTTACTCGACTGACTGACTATCTTTGGATGCAGAATTGTGACAGAAAAGTACTTCAGGTACATGTCAAATGCTTCGAAACAAATTGGTTTCTGGTTTAGCAAGAAGCAAAATTCAATAGCCATATCTACAGCTGAAGCTGAGTACATAGCTGCGGGCAGCTGTTGTGCCCATGTCTTATGGATGAGACAACAGCTGAGATTTTATGATGTTGAAGAAAAAGAGATTCCAATTATGTGTGATAACACAAGTGTTATTGCAATCACTCAAAATCCTGGGTTGCACTCAAGAACAAAGCACATTGATGTCAGATATCATTTTATAAGAGATCATGTTGAAAAGAAGGACATCACCTTAGAATACATCTCAACTGATAAACAGTTAGCTGACATATTCACAAAGCCATTATGTGAATCAAGATTTGAAGAACTCAAGCATGAGCTAGGATTAATTGAGCTGAGTTAACACTCAGAAGACTCAAGGAGAAGAGATAAAACAAGAAAAGATGAAAATAGAGCTGAGTTCGTAAATCAGCCTAAGTGTGAATCACCAGATCGAAAAATTAGTCGCATCAAGTTAGGACAAATGTGAGTACCTATGTAAAGAGAGAGAGGAGTTGAATCAGCTAAGGAATAAGCTCTAAGTCATTTATGAGCTAAGTGGCAAAAACGCAGTCATTTTTAATAAGCGGGAACGTTTTAAGGATGACGTCAGCGTAATAATGACAGGTATAGGCAAAAGTTGCACGACAAAGCATATGATTGGATATAAATGCTGCTGCATTAAATGCGAGCAATTAAATGCTAATCGGCGTGCTAAATCTGCGCCGTTGATCTCGATCAAATTTCAAAAATCGTATGCACATCTTTTCATGACCCACATATATACCCTTTCATCCATTTCTCTCTCACTTTACACAAACTGTTCATCTCCCTCAAAAGCAAAGAAAGCAACTTTTCTCTCAAAACCCTACAGATCTCCAAAGTGAATTTCTAAAGTTTCATTCGGTAAATCTTCAAGTAATGGCATCTACTTACGATTTTGTTAAGTTGGGAAAACAAATCCACAGTGGCTCTACTGTGGATTTTGAAGATATGATCAAACAGGGGTCCGATGAAACCTTTGTGAAGAAGATAGCTGAGAAAGTGGAGAAGTCTGGGCTGAAACCCTTTCTCACGATGGAGTTTCAGATGACTTATGTTGAAGAAGTCGCTCAGTTCTACGTGAATGCTGAAGTTTACCATGAGGGCATCAAGTCGTCTGTTCACGGAAAGAAGTTTACGATCACTGCTGAGGATCTAGCGGAGCATTGTTTGCTATCATCGGAAGGAGTGCCGGAGATATTGGAGGCTGATTTAAACTTGGTTGTTGCATGGAAGGAAGTGGCCAAACCTGACTGTGCTGCGAAGGTTGTCTACACAGCTGACAAGAAGCTGCTGAAGGAAGATTAGCACAAGTTGCTGGATATTGTTGCCAAGTGTGTAGACATCAAATTTGGAAGCTTTAATCATCTGCTCAAAACTAAGCTAATCGTGATGGCTGCGATCATGGAGGAGAAGAAGGTAAACTGGGCTGAGTTTGTATACAGCAGACTCTGCCAAAATGTTGGTAATAAGTCTTTCAAGGAAGATGGGTCGTTCGGAGGGTCCTTGTGGTATGGCCTTGTTATTGGTCGGCTGATGGAGGTGAAGGGAGTTCCACTCCGACATGGAAAGGCGTTCTATGTTAACAAGAAAATGTTCTGATCAAATCTTTCCGGAGCTCAGAAGAGAGCTTATGCCAAGAGAGCGGATACCAGTGAGGGGGAATCAGCTAACCCTGGGAAACAGCTGTTGTCTCCCCTCCCAAGAAGAAAGCTGCCCCTGCAGCTGGAAAGAAGATTCTTTGCACCAAAGAAAAAAAAAGAAAACAACCGCACTCCGCCTACCCGAAGTCACCCGCCCCTCGGCCGTGTCTCCCGCCCCTACACCGTAGTAGAGAAGGAATCCTTAGTACCTTCTCCGGGGATGAAGAAGAAGAGGACTTCCAAGACGAGAAAGGCAAGCGTGCCTCTAAGGCAAACCCACGAGGCCTTTACTATCGAGGAATAGGAGGAAGTAGAACCAGAAGTTCCTCCTGGTGAAAACCAAAAGAAGAAGGAGAATCTTCAAGCGTTCGTGAGCTTGAGAAAACAAATTGAGTCTACTACTCCTACCGAACAGATCGTCAAAACAATTTGGAGAAGTAGAGTCTCCAGAGATTATTGATGAAACCGCCAAGTCTGGAGAGGCCGATCAGCAGAGAGGCAAGTCGAAGACCCAATTGTGGGCAGAACAGTGAGGAGCAAGTAAAATTTGAGACAGCCTAAGTCTCTCTGTTGACGAGGATTGTGTCTCCACCGTGATGAGACGCTGGCGAGGGTGAAGAGCGCAAGCTCTACTACCTTCCATTCCCGAGAAAGAGGTACCAAGAAAGATGATGACGATGATGTGATCATGCTATCTCCACCATATCCGGCGCCCAAAATCGTGCAGTGAGAGTGTATGAAGTGGAAGTTGAGTCACTCTAGGTGCGGTTTGAACACCCCATTTTATTGAGGAGGAAGAGGAGCTATTCAGGTTCCTTGAAGTCGATCTGATCTGCAAGCCCTTGATGAGGATAATCGCATCAACATCGCAAATTCGAAAGCCAGTATTTGTCCTCTAACTGGAACCACTGATCATACTCATCCACATCTTGACATACTTTCAGAAAGTGATGAAGATTTGGACCCTTCTGCTGCGATAGAAGAGCTAGAAACGCAGCAAGCCATACGGGAATCCAGAATGATGCATGAGCAACAGCTGATGGAAGGACCAGGAGAGTCTTCCAAATCACAGCTGGAAATTGACCCTATGGGAGTGGTGCAGCAGATTGCAACTATTGTTGTTGCGACCACTTCCCCAGCTCACTCTGAGAAAGGTTCTAAGGGAAATGGCAATGAAACTGGGAACTTGGGGACCCAAGTCAAGCCAAACCTTATTGAAGGTGTCTTACCACCTACCCCAACAGCTGAACACTCACAGGAAACAGCCGGGAGTTCGGAGGAAAGTGACCCCAATCAAAGTCACTCAGCTGGTGTGCCAGCTGAGAGGGAAACTCCCTCAACTGCAGCTAGGTTAGAAGTTGCTGCAGACAACTCCACCATGAATCTCGGAGGCAAAGTGGAGAAGGAAAAAGAAAATGAAACACAACAAGTTGTCACTGAAGAAGCTCGGACAGTTGAGACTGTCTCAGCTAAAGTGCCAACTGCTCTGTAGGTTGAGGACGCTGCTAGTGCAGTCGAGGCACAGGATGGATCTGCCTTTGGAGTTAACACTCTAAGCAATGAAAGTGAAATCCACGGAGTTGAGGCTCCTGTGGATGCCACCGTCGAAGACCCCAAGACAGTTGAGTCTGTCGAAGGGAATGTCCAAGGCCTTGCTGCAGTTGAGACTGCAGGAGGTACTAAAGGCCTACGGGAGGTTGAGACTTCCCGAGGTAAAGAGGCAGAAGCACAGAACATCCCTCCAGTTATCATCGATGCATCTGAGAAGGAGATAAGTGCCCTTCACGATTCCCAAGATAACCCTGATGTAACCTTTCTAGGATCTGAAGGTGAAGATGAAGCCGAGTCATCCCCTTTTGCAAGTCCAAATGACTCAGCTGAGGATGTTCTTCCCAACACGAGTAAGCCAGAATTCAAGGCTGCTCGTTAAAAGTTCAATTTTGATGATGAGCCACCCCTACAAGTCTCATCATCGTCCGATGATGCTACTGATATGGCCGAGGACCAGACAACTCATATGGAAAAACCAGCTGAGACCGACGAAGTTGTTAAGACAGCTGAAGCTCAGCCAGCTGGGTCAATACCACAACAGACCACAACTGAATCACAGTCAACTGCGCAGGCTCCCAACACTGCAGCAGAATTGACTCAACCAGGCACATCACGACCACAAGTCACAGTTGAACAGATTCCCTATGTCCGTGATGATGCATTTGAACAAACTTTTCCTTTCTCACTAGAGCTGTCTGATCTTGATGAAGAATTAGCTAGAAATCAACAACGTTTCCATAAACCTGATCCAATCATTCCCACAGATACCATCGTCCCAGCAGATTTTGATTTTGATGTTGCTTGGCCGCCAGCTGAGACAGAGGTGACAACTGAGGTTCGAGAAGTCTTCAAGGCAATATTTGCGGAGATAGAGAAGATGGAAAGGCACCAGGCTTCATTGGATATGCGGCTGGATAATAGAGATGCTAATCTTACGGCCGATCTGCGTGGAATCATAGTCAGGATCCGGGAATGGTGGCAACAGCAGCAAACAATGCGTGTGGAACAGATTCGATACTTTAAAGCATTGTACAATAAGATGCTAATCTGGAGCGCTGATAATGCTGACATGAAGAAGAGGATGCAAGAGAATATTGATAGAATGCATACCTCTCATACCACAGAAATGGAACTGTTGCGCGAATTTCATCGAAAAGAACTTCTGCGCGTAGAGGAGAACATGAATGAAAAATTCAGCCTTCTTATGGCTGAAATGAAGTTGGTGACAGCCGAATCAAACGCCACTCGCTCAGAATTTCGAGCAGCATACTCCGAAGCATAATCCAAGCAGAAATCAACTATCAGCCGCCTAGATTTCATGCTTGCTGGCATGTTTCTAGGGGTTCCTCTCTCCTTTGATGATGCCAAAAAGGGGGGAGAGGAATACCTAAAGACGTTGAAAGGATCCTTGTGAGAAGAAGGACGCTTTTGTGAAGGAGAAGACCAAGAGCGAGAAGAAGAAAGAAAAGGGAAAATCAGTTGAGGGGGAAGGTTCGAAAGACATGACTTTAATGGTTGCTAGAACCCCTCAACAAGGACTTGTCACAGCTGACATCATCAGCAAACTACCAGTGACTCTGCCGCTCCAACACTATGTTGTGCCCATGTCTGAAAAGAGGAAGATAGTAGAAGCAGAGATGTCGGAGATTGAAAGAAAAATGGATGCCCGTGCGATGGACATATCAAACAAGACGGAGGCATTCAGCGGGGAAGAGACATCGATACCATTTTCGATGTTGGAACCGAGCCGAGATCTGTTGATGAATTCAAGACGCCGCATCCGAGGGATACCGAGAATATGACCATGGCCCAAGCCTGGGACTTGTATTGGGAAAAAGGCCTCAAGGCGTGCGAAGACGCGATAAGCGGCAGAGACTCTAGCGATTGCTCACTGCCTGGTCACTCTCTTGGAAAGAAGAAGGCCCAAAGACAATACACACCGAGAGGAAGAGGTAGAAGCGAGTGGAGGAAGAGGTTTCAAACCTAGACCTCTACCCAAAAACATCAAATATATAGATCCAGGGGAACAAAGGGGGATCTATTGGTGGTTTGATGAAGTAGCCAACATGCAAGTGGCGAAGAACAATCTTCGAATATGTAAAGAGAATCGAAGAAGAAAATAGAAGACAAACTCGGCTTTGTGGGAAGAGAGACAAGAAAGGAAAAGAAAAGATGAAGTCGCCGAGAGAAGAGCTTATGAGAAAAAGAAAGCAGCTGAAGAAGAGAAGAAAAGAAAAATGTCAGAAGATGACAAAGCTGATGAAGAAAGAAGGAGGCAGCGAAGGAGATGAAGTGTTGCTGTCCACCCCTTCATGAAATTTACTATTGTAAATGAATAAGTATGTAAGTCTTATGTACATTGAATAAGAAATCTGTAATTTCTCTATTTTTGCGTAGACATAGATGTTTGCTCTGATACACTTTGTAAACAGTTGTGTAAAGGTCAAGAATGTTATGATCAATAAAAAGATTGATTCTACGCATACATTCTCTGTTACTGCACTACCTATATGTATCTTTGATATTTACATTTTGTATGTATGATTTAAGTTTTGGCATCATCAAAAAGGGGGAAATTGTTGGGAAATTTATTGTTTAGATTTTGATGAATGTCATGTAAAACTTAGACTATAAAGTTGGCACCCCATTTTGTTTGTATTTTGCATTGTAATAGATAGGGTTGTACGAGCTGAGTCAAGTCAGCTATGCCTAGATATGCAAGAAGTCAACTGGAGGCTAAAATGAAGACTCCGCTGTGAAGCAGCTGAGTATGGCAAGGAGGAGAAGTCAAGAACTCGATTGAAGGAGTATCATTTGATTCTGTTGTGAGAAGTGTCGGTCAAGTCAACTCAAGACAGCCAAGTCAAGTTGAAGTGACGGATGAGTCATCCATGATTGGGAGCCGACTCAAGTCACCTGGGGAAGTTAAGGAAGCTATGATCAAGTCAAGACAAATCGAAAAGAGTCCGTTGTACGTGAAGTCAAGAAAGTTACTTAAATAAGTAATACTTCCATGCCGCAATATTCTAAAGTGCTCACCCCGAAGCGTGCAAAAGGAATAAACCAATGGGAAGATCGCACTGTGTCGCTCGAAAAGGTCAAGGTTCATTTAATACGAGGTAATGTCAATTTCAAGGATCGCAACAAGACAAGCCAACAACCACTAGTGTCTTTTGAAAATCAGCATATCTCTTCAATCTGCGATTTTTGAAAGAGCACTATAAAAAGCTGAGGAATCACTTTGAGAAAAGGTTACCTGAACCACGAACATTCAGGCCATATTCGATTTGTAACCTACAAAAATATTCTCAAGTTATTCAAGCAAATCCTCAAGCCTAAACTTGAAGGAAATCGATCCAACACCAAGTTGTGAAGGAAAGACAACTTCATCTTGTTGAAGAGAAAACTTTTGAAGAATTAAAGGGGTCTACATTCCAAGGAGGATTGTAGAAAGCTTCAAGGTTGAACCATCTCAAGTCATTGGAGGGCTTCGTGATCAAATCCAAGAAGCTTGAGCAAGTGAGTGAAGTAAAAAAGGCGGCCCGCCCGTGAAGAAAAGCCGAGTCGGACGAGAAGCCACCGTTGTGTGACCAAGGCATCTCCAGACTGAGTCCTAAAGGATCAAGTTAGTTGTGTGATCAAGACTTGCATCTGAACTGATAACCACTTTGTACTCTAATCAATACTTAGTGGATTCCTCCAGGAGTTGGAGAAGAGAGGATTAGAAGAATTACCCCATCTTCGAACCTCTATAAAATTTATTGTGTCATTTACATTTCAGCATTTACTTACTGCATATCATTTAATATCTTCTGATAATTTGCTATCCAATTGATATTAAACAAAATGCTAAAACCGAGTGTTAAAACAAACTTAAACCAAATTCAAGGGTGTTAAGTCTTCAATGAAAATCTTATCACAGCCAAGTTAAGTATAAGACTAAGCGGTGAGTCATTCTATCAACACTCGATCAGTGCGTTGAGTGGCAAACTCTGCTGGTTAACTAACTTAGCTGTCCATCAAGGACATAGCTATGAAATTAACTCTGAACTTATTTAAAAGGACTAAATTCGAAAAGTTGGTAAGGTTTATTCAACCCCCCCTTCTAAACCTTACTCACACCCCTTGGGACCTACAACACTCACTCTCACCTAGATGTGTTCTCGGAGAGTGATGAAGACATGGATTCCGTTGGTGCAACAGAGAAGTCGGACATGCAGCAAGCTCTAAGGGAATCTAGGATGATGCATGAGCAACAAATGTTCGAAGGACCGGGAGAGTCATTCACAATCTCTCCTGGAGACAGACCCATTGGAAGTAGTGCAGCAGATTGCCACAGTTGTAGCTGCAACTACATCCCCAATTCACCCGGAAGAAGGGTCCAAGGGACTTGGCGATGAAAATGGGAGTTTGGGCACCCAAGTTGAGCCAACCCCTACTGAAGGTGTTTCACCACCTGCTCTCACGGCTGAGCACTCAACGGATGCAGCCGGGAGTCTGAAGAAGAGTGACCCCATCATCAGTCACTCAGCTAGTATGTCAGCTGAGGAGAAAACTCACTCCACTGTAGCAGGGTCGGAGGATGCTGCTGACGACTCCACAATGAAGAAAAGAGGCGAAGTGGAAACATAAAAAGAACCACAACAGACTGACATTGATGAAGCTCAGACAGTTGAGTTTGTCCCAGCTGAGGTATCAACTCTTTTGCAGGCTGAGGACACTATTATAGTAGTCGAGGCACAGGTTGGTAATGCCCCGGGAGTTAACACTCTAGGCACTGAAAGTGCAATCCAAGGGGTTGAGACTCCTTTAGATGCCACGGTCCAAGACCCTAAGACAGCGGCGTCTGTCGAAGGGAATGTAGAAGGCCTCGCTGCAGTTGAGATGGGTCCAAGGGATTTGACAATGAGACTGGGAATTTTGGCACCCAAGTTGAGCCAACCCCTACTGAAGGTGTTTTACCACCTGCCCCAACGACTGAGCACTCAACGGAAGCAGCCGCGAGTCTGGAGAAGAGTGACCCCATCATCAGTCACTCAGCTGGTGTGCCAGCTGAGGGGAAAACTCATTCCACTGCAGCAGGGTCATAGGATGCTGCAGATGACTCTATATTGCAGAAAAGTGGCGAAGTGGAAACCAAAAAAGAACCACAGCAGATTCACATTGACGAGGCTCGGACGGTTGAGTCCGTCCCAGCTAAAGTGTTAGCTCCTTTGAAGGCTGATGACACTGTTGTTGCAGTCAAGGCACAGGATGGAAATGCCCCAGGAGTTAACACTCTGGGCACTGAAAGTGCAATTCAAGGGGTTGAGACTCCTATGGATGCCATCTTCTTGAAGACCCCTAAGACAACCTGCGATCGCCGTCGAAGAATGTAGAAGGCCTCGTTGCGATTGAGACTCGCTGGAGGTGTTGAAGGCCCAAGGGAGGTTGAGACTTCCCTGGGTAAAGCTCAAGAAGCCTTAACATCCCTCCCTGTTAATATTGCAGAATTTGAGAAGGAGATTACGGCTCTTCATGACTCCCAGGATAATCCCGACATATCCTTTTGGGATCCAAGACGGCCGAGTCCACACCGCCGCACATCAAAAGGACCCAGCTGAGGATGTTCTCCATGACGATTGATCGAGTTTCAAAGTGCTCGTTAAACATTTAATTTTGATGATGAACCAAACCCCAAAGTTTCATCATCATCCGATGAAGCTGATGTTGCAGCCGAGGACCAGGTAATTCAATTAGAAAAATCTATCGAGATCGAAGGTTAAAAGCATTAAGTGAGACTCGATCGGCCACCGCCAACCCACTCAACAAGACCCGGTGAATTGAGTCTTCTGCGTAGGCTCCCACAACTGCAGCAGTACCGACTCCACCAGGATCATCAAAGGCACAGACTAAAATTGCAATCCCTTATGTGCGAGATGATACTTTTGAACAACTATTTCCCTTTTCACTTGAGCTGCCAGAGCTAGAGGAGGAGACAGCTAAAAGAGCAAATAAAATACACGAGTTCGAGAAGATCCAAATCATCCCTACCGACTCCATTGTACCAAAGCAGACTTTAATTTCAATGATGAATGGCCGCCAGCTGAATCAGGTGTGACAGCTGAGATCCGTGAGGTCTTCAAGAAAATTTGTGGAGAGATTGAGAAGATCGAATGGCACCAGGCCTCATTAGATATGCGTCTGGACAATAGAGATGCAACCCTCACAGCAGACTTACGAGGGATTGTGGTACGGATCAGGGAGTGGTGTCAGCAGCATAGTGCAATGCAATATGAACAAGTTCGATATTTCAAAGCGTTGTACAACAAGATGCTGGTTTGGAGTGCTGACAACGCTAATATGAAGCAGAGAATGCAGGCCTATATGGAGAGATTACATGTCTCCCATACAACCTGAAATGGAGTTACTGCGTGAATTTCATCGAAAAGAAATTTTGCGTGTTGAGGAGAACATGGATACGAAATTTAGCCTTCTCATGGCTGAAATGAAACTGGTGGCAGTTGAATCGAAAGCCACTCGCTTAGAATTTCGAATAACACATGCCGCAGCAAACTCCAAGCAGAACTCAGCTCTCAGCCGACTGGACTTCATGCTCGCAGGAATGTTTCCAGGGGTTCCTCTCTCCTTCGATGATACCAAAAAGGGGGAAGAGGAATACCTGAGGAATTGAAGAAAGAAACAGTTGAGAAGCAAAAGGAAGAAGCAGGGAAATTGAAGGAATCAATAGCTGAGAAGCAAAAGGAAGAAGCAGCTGTTGAGAACAAGAAAGGAAAAGTTGTTGAGGGGGAAAAGTCAAAAGATTTGACACTAATGATTGCTAAAACCCCTCAGCAAGGTCATGTCACAGCCTCAATACTCAGCAAACTTCCAGTAACTCTACCGATCGAACACTCTGTTGTGCCTATATCAGAGAAAAGAAAGATTGTAATAGCAGATCAGTTAGAGTTTGATAAAAAGACGGATGCCCGTGTTGAAGCAGTGATGAAACAATTCAGTGGCATTCTAGCAGGGAATGACCAAGATGCCATTCCAGATGATGGAGACGAGCCAAGATCAATGGAAGAATTTAAAACTCTCGAATCCGAATGCTATTTCAAGAGTATGTCGGTAGCTCAAGCCGGGGATTTGTACTGGGAGAAGGGTCTGAAGTTATGAGAAGAAGACAGGCAGCAGACTACCAGCAGCAAGTCAGCTGGCAAACAGAAGACTCATGTACAATATACACCCAGAGGAGGAGGAAGAAGTGGTGGAGGAAGAGGTTTTCAACCTAGAACTCTACCCAAAAATATTGAATATGTAGATCCAGGCAAGAAGGGAAGGATCTACTGGGCTGGGTATAATGAAGTAGTGAATCTAGAAGTAGCCAGAAAGAATGTTGATTATGTGAAAAGAATAGAAGAGGAAAACAGAAGACAAGATCAACTATGGCAAGAGAGGCAAGAAAGAAAGCGAAAAGACGATGCTGCGAAGAGAGCCTATGAAAAGAAGAAAGCAGCTGAAGATGAAAGAAAACGAAAGAGAGCTGATGATGATAGAGCTGAAGAGGAAAGAAGAGGCAGCAAAGGCGATGAAGTGTTGCTGCTAACCCTTCATGTATTTTACTCGTGTAAATACATTTATGTGTAAGTCATCTGTACATTGAATAAAGTGTTTTTGTATTTTCTATCTTTGTATCTTAGCATAGATGCTTGTAAATTGCATAGATATGATTATGCTCTGATACACTTTGTAAACAGTTGTGTAAAGGACAAGAATGATATGATCAATAAAATTATTGATTCAACGCATACATTCTTTGTTTTTCGCATTACTGTATGTATATGTCTGTTTACATTTTGTTTAATGTTTTTAAGTTTTGGCATCATCAAAAAAGGGGAAATTGTTGGGGAATTATTTTATAGATTTTGATGAATGCCATGTAAAACTTAAATTAGAATGTTGGCACCCCATTTTCTTTGTAATTCTCATTGTAATAGATAGGGCTGAATGAGCTGAGTCAAGTAAGCTATGCCTGAAAATACAAGAAGTCAACTGAAGAAGTGAAGTGAAGACTCCGCTGAGGAACAATGAAGTATGGCCAAAATAGAGGACCAAGGACTCGACTGAAGACGTAACAGTTGAGGGACAGCTGTGTGAAGAGTCAGTTAAATCAACTCAAGAAGCCATGTCACAAGTTGAAGTGACAGATGAGTCTTTCAATGATTGGAGCAGACTCGGTCACTCCTGGGAAAAAGCGGTGCAAAGAGGAGTTAATCGAAAAGAATCCGTTTAAGTCAAGAACATTACTTAAACAAGTAATACACCCATCTTTGCCAAGTCTTAAAGTGCTCGGTCCCAGAAGCGTGCAAGAGGAATAAACCAAAGGGAAGCACTGCACCTCGTGTCAGAACCTGAAAAGTTAGACATTCATTTAATACGAGGAAAGGTCTAAATCTCAAGAATGAAGACCAAGAAAAGACAAGCCAACGAACACAAGTGACTTTTGAAAATCAGCCTATCTCTTCAACGGGCAGATTTTTGAAAGTTCACTATAAAAGGCTAAGGTTATTTCATTGAGAAAAGGTCACCTGAACCACGAACGAGCAAGCATTATTCAAACTCTAACTTGCAAAATATTCTCAAGATATTCAAGCAAAATCCTCAAGCCTAAATCTCGAAGGAAATCGATCCAACACTATGAAGGAAAAAAAACTTTAAACTATTGAAGAGGAAACCTTTGAAGAATCAAAAGGGGTCTACTTTCCAAGGAGGATTGTAGGAAGGTTCAAGATCGAACCAATCTCAAGTTATTGGAGGGCTTCGTGATCAAATCCAAGAAACTTGATAAAGTGAGCTGAAGTAAAAAGGCAGATGCCCTATGAAGAAGCTGAGTCAGACGAGAAGCCAACTGTGTGACCAAGGCATCTCCAGACTGAGTCCAAGGAGCGAGTCAACTGTGTGATCAAGACTTGTCTCTTGACTGATAACCACTTTGTGAATTGATCATTACTTAGTGGATTGCTCCAGGAGTTGGAGAAGATAGGATTAGAAGAATTACCCCATCTTCAAACCTCTATAAAAATTATTTGTGTCATTTACATTTCAGCATATTTACATTTCTGCACATTTATATTATATCTACTGATAATTTTCTATCCAACTGACAAATAACTAAGTGCTAAAATCAAGTGTTAAACAAAGTTAAATCAAATTCAAGGGTGTTAAGTCTTCCGCTGAAAAACTCATCACATCCAAGTTAAGGCTTATACTAAACAGCTGAGTTATTCTATCAACAGCTCTATCGAGTCCGTTGAGTGGCTAACTCTACTGATTAAGTAACTTAGCTGTCCCTCAAGGGCATAGCTGTGTAATTAACTCTGTAATATTTTAAAGACTGAAATCGAAATTTTAGTAAGGTTTATTTAACCCCCCCTTCTAAACCTTACTCACACCCCTTGGGACCTACAAAGTCCAAGATGTGCGCTTTCACTGGTACTCTCGAGCACACCCATGAGCATCTTCCTGAGTACACCGACAGTGATGAAGATATGGATCCACTTGCTGCAACGGAGAAGTCAAAATTGCAGTAGGATTTGCACGATTCCAGAGCCATGCACGAGAAAAGCTTATTAGAAGGTCCAGGAGAGTCCTCCCAAACTCTTCTGCATACTGATCTCTTAGGAGTGGCACAGCAAATTGCGACAGACATTGCTGCAGCCACTTTCCCCGTGCAATCAGAGGATGGCCCCAAGGGAAATAGAGATGAAGCTGGGCACCCAAGCCAGCTAAGAAAGAAACTTTCTCCACCACAGCTAGGTTGGAGGTTGTTGTGGGAGACACACCTATGCAGTTAGGAGGCGAAGTTGAGAAGAAAATTTCTGAAGAACAGAGTGACATTAACAACGTTCAAACAGTTAAGTCTGTTTCAGCTGAGATGTCAGCTGTATTGAAGGCCGATGACGCTGCTGCCGTAGTTGAGGCAAAGGATGGTGAAGCCCCGGGAGTTAACACTCTAGGCTCTGAAAGTGCAATCCAAGGGGTTAAGACTCCTCTTGATGCCATTGACCAAGACCCTAAGATAGCTGAGTTTGTCGAAGGAAGAATAGAAGACCCTAAGACAATTGAGACTGTCGAGGGGATTGCAGAAGGCCCTGCAGCAGTGGAGACTTCTGGGATATTGAAGTCCAACGGGAGGTTAAGACTTCCCTTGGTAAGGATAAGAATGCAGTTGATGAGAACATCCCTCTGGTCGAAGGGCTGCCACAGATGAAGTAATTGATGCCCTTCATGACTCCGAAGAAAATATAGACACATCATTCCTAGGGTCAGAGGATGAAGCTGAGTCCACCCTGCCTAAATATCTTGTATTGGACCCAGCTGATGATGTTCTGAAAACCCAGAGCCAAGCTAGTGATAAGACGGCTCGGATGAGGTTCAATTTTGATGATGAGCCAATTCCACAGGTCTCATCATCATCTGATGACGTTGATGATATAGCTGAGGAACCGGTTATGTCATTTAGCAGAAACCACTAAGACCGAAGAAGTTGTTCAGACAGCTGAGGCTCAGTCAGCTGGGCAAACCATCTCAACTGCCCTAGCTGGAATCGAGTCATCTGCGTAGGCTCCCACAACTGCAGTAGTAACGACTCCTACAACTCAGCCACAGGCTCCCACAGCTGTGACTCCTGCCAATGAAGCTACTGCAGCCGAGGCACAAAGAGTTGAATCATCACAGGCACCTCCGCAACAAGATATTCCATTCGTGTGTGATGATGCATTTCAAGATATGTTCCCCTTCTCTAAGGATTTGCCTGAATTGGAGGAAGAAACAGCTGCTGAAGGAAGGAGATACAATGTAAGGGAAGAGCCAATCATTCCAACAGACACGATTGTTCCAGCAGACTTCAACTTTGACGCAGAGTGGCCAGCAGCTGAATCTAACATACAAGATGAGTTCTGTGAAGTCTTCAAGAAAATATGCGAAGAGATTGAGAAGATGGAACGTCATCAGGCCTCTCTGGACTTACGTCTGGAAAATCGAGATGCCACTCTCACAGCCGATCTGAGAGGCATAGTGGTGAGACTAAGGGAATGGACGCAACAGTAGATTGCCATGCGAATAGAACAAGTTCAATATTTCAAAGCTCTATATGGAAGGATGCTCGTATGGAGTGCAGATAACTCCATGTACAGGCAGAGGATGAAGGAGTACATCAAGAGGATTAACCAGTCCCATAAGTTAGATATGGAGCTGCAGTAGCATTTCCACAAAAATGAGATTGCCAGGCTCAAAAACAGCATGAATGAGAAATTTAGTCTTCTCATGACTGAAATGAAGCTATTCGTAGCCGAGTCCAAGGCCACACGCTCAGAATTTTGCACAGCGTATGATGCAGCAGACTCCAAGCACAACTCAACCATCAGCCGACTAGACTTTATCCTCAGTGGGTTGTTCCCTGGGATACCTCTCTGCTTTGGTGATGATGCCAAAAAGGGGGAAGAGGATACCCCTAAGGAACTGAAGAAGAAAGGTGATGCAGCTGAGGGGGAAGGAAGTTCAAAGGACTTAAAATTGATGTTTGCTGAAACTCCTCTACTAGGTCAAGTCACAGCTTATATTCTCAGCAAGCTACCCGTGAGATTACCTATCGAGAAAGTTGCAGTGGCCATGGAAGATAAAAGAAAGGTCATTGAAGCTGAATTTGAGGAGTTAGCTGAGAAATAAGAAGCCCGCGTTCAAGAGATAAGGAAGCAATATGGTGGTTCTCCAGCTGGGAAGGACTACGTGCGATCAAGCCCCCTAAAGAACTTACGATGCCTGATGATGGATCTGAGCCCATATCCATGGAGGAGTTCGAGACTATGGAATCAGAAGGCTTTTTTTCAAGGAATGACTCTGCCGCAAGCATGGGATTTGTACTGGGAGAAAGGATTGGACGTGTGCAAAGAAGCTGAAAAGTAGCAAACTTCAAAGATGACTCGGTGGAAAATGGAAGACTCCTGACAAAGATACTCCCAAAGGTGGAAGAGCTGAGTCAGGAAAGGGGGGACGTAGTGGAGGAAGGGGTTCTCAACCTCGACCAAAGCCCAAACACATGTCGTACGTAGATTCAGAGAAGAAGGGTCTAATTTACTAGGTTGGATATGACCACCTTCCAAATCTCGAAGTTCAACGAAAGAACGCTGAGGCGAAGAAGAGGCGAGAAGAAGAAAATGAGAGGCAAACCAGAGAATGGCTCAAGAGACAGCAAAGGGATGACCTGCTGCCAAACCGGCCTATGAAAAGATGAGAAGAGAAGAAGAGGAAAGAAAGAGGAAGAGACCTGATGCTGACAAAAGAAGAGCTGAAGAAGAGAGAACAAGGAAGCAACAAAGGCGTTGAAGTGTTGTTGCAAACCTCTAGGATTTTTTTTTGTTGTAAATACATTTGTGTAAGTCTTCTGTAATAAGCTCACTGTATTTCCCTGTGCTATATGCTTAACTCATGCCCCAGGAATCCCTGGGATAATTTTCACTCTTTATGTATCTTAGCTTAGATATATTGTGCATTGACATGTATATATTTAGATTACTCTGATACAAAATGTAAACAGTTGTGTAAAGGACAAGAATGCTATGATCAATAAAATATTTCATTCAACGACACATTCTTTGTTACTGCATTGTCTGTATATATCTTTGTTGTTTACTTACTTTAAATGTTTTAAGTTTTGACATCATCAAAAAGGGGAAAATTGTTAGGAAATTTATTTGTTAGATTTTGATGATACCATGTAAAACTTAAACTAGGAAGTTGGCACCCCATTTTCCTTGTAATTTGCATTGTAATAGATAGGGCTTGAAAAGCTGAGTCAAGTCAGCCATGCCAAGGATTACAAGAAGTCAACTGCGGATTGTGAGAAGACTCTGTTGTGTGTCAACTGAGTAATACCATGAAGAAAGACAAGGACTAGATTGAAGGAGGGTCAGCTAGGGAACAACTGTAAGAAGTGTCGGTCAAGTCAACTCAAGAAGCAAAGTCTACAAGTTGCAGTGACAGTTGAGTCAATCCAATGATTGGAGCAGACTCAAGTCACCTGGGGTAAAGGCAGCAGTCTTGCCAAGACAACTGACTTAGACCCGTTGATTAAAGTCAAGAATATTACTCAATATAGTAATATGTCAAAGTTGTCAGGTCTAAAGTGTTAGTCCCAAAATTATGCAAAAAGGATGAACCAATGGGAAACATTGCACCTTGTGTCAGGCACCTGAAATGTTGCGAAGATATTTAATACGAGGAAAGTTTAACATCAAGGACTGCAGACCAAGAGAAGACAAGCCAAGGAACACAAAATGACATTTGAAATTAGTCTATCTCTTCAACATGCAAAATTTCAAATGTACATTATAAAAGGCTGAGGAAGTCATTGAGAAGAGGTTACCTGAACCACGAACAAGCAAGCAATATTCAAGCATTTAACCTGCAATATTCTCATAGTGTTGGACCTCTAGCGCTACTCGGATTGACGACTGTCCCCACAAACCAACACGAGCCTTTTCTAGCGCGCTTTGTCCTCACTCGCGCACCCTGGGAAACTTCGCAGGGGGTCACCCATCCCATGTCTACTCCAGGTCAAGCACGCTTAATCTCAGAATTTCTAAGTAATGGGCACCAGAAAAGAAGATGCATCTGTTGGTATAAGTAGTCCAAATTATATCCTTTAAGCTATCCTTTAACTATGCAATTCAGCGCTCACAAGTTCGAATTGCGGGCCGCGCCTCGTGCCTTTTTTAAAGCCCATTGCAGGCAGGATGATGGACCAAATCCCAACAATCCCCCCAAAGACTGCCAAAGATCTCGGCTCCAAAGGCTTGGCAACCTCCACGCCCGCCAAACTTCCCCTCGTTCTAACGCCAACTTCTTCGGTTCAAGCATCGCGTCACGCCGACCTCTCGATTCGGCCACCCAGAACCTACACATTCGATTCGCCTGTTTACCTCGATTCGCCCGCCACCTGGAAACTTACCCTTTAGTTCTGGTCCACCCAACAACCTACACATTCAGTTCCAGTCCGTTTTACCTCAGTTCTGGCCACCTGGCAACCTACCCTTCAGTTCTGGTCCATTTACCTCTGATGCGCCAGCATCTCAGTTCCACTGCCCCTGGCAACCTCTACTGCAGCGTGCTTCCAAGGTAATTCGAACTCGTGACCTGCTCTGATACCAGTTGTTGGATCTCTAGTGCTACTCGGATTGACGATTGTCCCCACAAACCAACACGAGTATCTTCTAGCGTGCTTTGTCCTCACTCACGCGTACCCTGGAAAACTTCCCAGGGGGTCACCCATCCCATGTCTACTCCAGGTCAAGCACGTTTAACCTCGGAGTTTCTATGTAATGGGCACCAGAAAAGAAGATGCATCTGTTGGTATAGGTAGTCCAAATCATATCCTTTAAGCTATCCATTAACTATGCAATCCAGCGCTCACGAGTTCGAATCGCGGGCCGCGCCTCGTGCCTTATTTAAAGCCCATTGCAGGCAGGATGCTGGACCAAATCCCAACACATAGACATTCAAGCAATTCCTCAAGTTTAAAACTCAAAGAAAATCGGTCCAATACAAGCTGTGAAGGAAAGACAACTTCAAATCTGTTGAAGAGGAAACTTTTGAAGAAACCAAAGGGGTCTACTTTCCAAGTCAGGATTGTAGAAAGGTTCCAGGTCGAACCACTATCAAGTTTATCGGTGGGCTTCGTGATCAAATCCAAAAACTTGAGAAGTGAGCTGAAGTAGCAAGGTAGCTGCCCTGTGAAGAAGCTAAGTCGTAAGAAAAACCAGCTGTGTGATCAAGGTTGTCTCCAGACTGTTCACCGCTTTGTAAACTGATCTGTTACATAGTGGATTTCTCCAGGAGTTGGAGAAGAGAGGATTAGAAGAATTACCCCATCTTCGAACCAATATAAAATATTTGTGTCATTTACTTTCAGCAAACTCACTTTCCTGCATATTTACTTTATATCTACTGTCAGTATTTTATTTGTTATCCAATTGATAAATAACTAAGTGCTATAAATCAAGTGTTTAAAACAAGTTTAAAACTAAACAAAGGGTGTTAAGTCTTCCGCTGTTAAAAACCAATCAGCCAAGTTAAGTATTTGGCTTGAAGTGGACCGATTTATACTATCAACACTCTATCGAAGTGTTGAGTGGGTAACTTAGTTTGAAAAGCCAACTTAGTTGTCCATCAAGGACACAGTTGTTTGAGTCAACTCTGTTAAATTATTTTAAAAGGACTAAAATCAAAAATTTGGTAAGGTTTATTCAACCTCCCCCCTTTCTAAACATTACTCCACACCCCTTGAGACCTACACAACTACAATGAACCAAGTATACAATACACCGATTAAATATACAATAAAACACTGCAATGTATAAAATTCCGATATACTAACTAAACAAGCATACAATTCTACTAAACTAAGCATACAAATGCAATGTACAAAGTATACAATACACCTAATTAAATATATAATAAAACATAAATATGTATACAATTTAGAAGAACTAACTTTACAATTCCACTACAGTAATTGTACAAGGGAACATAACTACATAAAATTCCATAATATAAACAATTCTTAAAATCTAACCATACAATTTTCAATGAATTAAGTATACAAAACACCTGCATTAAATAAACAAGAATCTCTTTTACTTGTTAGTATTGTATGTAGCATCAAATGAAATCACATCACCAAATGTGGCGTAGTTCCTTATAGATGCTAGGTCTGCCCAAAAGAGACGTGTCAGTTGTTCATCTTCGTCCACGTCGTAATCAAAAGTCATCCCTTGATTAACTTCCTTTTGTCTAAATAATTTGTCTATACCAACTGTGCCTCTGCACCATAGATGTATTTTTTCAAGTCTCGCTTGAAGTTTTTCAAATCAACCTTGAGCGCCCCAACCTGTGGAAATCCGCTCACCATCTCCTTGAATAATTCGTGTTGTTTAGAACTCCTTATATTAGCCTTCGTGCAATTGATGATAAATTGCTGGTGACCAAAGTTAAGGTTTCTGTTAACTTTAATAAATACTTGAATGTATCCACTGCCATTGGGTGAGTGTGGCGCTCTTCAAAACTGCGTATCTTATATGCGCCGTTACTAGAGTACTCGAAAATACAGCGTGCATTGCACCCAACACGATTTGAAGTCCTCTTTTGCGACCCATGTGTTGTGTTGCTTTCGGTCTCATCTGTAGGGTCTGTAGGTATATTGTTTTTGGTGTGTTTGAAGCCTTCTCTATTGCAAAGAACATAATACAAATGAATCACTTCGTTATTAAATCGCTTTGTCGTGCTCCTTCTAATGTCGAATCCGCTAATTGCTCCATAGTTTTTGTAAAACTGTATATCGATTTCCAATGTAGCGAAATGCATGCCCACTCACGGAATCTTTTCTTGTTCTACCTCTGTTATCCAATATTTAGTTGAGCACGGCGAGATTTCGAGTCGTTGTCCTACATTGATTTTTGACATCACAAAAGTTATTACATTATAATCCGAAATGGATATACTATATATACACATATGTAATTACATTCATACACACTTTTTATTTTTTATGATCATGTTGTTGTATACCAGGATTTGCATGAATACAATATACAGAATTAATACGCTATTTATGCAAATTTTGAGTTATAAATATACAAAAAAAAACGTTTAGTTAATATTTTTTTTTTTACATCAAACTGATTAATTCAATATTACAGACAAATCTTCACATATATTTGTTGTATTTTTACTAAATAATATGGAAGACAAGTTTTACCGTACAATGAAATAAGCATGATTAGATTTTCATTGAACAAACTACATACAAACATATGCAAGTGTTATATTATAAATATACAACTAATAAATGTATTGTATACATGCCGTACATGCTAAACAAATACGCAACGAATTTGTTAACAAATGTACTCTCTGCAGATAAGGCGTAAGTATGCAAATACATAAAGCTATATATGCAAGGCTTATATACTAAATAAGCAAACAATATGTACTAAACATACAAACTATTAATAAATATACAATCTTCATACAAGTGGTTAATATGCAAAAAGTAAAACTATATACACAAGGTTAATACACTAAATAGACAACATATGTATACTAAACATACAAATCAACAAGAACAGTGGTGCATCTGGTTCATTCAGACATCAATGGTTGATTCAGTTGCATATGAATAATTTTGTAGCACGTTTCTCATTAGAAATTACCTTGAATACATTCATCAGTTGTGTTGAAATCAAGATTTTCTGCCATTGTAGAACTCTTTTTGAATCAAATGGATGATAACTCCTCGCTAATTGTTTGATATCCATCGTGTCCAATTTTCTGTGGAATAATTGCAGGTTGATTGGAGTGATTATGGTGAATATAGAGGTGTTGATTATGGCGATATAGAGGTGTTGTTGAGAAGGAGGTGTATTTGAGTGATTAAGGTGCATTGCGTGATTTATGGGGACGTGATCAATAACAGATCACGTCCCTATTTTGTAGGAGGAGGTTATCATGTATAATTTCTTGAATTCCTATTTTACCCCTTTTGTTGTATACTTACTTATGAAATGTTGTATATATTGTAATATATCTTGGCCATTGATTTACTATTTGGATGGTGTAGATTTGGTCCTATGGACTAATCTAGGAGGGTGGTCTCATAGGATTCCCTCCCTATATATACATATATATTTATTTATAATTTTTTACATATATATATATATATATATATTATTTATACAAATCTATTTATTATTTATATTTTAAGAAAAATATTTTTCCCAAATCCAACCAAAATCTACTAACCCACGTGTTTTGTCTTTTCTAATATTTTATTATTTTTTATAATATTTAGTTCGCTAATTCTTATCTTTATTCTTTTTTTCTTATGTTCTCTTAAGAATTTTGTAAATATCTATAGATTTGTTGAAATAACTCAACTTTAAAAAATTATAATTGTAGGTGGTAATAGGGTATGTAGGGTATGGATACTCGATCCTCCGACGGGTATGGAGATGATTATGAAAATTGAATAGTCGATGGATATGTCGTATGGGGATGGGGATGGGTACGAATATAATAAATGGATGGGGATGGGTACGAATATAATAAATGGGGATGGGGATGGAGGATATAGAATCCTACCCGAATCCTACCCACTGTCATCCTTAAGCACAAGTTGAAAACTCCAAAACTGGAGAAAAACGTGTGTGAAATATTTTTACAATCACATATTCTCTCTCCCGATCACAATACCTTGCAATCTTACAATTAACCATTTGATTTACCCACACCATCATTCCAACTCTCTTATACAAGATAATATAAGAATGATACTTAACTAGGGTCAAACCACAAAAATTAAAGTGTATTTAACTGATGGAATTGAAACCAAAACACGTAGGTTGCATTAAGCACCCCACTCCCTTAGTCCTCAAACCAACATGAGACAAAATCTTCTTTTATTTTTACACCAATACCAATAGTAAAGAGAATGTTTAATTGATGCTTATAAGCTTTTCTAATTAATAAGAGCTTATAAGCTTTTCTAATTAATAAGAGCTTATAAGCCCTAAAATATTTATATATCTACTTATTTTTGTCAAATTACTTATTTTTAAAAATAAAATATAACATCTCATAATTCCTAGAACCATCTTAGGAACTTAAAATATCTTATGAATAAGTTTAGCCAGTCGTACACCCTATAAATAAAATAACCAAAACGCAAATTTTGATCTTATCTCTGAAGATTAGACTGTGTGGAGAACTGTAGCAATCTAAGAATCAAATCTATGTTTTGATATTGTCTTCTCATCCCATTTATCCTCCAATTATTTTTAAGATTAAATAAAATTTACTAAATTTTTTAATATATTTATCTTTAAACACTATGGCTATGGATGGATGACATATTATCTGTCAAAATTTTCCTTAAATTTTTTTTCTTCCCAGCATGCAATTGTTTGGCAAAATTTTCAAATTATTATACTATTTAATCATTCTGACTTTCCAATACATCAAATTATATTTAAATATAAAAATATCACTATCAACTATAATTATTACATAATCATATTACAAATACAATATTCACTCTTTATTATTTCTCAAATCACCATGCAAATCTAAAATTATCACATCAACTATCATCAATTTAAGATTGACAATTCTTGACACGACACTATAGCACAATATGAAAGTGATTGGTTGTACTTTTATTATGTTGACTTTCATTTTTTGAGAGAACAATGATGATTTTTCTTTAAAAGTGAAAGATGGATGTGTAGATAAAAAGTAAAATGATTGTGTTGATGTGATAGAAAATATTTTATAGATGTTGATTGTCTGTGAATTTTTTTGTGAAAATAATAGTGTAAAATATAATACACGAAAATCGAATAAAAATGAAAAATTGAACAAAAAATAGGCAATAAGGATCTCATTTTATACATTTTGTTGTCAAGATTAAGAGAAAAAAATAATAAAAATAGTGATAAATTAAAGAAACTATTGAATATCTTTATATGAATAGGGGAAGGAGAGAGAAATAAATAGTATAATTGGATATTGAAAAGTGTGAGAATAGTGGTGAAAAAAATATAGGAGAAAAAAGATGAATTTTCAGAGTGTGATTGGATGTGAGATAAAAAAGTAATAATGAAAGTTGATTTGATTTAAAAATAGTAAAATAATGATTGGATATGATTGGCAGTTACAAATGTGTGAGTGGGTGAATAGTGAAATTTGTGGGAGAATGTGTAATAATGATTAATTTCTTATTAAAAAAAATGTGTAGATGTAATTGGTGAGAGAAAAAAATAAGAAAAAGTGAAAGTGGGATAATAGTATATTTTCTTAAAATTTTCATAAACAATAGCATGTTTGGTAAAAAAAAGAAAATCCAGCAAAACGAAAATGGAATCTATTTCATATCCAATCGCCACCGAAGTATCTTGGAGAGAAATGAGATTTTCTTTGAAAATTTTTCATTTTTCTCACAAACAATCCAATATTCTAAAAAACTTTTCACTCAAAAATGAAATTTTGGGAAAAAGTCTCACAACCAATTACAACCTTAGTGTTTAACCTTCTCGTGTTCGTGTCCATATCCTGTCGACACGATAAGACATAAAAATTTTGAGTCGTTTTCATGTAAACACGATAAAAAGTAACAAATAGAACGTTAACATGTTAGTGACACGATAAAGACACGTTTACAAGTTCGTGTTTGACCTTATCTTGTCGTGCCGTATCGACACGAAACACGATACAGTTACACGATTTGCCACCTAGGGGCCCTAATCATCATCACATTTCCTTCTTATATTCAATAAGTCTCAAAAATTATTTTTATTTTTCCAATTAAATTTTTCATAATATTATCTTTAAAAATAGAAAGGAGTGGAATGAAAGGCCAATCATCCACGCCCCAGTTTTACCGACAGGATTTACTAACATAAATTTTTTCAAATGATGTAAAGAAAAACATCAAATTACTTTCGAAGGCATATGCGAGCTGGTGAAGATTTAAAGTGTTGGATTCGAGTAGGGATGAGTTATAAAAAACCATACTACAAGGTCCAAATATTGTTAAGAGGCAGGAATGGGCCCCGGAGGGCAAAAAGAAGGGAGTTACACTCGTAGAATGCCCCCAACTAAAAAGCGCCACAACCCTTTATGAAACAAAACCTGCAAAGGACAAAAGCAAATTTATCCTTATCTCCTTCTTTTAAATTTTTAACATTATCCATAGTACGTTATGGGGACCCCCTCGCAATTCTCTTTCTATAAATATATATGCATCGAATACGCCTATTACGATAGCTTCCAGTCCAGTTGTCAAATCCTTGTATCAGAAATTTTCTTGTTTTTCATTAGCACCAGTCATATCATAAATCATAATCCCGCAATATTGACAAAACTAGTAGTCCACCCGTGCAATGCACGGAACGTATTTTAATGAAAAAATTTATATTTTTGAGACATTCAAATGAGTAAAGTCTATATAAATAATAAAATAGAAATTAAATAAATTAAATTAAATATAAAACAATAAATCATAATGCAAGACAAAAAAATTATTAAAGAATTAAAAACTTTTATTTTTAAATAAAAAAGATGAATTTAATATTATAGACATACATTTGCAAAGAAAAATTATTATAAATTTTAAAAAACTTATTTAAATACAACATTAGTCGTTTATCTTGTACAGTCATTATTATCACTATCACAAATCAAAATTTTAGGATCCTTTGGATTGGAAACTAACAACATATTTTTTTTTCAAACAGTCTGTAAGTCTGACATTAAATAAAGACTGACTCTGCCTTTTGTTGGTAGAATTTATCCGTCTGCAATATTGTTGCCAAGCCTCGTAAAAATAAATTTAAAGTCATTGCATAATTCAAGAGAATGATATATATTATGTAGTAACATAGCAAGAGTTCCAACCTTCAAATGCAACTCATGATTTAGAACTCCATAACATTTAATTATATTTAAAAATACATATATGTATGAACATCATTCATGAAATCTACATTTCTATCAGAATGACATGTTGAATCTAAGTTAAATAATGGATAAAAATATTACATCGTTTGTGATATCATAAGAAGGAGATATTAATATTGGGTATAAAATGTATTTTTATAGAACCTTTAACACTACATAGGTCATAATTTTCTGCAAAAATAATTAAGTTGCAAATGTTGAATTAAACAGAAAATAAAACAGAATATAAATCAAATGGGCCTAATTAAGTTAAATGAAGTATGAATTTGTATACATAATCCCAGCCATTAAATGATTAAACCTATACGTGAGCTCAACAATTGATAGCCCAAATCCAATTTTATTCAAAATATTTTACTACAATATTACAATTGTTTGGTTAAAATACATCTGACCCAAAGTCATCAACTAATACAACACAAATGGGCTTCCTGCCCGTCGTGAGAAATGGCCTAAAAAATCAAAAAATAGAAGTAAAATGAAAAAAAGAAAAAAAGAAAAAAAGAAATGGATCTAATTCCATTATACACCAAACTAAGGTACAATAGGAACATTTGCAAAAAAAAAAAAAAAGGTACAACAGGAAGGAAAAAAAAAGAATTGTGCTTTATCCACAAAGATCTAGAAAACCATTCATTTCTCGCCTCCGCCGCTTCAAGTCTTTCCGCTGCCGATTAAGTTCACGCCTTCATCGCTTCTTTTTCTATCCGCTGCTTGTTTCATCAGTCAAGAAAATGGAACACATTACATACCTTAAAAAGTTCTCCAAGCAAAAATCTATATTTCAAACACTTAATCGCCGATTTATTGTTTCGTAAGTTTTATCTGTGTTTTTTTTTTTTTTTTTGAGCAAATATGTTTTATCTGTGTTAGTCTTCTCTCCTCTCCGCTACATTTATGTGGAAACCAACACAGATATTTCAAAAATGTTTATTCCAAAATTCATTTATCATGAAGTAGGGGATGTTTAGTTGTTTTCTTTAGTTGTGCACTTAAGCAAGCTCTTTGTATTGCAGATGTTTCTTCGTTTGTTTTCTCGGTTTTTTTCTCTTTTTTAGAAGATGATGCATATTCCATGACATATACAACTAAAGAAAACATTAGAGATAAATAACTGATTAACAAAACAGAACTAAAGAAGACTATTACAGTGCTTTAAAAACCAGAACTTTAAAAAACTAAACATACCTCTATGTCATGATGTATGATTTTGAGGCTAACAACACTCAAGCTATTTCCATATGCAGGTACTTTGTAAACATGAACCTGTCCAGCTCTAAGGCCCAACATATGTTTGACGGGTTAAGATCATCAATTAATGTAAAATGGAGCCTTGTTGGAGAATTTTTGTTGGAGAATTTTGGGTGTATAATTAACAGCAAAGTTACTGTATGTTTTGAATGGTATTGAAACCTATTTATAGTAGAAGTTTTCATTCACAAATAAGAAAAGAAAATTCGAATTTATAGCCCCAATATATGATATACTTTTTTATTCTTTTTTTTGAAATATTTTCGTATATTAAAATCGTTAGATGTGGACATGTGGTTGTGGTCTTTCGCAATTGCTACAATATTTACTTTAGAACGGTACATATCTCAAAAATTTTGTACAGATTTGGAAATTTGAATTAATGCTTTTGGTTGGCCAACGCAAATATCTACCATAATTAAATTTTTTTTCAATGCCATAGTTAATTACATTCTCTTCTTATGCAGCAAAACATGAATAATATTAATTATGCTTTACTCGGAATACAGAGTTTTTCATCAGAAACATAAAATAAATTAAAGATAAATTTGAAAAAATATTAGAAAATTTATGAATTTTAAGGTCTCAATTAATGAACACTAGTTTCCATATTTAGTAATATATTTTTGGCGGGAACTTACTAAAAATAACACTATTCAGCTTTTTTATATATATATAGATAATAATAGGAATTGCCACGTCAACCACATAATCCCATATTACAACATGATGAGCACATTTGCTTTTTTCTTTTCTACTTTGTTTGAATTTGTACGTTAGGCAAAATAACACTAAAAATTTACATAATTGATAATATAATAGTACAGATTATATTTATAAATATAAATTGTTAATTAAGAGTATTTTACAATTTTGATTGTAGCTGTAATGATAAATTTGAAAAACAATGTCGCTTGAGCATTTCTCGTTACGTAAGGGAATTTTTTTAACTCAAATGTGACTGTCTACTAATTTTTTTTTAAAAAAAAATCATTCACTCACTTTTACTTTTTCTTACACTAATCACATCTACTAACTTTTCATAAAAATAGAATTATTATTACATTTTTTCATAAAATTTACTATTTAGTCCCTTACATATTCCTAACTATCAATTATATTCAATAATTATTTAGCTATTTCTATATATTATCATCTTTCACAATTATATTTTTATTTCATATTCATTTTCACATCTGCGATGGGATACCAGAATATTTCCATTTTCGTTCCGCTAGAGAAATTTTTTCAACCCAACATGTGATTGTTTATTAAAATTTTTAGAAAATACACTATTCACTCACTTTTTATTTTTCTCTTACTAGTCACATCTAAACACTTTTAACAAACAATTAATCATTATTACACATCCTCCCATAAATTTCAATATTCATCTACTCACACATTTCTAACTACCAATAATTTTTTTTAGTAAAAGGCCTCAAGCAGAAAATAGCATAACAAAAAAAGGTGACTGTCGATCACAAGACGGATCAGCTAGCTAGCTTGAGTTGGGGCCTCGTTAAAACTTTCGAAGGCAAATCCACCCTTGTGAGAAAAACTCTTAGAAGGAAAAAAAAGTACCCCCAAGCTTAAGATGAAACACGTACAAACAGCCACAAGCCGGCTGCATAGCAGAGTAAAGATCAAACCCAACTAATATCTAATATGATAAAGTAAAGTACGATCACTAACAATAACATCATGAAGGAAATCAGGAGCGGCATCCCACCAAGTGTTGCCCACGAGTATATATGTGGCACGAAAGTGAATGAGTCGGAGACTGCGAAATAAAAGTAAAATCCTCCCTTTAAGAATTCGAGGGACATCCATTGAGAAGAAAGAAAAAATCAAAGAAATGGAAGAATCAGATTCTAACCAAATAAATTGCCAACCTTTGTCCAATGTGATTTCACAAGCAATAATAGCAGCCTGAAGCTCTGCTCAAAAAGCGAAACCAGTACCCAGATGCAAGGTGAAGCAACCAATAACGAAACCATGGTAATTACGAAAAACACCTCCACAAGCTGAATCCCTCAGGGATCTCATAGCGCTCCCATCTGTGTTAATTTTCACACAACCGAAAAGAGGTAAATTCCAATCACTAAAACATAAATAACATTAGATAACACAAATTTTGTAGCAATTTTTACATAAGTTACATATGTAACACATGTTTGTAATACTTTTTACATTACAATATTTATGTAACACTTTTGTAGCACTTTATCAATATGTAACGCTTATATGTAATACTTTTAAATAAGTAACACTTTTTTTTGTTATTTCTTTTGTAACGCAAATAGGTATCACTTTATTTAAGAAGCACTCTTGCCAACACTATATTTTATTAATTATAACACTTTTTAGGCTATACTTTAGTAACACAAAATTATATAACTATCATTAAATCATGTCAACGATTTATTTAATTAATTGATGTCACAAAATAGGTGAAGACAAAAAAATATCACTAAACCTAAAATTGTAGACACCATGTACTCTGTTTTTTTTACTGAATTTTTGTTTTCTTTTTATAATGTATTTTAGTTTTGCTATTATTTTTTTATTTTTTACGGAGGTAATTAATTCCGTCATAATACCGATGAAAAATGCACATGTATATATTTTATTATTATTATTTATTTTTTTTTTCATTTTCACTAATGGGGACCAATTTCATCGTTATTTTTTTTTTTACTTTTTAAAAAAAATTACCAATGAAAATTGATATTGTCGGTAATTACTTAAAAAAAATTCCATCGGTAAATTATTTTTTCATTATTTATTTATTATTTAATTTTTTACTATTAGAATTTTTTATTTGTCGGTAAATTAATTTATTTTTTATATATTTTTTATTTTTACCGATTGAATATTGATCAGTCGATAAATTTATTTTATATATTTTTATTTTTTTGTACCATTTAATATATAACATAATATGATTTTCAAACTATATACTATAAAATATAAAATTGGATATATACAGTGTATAATATAATTTAATAAATATATTATATAATATAATCTTTATTAGATAAAACATATTATATATACATATAATATACTTTTTTTATAAAATTTTAATATATATATATGTATTTGTGAATGTGTATATACAGTGACGGACCTAAGTATATGCTTGGGGGCCTTGCCCCCCCCAACTTTTTCTTTTCCCCCCTCTTTTACTACATATATGTATAAGTGTATTATAATTTTAGTCCTTTTAATCCTTGTGCCTACAATTTATTGGTAAATTTTATTCAAGGTTGCAGAAATCGCTAGGCGCCAGTCGGGCGGCAACCGGGCGCCTAGGCCGCCTAGGCGGGCGCCTAGAAAAGCCCAAGTTTTTCTTATTTTTTTTCATTTTTTTGTATTTTGGCCGATTTTTCCCCATTTTTGGCCGATTTATTCCAACTAGACCGCCTAGATCGATTTTTTTCCGATGTTTTGCCGCCTAGGCGGGCGCCTAGGCCGATTTTTGCCCCAAAACGATTTTTTGGTCAATTTTGGGAAAATCGGGTTGGCCTAGGGGCGCCTAGCGCCTAGGCCGATTTTTACAACATTGATTTTATTAAAGACCACAACATGACCCATATTAATAAGTTAAATTGGAGACCTTAGACCTTATGTATTTTTATTATTACAATAAATATAAAATTTTCTCTTTTTGATTCATCAAAAGACAGAAATAAAAATAGAAAATGAATTTCTTAATTATTATTTGCTAGTGTTCAAAAAAGAAATTATTGTTTGCTAGTGTATATTGAAAAGTAAAGTACAAAAAAAATAAGTATAGATTCAATTGTGGATGATTTCCATGATATGCAAGAGAGAAATATTAAGTTTTAATTGATTAAGACATGGAAGAAAACTATTAAAAAAAGACATGTAATATCTAAAAATAAATAAAAATATGACTTTTGATCATAAATGATGGCGTGATATGATCCTTAAAGCCAACCCCACATAGTGGGATAAGGCTTAATTTGTTGTTGTTGATTTACTGATGAATATAAATGTATTTTTTATGCATATATAATATATTTAAACTTTATTATCTTGTGTATGTGTGTGTGTGTGTGTATATATATATAATTATATATATATTTATATATATATAGTTACAATTTTGTTTTACTATTGGCCCCCCTTATGAGAAGTCCTGGTTCCGCCCCTGTGTATATATATAAAACAAAGCAAAAGTTGCAATAAGAATCAACTTAGCTTAGTTGCAAATTGTCACTTCCACACATAACAGGTTGTGAGTTCGAATCTACTTGGCTGCAGAAAACAATATTTCGACGAAGTGCTACAAAAAAAGTGTTACAGAAGATTAATATGTAACACTGTAGAAGTATTTTTTTAAAGTGTTACAAATATAAAAAAAGTTACAAAAAGAGTTACATAAGATTCATATGTAACACTTTAGAAATATTGCTTCAAAGTGTTACCAATAGAGAACTTAATGTAACACCTAAAAAAGTGTCACTAAAAGCTAATAAAAGCTTTATAACAGGCACACACGATTTCCCCTCTATGTTAAAGGCCCGATGGGGCATTCGAAAGATCGGAAGGAAAAGAAAAGTGTTAAGCTTCGGACTAAAGAGTTGCTCAAGGTCAGGGACTCGAGGTCAAATCAATGTTCACAGGACAGATTCAGTAGGGGGAGGACAGTGATACCTTAGACTATAGGTACCACAGGCAAGTGCATCACCATAAAAGTGCTACTCATTGTCTATAGTAACATTTTATAGTCATTAGATAATATTTTGGGGGGGGCTTAGCACTACGGACGCATCCCATAATACCCAACTTGCTCAAGATGAAAAGATCAAGGCAATCATTGTGCATGAAACCCATAGGAGCATGACCTGCTTCTTGAATTAAAGAAAGAATCTGCGCCCAAACAACGACAACAGGAAAGCTTAACATCCTCAAACATGGCCTTGTTGCGACAAGACCATATCACCCAAAGGAGAGTAATCAACGTAAGTCTCCACAAAAATAAAATTTGGGTACTTCCCTTAACGTCCAAACTCTGAAGAATAATTCCCTAAATGACAGAGGAATAATCTAAATGGATATTAAAAAGGCCAGTAAAGAACTCCCAAATAGGACGCACCACAGGGCAGTCCAAAAATAGTGATCCAAATCCTCAGATTGCTAAAAACAGAGGTGACAAACAGCCGGGCCAAAAATTCCCCGCTTTCTGCAAATGACCCTACAAATGAAGCTTGATATATATCATACGCCAAACCAACATTGATCTCCAAGTTGGAATACACGAATGCCCAAAGCCATTTGCCCCAACGAACCACATGAAAACTCGAGTGAATATGCCAATAAGCAATATGAGAAGAAACAGAACCATGCACTGACCTAGACCAAACACGAGAATCCTCCCCACCCACAACAGGTATACCCAATCATTAATTTACTATTTCTATATCAAATCAACTTTCATCATGACTTTTTCATCCCATATTCAATCACACTCTCAAAATTCATCATTTTTTTTCCAAATTTTTTTTTACTACTGTTCTCTAGCAAAAAGAAAATTTTCAAAATTAAAACATATCCAATCATATACCCTAAAATTTTCATGTTATTTTGTAGCAAGAAGAACTTTTTTAAAATAAAAGTATATCCAATCACAACATTTTCTCTCTACTCTCTTGCTCCAACACAAATATTGCTTATGTGCTTCCATTTGATAAATTTTCATCAAACAACTTTGACATGTTCATTTCCCAATTTTATATATTTTTATTTATAGCACTAGAGTTCATTGATTTTTCCTCCTTCCATTTTTTTAATTTTCAGTAGTAGGAATCTCACTTGTAACTTTGAAATTTAAAATTGAACAATTTTAAGCTTTAAAATAAATGAAAACTTAATGTGAACCGTTCGATTCAACAAAAAGATCTTTCCTAATCATCAGACGGTCCAACCAAGATTTCCTCTTTTCCACCTGAACCGTAGCTATTATGCGCCGTCTATACACAAACACAACGTGCATTTGCCGCGTACACTAGCTGAAAATAAATAAGTAGTAAAATACTAAAACTTTGCTATTCACACAATACGACAAAATGTTTTGGAGAAAAAAATACTTTATTTTCAACAAATAAAGGAGTATTATATTAGTATTCCAGTACAATTATCATCTCGTACGGGCAGCCGCGGGACGGATGGGATCTTCTATTCCAAAATCGTGTTTCATCTCATATTCCAAAGTGTGTGGATGATTGACGCGTATTATTACACTTACCATTTTAATTTCAAGATAAATCAGCGAGAAATTATGGGGTTCTAATATGGTAAAGTGTAATACACGCCACAATCATCCACACGGTTGGAATAGGAGATGAAACACGATTTTGGAATAGAAGATCCCATCCGGCCGCGGGAAGCAAAAAACGACCGCCATTGACGGCGGCGTCAAAACCGACGGCACGGCAATCAACGGCGTGACTTTTGTTCACAGGAGAAAACGACGCCGGAAAGAGGTTTGCCGTGCGGCGGTACGAGCCGAGCCACTTGTTCTGCATGAAACGGTGTTTCCTCCACGGCGGCAGATGGAGGCCTCTGCTCTTCAACGATCGCTTCGCGGCGTCGCTCATCGCCTTCAATATCTGCTTCAGATCTTCGTTTTTCCCAACGAAAACCTTCGGCAAGTACTGCAAAAGGCGCTCGTACGAATTCGTCGGCCTCGCGATCTGAAACTCCGACGCGAAGTCTAGGTCGATGAAGTATCTCGTGGAGGAATCCTTAGTGAGAACGTCGATGAACTCGTAGTTTCCAGCGGTAAGTCCGCCGGATCTCTCCCACTTCGTCTTGCAAATCGCCGCATTGTAACCGTAATTTTTCAGGAACGCCATCACATTTCTCCGCATAATCTGTTTATCTGATTTCACGCAGGAAAACACCTGCGCAGCTTTTAAAACGTGAGCCCTAAGCACGTTTTTAAACTCATCCGTCTGATCCAGAAGAATCGGCCTAATTAAATCTACATTCCTGGAGCTTGAGTCATACATTGACGGATCGCGCTCAGAATCGGAGTCATTGCCGTCGATCGACGACTCTCCGTCGTCGTCAACGCCGAAATCGAAGAAAAGTTCGGAGAGGCTTGGCGACGTGACGTCATCGTCGGCTTGAGCGCTGTGTTCGCTGCCGCTGCTGACGTAACCCGGTTCAGCCCTATCCCGGCCGATGATCCGTGCCTTCACCTTATCATCTAGCGGGTCAGTCACTCTCTTCATTCTCGTATACCCATACATCCTTTACTCTTTCTTTTTTTTCAAAAAGTTTTCCGATAAAGAAAGTGATTATTATCAGCTTTTTCTATAATCTAAAGCGCTTCTGTTTGTGAGAGATTTCTTTAATCCCACATAAGGAGAATGTTTAAGTGCTTAAACAAAAGCTAGCTAGTTTCGCTTTATAAATGGCATAACAACCGAGGAATTTACAAGGAATATTCGGAAGAAACTGTTTTTAAAAATTAGAGGAAAAAATAAAATAGTAAATATACTGTGGTTTTTTTGATGGTTCGAAAGATTAGGTGTTATGGTGGAAAAGGATATACTGGAGTGTATCCCAGTTGGGGTTTAAGTACTGTGATTACTGTGTAAAAGCATCAGGCATATCCGTTGGATCGTTCTAGCCGTACATGCCATGCTTACGTGGGTTTACGGGATTGGTCCACGTGAGTCCTGGCTGTGACCCATTACCACGAGGAAGGTACGTGGGGGCACAAGAATGAGCGTTTGGGGGGAGTGGGGAAATATTGGGTGCAGTGTGGTATTAGGATTTAGGTGTAATATATATGCTATATTTGTCGACAAATATTTTGATATATTCAACATATTCTCTAGTATTAATATTATGCATGATTTCTGTTCTTATAAATTGTTTTTTTTCTTTTTTTTTTGTTTATATCAGACATGTCTGCATTAATTAGTCCATAATGGTCCGGTAACTGTAGGCGTGAAAAAATATGAGTCTGTCTGTGAAAATGGGGGAACATAATAACCTCCACCATACCCATGAGATGGACCAACCATATATGAAAATAAGATGAAAATATCATGACACCTGAAATATATATCTATAAATGTACGTGAATTAGTATTAATATTCATACCATGATGCATCTGAGGTGTGGATCTCGAAGGACCAGCCATGTGTACATCGGGAGGTGCAAATGTGGTGGGCATGTACTGAGTGGTCGTCGTAGTATCTTCAGCAGAGACATCCTGTCCAGTATGTGATGCACTGTTTTAAGACGAGCGAATATGTTTCTCCATTTCATCACTGATATCCATAACAACTCTCCGCAGATGTGGCCATGACTCTGAATCGTCATTTGCACCAAGCCTCAATCGTCTCATCCAGTTACTCTGAAAGTAAATATAATTTTGTATAAGTAATTTTGAATGTCATAATTAGATGCAAACATTATATATATATATATATATAAATAATCTTACAATGGCATCGTGAGCTGTAATATATGATGGTTGATATCCCGTCTCCATCTCAAGATGTGATGGAGTAATGCGTAGTCGTGTAATGCGACGATACCACTCCATGTATCCGTCCTCTGTACTACTACCACCATTAATCTGGTAGCACTGGATTCTTGAAGTAGCTATGTTCTGCCAATAAGTTACATAACCATCATGGATATTCGACCATGTCACTCCACTTCTCCCCCTACGAGTTACGCTGTGTATAGGGATGGCAATGGGTTGGGTACCCTCCCATTTAAGAGTATCCATAAACCGAACCCTATAATATTATTACTACCCATACCCGTACCCGTCCCGATTAAAAAATTACACTTATTACCCATACCCATCCCAAACTCATTTGCTAATACCCACATACTACCCGTACCAGCCCAAAACCCGTTTATTTTATAAACATATTTTAAATATTTAAATATTTAGATGATATTTAAATATTTAGTCTAACAAAAATAAATTATTATATGAGACTATTCATCAACGAAATTAAAAGAAGCAGATTTAATTGATTAACTTCTTGCAAACTATTGGCTCAACCCGTTTTCAATTTGATGGGGAATGAAGTTGGGTACTAAGATTATGTAGCTTTTAATTATGTATATAAAGTCCTCTATTTAAACTAAAAATATTTTCCTTAATTATTTTGAAAATATTTTGTTTTATAAATATATATATATATATATATATGTGTGTGTGTGTGTGTGTGTGTGTGTGTGTGTGAAAATGTTTATATGGGTGCTTATATGGTTGGACATCTATGGATTGTTTGATAAATGGTTTTATCATGATTTTGATTATTTTGTTTTTACACCAAAACAATGTTTTTAAAGGTTGTCCAAATACTCCTAAATGATTTAAAATGTTTTTAATATTTTTCGAAATATTTCTTCAAGTTTATTTTCGACTAAATTGGACAACACTTTTAATGATTTTATGTCATAATGTTTTTACATCAAAACAATGTTTCAAAATGTTGTCCTAATACTCCCGATCGGTCTAAAATGTTTTTACTATTTTTTGGAGTATTTCTTGGAGTTTATTTTCAATAAAATATTGGACAACACTTTTGTTTTGAGGCCAACCGGTCGCCAGTATAGGCAACCCGTACCGAAGATGTTTTTAGAAACAGAAAACGGGATGGTCTAAAATTGTAGGAGGTCGATTTGGCCGACCTCGGGAGGTCGGCCGTTGGAGGCGTCGACCGCCGACATGTGGTCGCCAAGTGATTACGAGTAGCTTCTCTCTGTTTTGTTATTTCAGGCGGGTGGACCGGTGAGGTATGGGTCGACCGGTCGAAGCCTACGTCGGCCGGCCGCCCAATATTTTTTCTTTATTCTGATTTCAAACTTCTATTTGTCGCGACGGTCGCCTATCGTTTGACAAAGAAAATTCGACCGTTTGACAACAGACATCATTTCCTTAAATCATGGAGTTGATTTCTAATAGCTCTTTTCTTCAATTGTCTTGGTATTTTTTTACAGAATTCATGTCCCCAAGAGGAGCCTATCTTGCACAAGACATCTTCTATAAATAGAGGAAGAATTGAAGCACAACCATAAGAGAAAACAACACAACACAACAAGATATACTCAAGCAAACACTTGGTCTTTCATTGTTATTATTCTTGTTGTAATTTGCCTAGCTTATCACTTTCACATCCTTGAGGTCTAGGCTATTCTTGATTACACTTGCACTCAATTGTATAATTCATTATCGAGTTGTAATCTTGGATTTTTGGGTAATCATTCAACACAAGATATCCTTGTGAGTGTTCTTGTGGTAAGAACACACTTGGGTGATCTAGGTGTTAGGTGTGAGAAGATTGTGGTAATCTTCTTGTTGAGGTGTTGAAGAATTTGGTATTCTTCAAGGTTGAAGATTGTGGTAATCTTTACAAGGTGCCATTGGACATTGTGGTAATCTTCAAGAGAGATTGTGGTAATCTCAAAGGTGGTGTTGAAGAAGAGTGTGGTGCTCTTCAAGGTGTTGTAAGTTGGTGTTGTATTAATTTTGGTAATTAATAAAATCTTTTTTTTCTTTTTGAAATCCATCCCGGATATACTGGGGTGGTAGAGGATTAGGCCCTAGGTGGGTTGAACCTCTATAAATCGACGTGTGTTGTTTACATTCCGCACCTTTATTATTGTCTCTGAGCTTTCGGTTCGAAAAAGAGGGTAAAATAAAAAAGATGGAGATAATCTATTCACCCCCTCTAGATTATCGTAGTCGCTTGGACTTACAAGTGGTATCAAAGCCAAACTCTTTGACAAGCTCGTTTCACATCACGAGTGAAGAGGAACGATCGTCGGCTACGAACGAAGCTCATCTTTCCGGCACCTCCACCACCAAGCTACCACTATTTGATTCCAAAAATTTTATATTTTGGAAAGAAAGAATGGAATGTTATCTACAAGGTTGCGGGTTCAATATTTGGAACATCGTCATAAATGGAGAATCTATTCCGATGATAGACACACCACACACCTCCAAAGGCTTCAAAGAGCTCAATAATGAAGAGAAGAAAATCATCTCCTTAAATGGTAAAGCTCTGAATATTTTGTATTGTTCATTTACTAATTTGGTATATGAACATATTGTAGGGATTCGATCGGCTCATGGAGTATGGAAAAAATTAGAAGCCATCCATGAAGTATATACAAACGATAGGAGCAACTCAAAAGCATCTACTTCTCAAAGGGATACAATGTCAAATCCAAGGAACAAGCCTCTTACAACTTCCAACTATGAAGAAGTTGAACATTGTCTTATGGGCATCGAAGAAGAAAACGAGGTATGTCTTAAACCCTCTACCTCCTATGATATTGTTATACAAAATGATTATAGTGATTTGCAAAATGATTATGATGAACTTCAAAATGAATTCCAAAGCTTACTTGTTAAATACAAAAATTTGAAAAAGGAATTCAATGTTTTGAAAAATGATAAGGATAGTTTATTTACTTCCCATGAATCACTATCATGTGCTCACACCACCACACTTGACAAGGTTAGAAACCTTGAAAAAGAAAATGGTACTCCTGTTGAGAATATTGAAGGCATGAAAAAGGATTTATCTAAATCCAACTTGAGTACCAATGATATGACCGATATTGTTGATTGTTGTGATAATTCGAAACTATAACTTGATCATAAGCCTAATGTTATCAATCATATGAAAAAGAATCAAGTCTCTAAGCATTTTTGTCATTATGCTTCTAAAATTATTACTTGCTTTTATTGCGGCAAAAAGGGTCACACGGCTAATAAATGTCGGGCTAGAAATAGCTCTAATCATTATTGGAGACCTAAAAGTCTCAAAGCTAATCCTAAAGGACCCAAACACTTGAGGGTACCACAAAATAATTTCTTTATAGGTACCTACAAATAATGATCGAAGAAAATTCATACCGCCAAGAAGGCATCAAATGAACGTTTCATTTGATCAAAGAAGGATAAACTATTTTCAACAAAGCCAATTTTCAAGAAGAAGATATAATCAAAAATGGGAAGAACAAAATCCTTGAAAATGGGAAAGACATCATCAACAAGATGATTTTCAAAGAAAAAAAACTATCAACAATGGGAAGGTAACAAACCTTGGAAATGGAGTAATCGAAGAAGCCATCATCATCAAAGTGACTTCTTAAGGGGAAGATATCATCAACAATGGGAACGGCACAACCCATGTAAATGACGTAATTGGTAAACCGTATCTCCCTATTTAAATATGCATTTTATTTTGTTATGCATGTTTTTATTTGTGCCTTACTTATAAAATGAGTTTTCAAATATCTCTTAAATTTAAGGTCTTCAATATATATTTGTGATTTTAAAATATTTTTGAAAAAAAAGACCTTATATGATGTTTTTAAAAACTCTTGTACACTAAAGTGTTTTATCATATCTTATGGATTTTTATGGCATGAGCTTACTTGTGATATCTCTTAGCCTACACTTTAACCATTATGATTTGTGCTAGATTTGTTTTAAGAATTGTGTAGGAATTACATATTTTCACAAATGGCCATTTACGTCATTATTTGTCAAAAGAGGCATAAACTATCGAGGTACGTTTACTTGTGTTAGTCTTACTCTTATAGACTCGATTTATGTTTTGCCATATGCCTATGTGCTTGTTTTTCAAAGTATTTTATACAAGTGCCATTAAGAGGATCTTTAGATTTTTTGAAAGGCACTATTCGATACTTGATTGCACATATTTGCTTTGTCAACTCTTGTTCAAGTACTTCTTTTAAATGAAGTCTCAACTATATGCTATCGGATTTTCAAATTTCAAAAGATACCTTTTGTAGCTTTCTTAAGCTTATTTGAACTTGCATGATTTATTAGACTCTTGATGATCTTATAAATGAATAGTATGTGTTTCTTGCTTCATGGTCTATATATATAGTGTCTATTTCTACTATGCTCTTTTGCAAGATATTCTGTGATTGATGATTGAGGCATGTTTTTACACTTGGGCTATTTTTTTCTTGCTTATATAAGCGATGCCGTTAATGAGTTTGTTAAGTTGTGTAGATGAGAAATGAAGTACTCCAAATATTAGTTACCTCAAAATATTTGGATGTAAATGTTCTATTATGAACACCTTAGATCAATTGGATGCCCTATGATGATAGTGATGAAGAAAACAAAAAGGGTATTCAGGAACAAACTCGATGACCAAGGCAACATTGGTCGAACTAAGGCGATGTTAGTAGCTCGAAGGTATTTTCAAAAAGAGTAATTGATTTTGGTGTAACATTTGCACTCATAGCACATTTAGTAGCTATTTGCATTTTACTTGCCCATTCTTGTTTTAAGAAAATTTCAAGCTTTACCAAATGGATGTTAAATCAAATTTTCTCAATGGTTTTATTCAAGAAGAAGTCTATGTAAAACAACCTCCGGGGTTTTAAATTTTTCTAGGCCAAATGACTTTTATAAAAGGCCTTGTATGGTTTAAAACAAGTACCCCATTTATGGTATGATAGACTTAGCTATTTTTGCTAAATGATTTTACAAGAGGTAAAGTTGATACTACTCTCTTTGTTTTTGAAAAATGGCAAGATTGTTTACTTGTGCATATTTATGAGAATAGTTTTGGTGCTACTAATGAATATTTGTGCAAGATATGTTTTTCTAAGTTGATACTAGATGAGCTTGAGATGAGTATGATGGGGGAGCTCAATTTCTTGCTTGGACCAAGAAGATGGCTATATTTCAAAAGAACTCTTGAAGGAGTTAAGCATTGAAGAAAGAAGAACCATCTCAACCTATATGGCTAAAGATTGACAAAGGTTGAGAAAGGCATATCGGCCGACAAATAAATTCGAGGTATGATTTCTTGTATTATTCCTATAGACTCGACATTCCATATGCCTTATGTCTATATGCTCGACTTCAAAAACTATCCCAACGAATCTCATTAAAGTGCCGTTAAAAGAAATTTTCAAATATTTGAAAGACACTTCTTCTTATGACTTGTATATCCATTGTTTTAAAACGTTCTTAGTTTTCGGGATAACAAGTCTGTTAATGTTCATGATATTAGACATATTTCAGAGAAACTAAACTTGTATTATTCAATCATAAGAGGTGTATTTATACAAGAAGGAGAGATAGTTAGTTAGCTTGTAACAAACTCTTAACTAACTTTCAACCGTAATAACTAACTCTAAACTAACTTTATTCTGTTACTAATAATGAAACTGATATACAACTTATACTCCAATATGCTCCCCAGGAACAGAACTAGGATCAGTTTCAAGAGACAACTTTTGACAGAGTGATTGAAACCTTGCAGCAGAGAGTGGCTTTGTAAAAACACCGGCTAGTTGATCTTCACTAGGAACAAAACGAACATCAAGCTCCCCAGAGTGTACATTTTCCCGTACAAAGTGTATATCAATTTCAATGTGCTTTGTGCGGGAATGAAAGACAGGATTTTGGGCTAAGGATGTGGCACCAAAGATTATCGACCAAAGGATGGAAGGAGAAGAAATATTGAAACCAAGTTCGAAAAAAGTGATTTTAACCAGATTAAATCGAAGGGCGCAGCAAGAGCCCTGTACGACTCGGTGGTACTCAGGGCTACAACCGTTTGTTTCTTAGAACCCCAAATAATAGGATTTCGATCCAAGAAGATACAAAATCCACTAGTTGAGCGTCGATCATCCAAAGAACTTGCCCACCGCATCGAAAAACCTCAAGAGTGAACTTGGTAATCGTAGTGAAGTGTATACCATGAGTGATAGTACCCGCAAGTACCTTAACACCCTTTTACAAGCAACCCAATGATTTTCTCGTAGGAGAATGGAGGAATTGACTAAGTTTGTTTAAAGAAAAAACAATATCCGCCTGGTTAGAGTTAAGTATTGAAGAGCACCCATCGGCTTCTAAACCGAGTAGCATCTCGAGAGGAGAGGACTGTCGCAAGCTTAAGTTTAATGCTAGAGCAACAAGGTGTAGCAACAACTTGCGACTGTCATGGAAGTTTTCTTAAGAAGACTTAAATGTACTTTGCTTGATTGAGAAAGATGCCCTTAGATGTCTTGTGTGCCTCAAGTCCAAGAAAGTGGCTCATGACCCCAAGATTCTTAAGTGAAAACTTAGCATTCATATCGCTTATAAGCTTCGAATAAGAGCACAATCATTGCCGAGTGATGAGAATGTCATCAACATAAACATGAACCAACAAAAGTGTATTCCCTTTTTTTGAATATGAATAAAGAGTCGTCGATGTAGAATCGGTGAAATCAATCGATCAAGGAAGCCCTTAAGCTTATCATACCAGGCCTTAGGTGCTTGTTTGAGACCATACAATGCCTTAGTAAGTTTACAAACATGTGTTGGCTTAGAACTATCTTCATACCCTCTTGGTTGAGTCATTAAGACAAAATGATGAAGATCTCCATTGAGAAATGCATTGTTGACACCAACTTTCTTTGATAGGCCAACCAAAAGTAATGTGAAAAGAGTAAAAATGATTCTAATGGTGACAGCTTTACAACAGATCTGAAAGTATCACAACATTTACACCAATGACCGTTGAAAGCCCTTGGCAAAAGCCTAGCCTGTACTTATCTAGCTGCCATCGCTTTATATTTCACCCTAAACACCCATTTATGATCCACCACCGACATTGAATTATCATAAGGAACCAGTTCCCATGTCTTGTTTCTAACAAGAGCATCAAATTCATCATCCATGGCGACTTTCCACTTGGGCTCACCAATGCTTGTTGTCGTAAGTGGTTCTAAAGGGCAAGGGGACAGATGATAGATAGATTTTGGGCTTGAACACACCGCTTTAGATCTAGTTACCATGGGATGAGAGGAAGAAGCGGGAGGAGAGAAGGAGTCGTGGGAGGGTCTTTGCAGGTGGAGGAGGAAGAAGCAATGGAAGAGAGGATCGAGAAGAGATGCAGGGAATGTGGGATATTTGGACCAATGGAGCCGAGGAGTGGAAAAAGAAGATGAAGATGAGGAGCAGGATGAAAGCCAGGTGGAAATGGTAAATAGGAAGAGAGGAAGCGAGAGGGAAGACTGTGAGGTGGAGGATGACCGAAATAAAGTAGTATAAAGGAAACTCTTCCTCATTAAAGATGACAGACCTAGCAATATACACTGGCCAGGATGGATGAAGACATTTGTATCCTCTCGTGATTAGGATTGTAACCAAGGAAAACACACTTGGAGGTTCTCAAATTGAATTTATTATTGTGATAGGGTCTAAGATAAGAATAACAAGCACATCCAAAACCTTTAGAAACTTGTAATCAGCCGAGAATGAAAAAGAAGGGTGAAAGGAGAGTTGTGTTGAAGAGTAGGAGAAGGAAGCCTATTAATGAGATAGATTGCTGTAGTGAAAGCATCTAGCCAGAACTTGAGAGGTAAAGAAGCATGTGCTAGAAGGGAAAGACCAGTTTCAACAATATGTAAATGTTTCCTTTCAGCTTTCCCATTCTGTTGATGGGTATGAGGACATGGGAGTCTATGAAGAATGCCCAATTTGAGAAGTAAAGGAGAAAGAGCTTTGAATTCCCCACCATTATCAGTGTGAAGAGATTGAATTTTAGTATTAAATTGTCTTTCCACCATGGTATTAAATTGGACAAAAATGGAATAAACTTCAGATTTATGAGTTAAAGGAAACAACCAAGTGTACCTAGTAAAGTCATCAACAAAATGAACATAAAATCTGTAGCCATTGCTAGATACATGTCTTTGGACCCAGGGATGTCCGAGTGTATAATTTGAAAAGTGTCTTTGTTGTTTTAGTGGGCTGAAGGAAAATGAATAGCATGTTGTTTCCCAAGTGAACAAGATTCACAGAAAGATAAACCATTCATAGAACTAGAAAGATTTAATTGTTTTAGAACATGTTGCAAAGTGGCTGAACATGGATGGCCCAACTTATTATGCCACATATTTACATTGGAAACTTGAGCAACATTACAAGAAGAAACAGAGTTGGAAGAAATCTGAATTACAAGTAAGAGACGTGGAAGCATGCCGAGATGAGATGTGAGACAAGTCAAGCGTCGATCCCCTTCCTTAAGAAGCCCTTGCAAAGAAGATTTGTGAGTCCTCTTGTCCTTGACAAGGCAAAAGGAATCATGGAATTCAATATAAGAATGATTATCTTTGGTAAATTGTGAAATACTAAGCAAGTTCTTAGTAATATCAGGAACAACAAGAATATTTTTGAGAAATAAAGGTTGAGAACTGGAAGAAGAGGAAGGTATGCTGGGAATAATCGAAGAACAAATATGTGAAATAGAGACTTTAGAACCATTACCTACAACAAGCCTTTCTTTGCCCATGTAGTCAGACTGCACATCCAAATTTTGAAGTTGAGATGTTATGTAATTTGTGGCACCACTGTCAACATACCAATCACTGGTAAAAGATTGAGAACCATGTGTCTGAGGTTGCTCAGAAGAAGCCAAAAAGGCCTGATTGGATGTAGAACTTGAACCCGCTGTAGGACCAATGAAGGAGACATCAAACCTTTTGAAACATTTTGAAGCTAGATGATTATTTTTGCCACAAATCTGGCAAGCAGGTTTGCCTATACCAAATCTACCTCTACCACGACCTCTACCAAATGAATTTCCACCATTAAATCCTCCTCTTGAATTTGAATCAGAGAAATTTCCTCTACCAAAATATGTTCCACCAGTAAAAGCCACCTCTAGAACCGTAAAACCGAGAACCGACTTTTGATGCACCAAATTTGCGCAAAGATGAAAATTCTCTAAAAGCAGTGAAATTCTTTGTTGAATGCGCATCTCATGAGTTTGTAGCACAAACCGAACTTCATGCAACGAAAGTGAATCAAGTCTAGAAGTGAGATTCACAATTACAGATTCAAATTCGGATCCTAAACCTCCTAAAATGTACATAGTCAATTCCTCATCAGTTATAGGACTACCAGATGCATTCATACCATCTGCAATATTTCGCATCTTGAGAATAAAATCATCAATCGACAAATCTCCTTTCTTAAGTGTTTGAAGTTGAAATCGAAGATTCATAACTCTAGCCTTCGACGACTCGTAAAGGCTATCAAGAACATGCCACAACTCAGCAGAGCTTGTGCAACGAGCTACATGTCCCATCATAGTCTCAGTGATAGATGCTAGTAACCACCTAAACAAAAACTGATCCTTACGTCTCCATTGAATAAAGGCAGGATTGAGAGCAGAAGTAGAGACAATACCAGAATCAGAGGATAGAAATTTAGGCAGTGCAATCGAGGATCCAAGCAGGAAATCTTCGAATCCGTGCGCACAAACAGTAGAAAGCACCTGTGCACGCCAATACACATAATTTCCACGATCTAAACGAAGAGTGAGTGTATTCAGATTGGGGAGAATGTTTGAAGATTCAGAATTCGCCATGAGAAACGAAGAGCAACTGATCAATCAACAAAAAAATAAGAATCGTCACCGGAAAATGAATAGTACCAACTGCTTAGGAAAAGAAAACTTCATAGGAGAAGATGACGGCTCGATACCACGTTAATGTTCATGATATTAGACATATTTTGAGAAACTAAACTTGTATTATTCAATCATAAGAGGTGCATTTATACAAGAAGGAGAGAGAGTTAGTTAGCTTGTAACAAACTCTTAACTAACTTTCAACCGTAATAACTAACTCTAAACTAACTTTATTCTGTTACTAATAATGAAACTGATATACAACTTATACTCCAATAAAGTCCGATATTTATTATACGGTTTTCCGTATTCAAAATATAGTTCGTCATAATCGAACTAAACATATTGAGATTGGATATTTTTTTTAAAAAGGGATTGAGTTTTTAACAAAAACTTGAGATGTGTTTAACTCCGTCTCAAGGATAACTCGCGGACTTTTTAATCGTTAACCGCTGAGTATTTTACCTCATTTCGAGCTTGATTATGACATAATGTATATTGAATGAGGTCTACGTTTGCATTTTGCACGTTTTTAAAACTTAGGGGCGAAAAATCGGATTTTGGATCAAATTTGATTTCAAAAAATCGTAGGCTGCGGGCGGGGGCCGACCGGTTGCCCACCAGCTCGACCAATCGCCCATGCCCTGGACCGGTCGCCCTTGGAGATTTTTTGGTTAAAATTGTTTCTGTTTCCCGACTTTGGCATTTTGGCCCTTTCAACTCTATTTTCGTCCCCTTTGACATTTTCACACACAATTCACTTCAAATGTATTTTGTTGCATAAATTATATATTTTGGGGATTGTCTAGCTCGATTATCATCATCATTGCTCATCTTTACCGATCGAATGGTAAGAATTTCACTCTCTTTAGCTCAATCAATTGGGTTGAACCTCGAGTTTGTGGCTTATATATTTTTCTTGATGAAATTCATATATTTTTGTGATGCGTTTATTGATTGTTGATGATTGACATTTGTTAAATTGCATTTGGTGATGAAAAACTTGGCTTGATTTCATTTAAAATGGCTATATATATCTTTCTCAATTTTTGACGCCCGCCAAGTGTTCGATAAAACATTTCAATGAAAAATTCATCACCTACATGATTCTCTCGATTTCAAAAGTCTTATATATTTATAGAGATCATGTTTTGCTTATCAAATGAGTTTTCATAAACTTCTACAAGTCGTATGATTCGACTTTTTCCTCCTATTTGGTTTATAAGCTTCAATGTTCAAATAGTTCGATACATCGGTTTAGTTGCGCACTTTGATATGAATATATGATGTATTTATCGTGCTAACATTCTTTTTAATGATTCCAAAGGGGAAGAAACAGTTATAAGCTCTTTAGCTCAAAGAAGCTAAGATAAGCTCAACGAAAAGAAGCTATAAGTTGTGGCTATGTAAAGCCATAAGTTGTGGATCATATTATGTCCACTTGATGTATTATGGTTATGTATGATTCTTGGTCCATTAGTTGTAGTATGGACTTATATATGTTTCTAATGATGTCTCTTTGACAGGGGAGCTTTTAAGTTATTGATACTTAAGCTCAATATTGAAAAGCTAAGCTTTTAGCTTTTGATTAAGTTGCTTCTATATTACTCTTGTTGTGCATGTTGATAGGGGGAGCATTTGCTATATGTGTTTTAATATCTCTACTCCCATCCTTGTGTTTTTATTGCGCGGAATGTTGTCGCTCTCAACGGATATTTATTTTTGACCGAAAAACTTATTTTGTTTTCAAAATCGCCTCTCAAAATTGTTTTGTTTTCAAAATCGACCTTGTTGAATTGTTTTGGTTTGTAATCATCAAAAAGGGGGAGATTGTTTGATAAATGGTTTTATCATGATTTTGATGATTTTGTTTTTACACCAAAATAATATTTTTAGAGGTTGTCCAAATACTCCTAAATGATTTAAAATGTTTTTAATATTTTCAGGAGTATTTCTTCAAGTTTATTTTCGACTAAATTGGACAACGCTTTTAATGATTTTATATCATAATGTTTTTACATCAAAACAATGTTTCAAAATGTTGTCCTAATACTCCCGATCGGTCTAAAGCGTTTTTACTATTTTTCGTAGTATTTCTTGGAGTTTATTTTCAATAAAATATTGGACAACACTTTTGTTTTGAGGCCAACCGAGTCGTTAGTATAGGGCAACCCATACAAGATGTTTTTAGAAAAGTAAAACGGACGGTCTAAAATTGCAGGAGGCCGACCGGTCGACCTGGAGGTCGACCGGTGGCGTCGACCGGTCGACATGTGGTCGACTAGTGGCGTCGACCGGTCGCTGTTTCTCTATTTTGTTATTTCAGGCAGGTGGACCGGCTGAGGTATGGGTCGACCGGTCGAAGCCTACGTCGACCGGTCGCCCAGTGTATTTTTGTTGTTACAGTTTCAAACTTTTATTTGTGCGCGACCGATCGCCCTATCGTTTGACAGCAAAATTATGACCGTTTGACAGCAGACAACATTTCCTTAAATAATGGAGTTGATTTCTAACAGCTCTTTTCTTCAATTGTCTTGGTATTTTTTACAGAATTCATGTCCCCAAGAGGAGCCTATCTTGCACAAGACATCTTCTATAAATAGAGGAAGAATTGAAGCACAACCATAAGAGAGAACAACACAACACAACAAGATATACTCAAGCAAACACTTGGTCTTTCATTGTTATTATTCTTGTTGTAATTTGCCTAGCTTATCACTTTCACATCCTTGAGGTCTAGGTTATTCTTGATTACACTTGCACTCAATTGTATAATTCATTATCGAGTTGTAATCTTGGATTTTTGGGTAATCATTCAACACAAGATATCCTTGTGAGTGTTCTTGTGGTAAGAACACACTTGGGTGATCTAGGTGTTAGGTGTGAGAAGATTGTGGTAATCTTCTTGTTGAGGTGTTGAAGAATTTGGTATTCTCCAAGGTTGAAGATTGTGGTAATCTTCACAAGGTGCCATTGGAGATTGTGGTAATCTTCAAGAGAGATTGTGGTAATCTCAAAGGTGGTGTTGAAGAAGAGTGTGGTGCTCTTCAAGGTGTTGTAAGTTGGAGTTGTATTAATTTTGGTAATTAATAATTTTTTTTTCTTTTTGAAATCTTTCCCGGATATACTGGGGTGGTAGAAGATTAGGCCCTAGGTGAGTTGAACCTCTATAAATCTACGTGTGTTGTTTACATTTCGCACCTTTATTATTGTCTTTGAGCTTTCAGTTCGAAAAAGAGGGTAAAATCGAAAAGATGGAGATAATCTATTCACCCCCTCTAGATTATCGTAGCCGCTTGGACTTACATGGATACCCTATACCTATACCCAATTATATAAGCGGGTTCGGGTAGAGGGTATCCTAGGGAGTAAATCCGTACCCTACTCATTTATAAATGGGTATTGATTTTGCATCCCATACACATCCCAAACCCAAATAAACTTACCCATACCCGTTCCATTAGGGTTTGGGCGGGTGGATACCCGCGTCTACCGATCCCGCTGCCATCCCTAGCTGTGTAACATCTCATGTGAATGAGATGTAGTGCAAGATGTTGATGTTTCATAAATTTTTCCTTGATTTCATCTGGCCACATCTGGTTCTTTTACATCGCTTGAGTAGCACGTTCCATGCGTTGAAGAAATACTTTAGCAGATCGAGCAAATGTGATATGTACTATAGTAGTTATTGGAAGGCGTCTTGCACATTTCAGAACATCGTTAATTCATTCAGACATATTTGTTGTCAACACTTCACACCGTTTTGCCTTCGTCGTGGCTGAGTGTCCACTGACTCTTGTCTATCACATCCAAACATGAATATGCATATGGATTCAAAGTTTTAATCTGCTCCATAATCTTATTGAAAGTCTTAATTCTGAACTCAGATCCAGTCTGCCAACACATATCCTTCAGCCTCACATACTTAAAATGGCTATTAAAGTTGGAAGTAACATGCCTCATACAGAAACGATGAACCCCAATGGGTGGATGAAACTCACGAACTTGTTGTACTGCACTAAGCAATCCCTGATGACGATCCAAAATAAGACAAATTCCTTCAATGCCCCGAACAATATGTTTAGCAACCATGTGAAGAAACCAATGCCAAGAGTTGAAAGTTTCCTCATCAATAATTGCATAAGTCAAAGGGAGAACCTGTTGGTTTGCATCAAGAGCGGCAGCGATCAACATCTTATGTTTGTACTTTGAGTACAGATGAGTCTCGTCCACACTAATGACTTTGCGACAATACTTGAACCCCTCAATGCTAGGCTTGAATGCCCAAAAAACATAACCCAACATATGAATTCCTTCATGATCTGACTGTTTATGAAACCACTCAACCACTGTCCCCGGATTATACTTTTGTAATGCCTCCATATACTTAGGCAAAAATCGGACTGAACTTTCCCAAGTACCATACACATTTTCACGAGCACGCTGCAAACTATGCCACGCCTTATGATATGAAATGTCGTAGCCATATTTATCTTTCACCGTCTGTTGGACGTATTTGATGTCATACGCTGGATCCGTCTCGACCATGCCCATTAGATCATCAGCAATCCTATTTTTACATAAATTCCTATGATCCTTACGTACATAATTCATAAGACAATTGTGAGGAGGCCCCAACTTGGTGATTTCCCATAAAGACAATCTTTTGACAAAACTTGACCGCAACCACCAATTGTATTGTTCAGATGACAAATTTGCTGATATAAATGTTCCCTGATTTTATTTGCATACAACTTTCCACACAGTTGGAGTACTCTCAACAACTCGATACTCACGTTTTGCGTGGCGATCTGAAAAATCTTTAACAACAGATTGAACATGTTTTTTATCTTTGAAAACCATACCTCTTTTCAACACACCTTTATCTGCGTCATAGTACAATGTCGGATGAGGAACATCAACTGAATCAATATTAAATTCCTCTAAAGATGAATTAAAAAAAGGTATGTCTCTATATGGTGCACAAACGGAATCCACGACATGTTGCGATTTATTGCCACCTCTAATAGGTTGTGAGTCAGGTGTAGGAGTATCACCATCTTCATCATCACCTGTGTCATTTTCATCATCTGTCCCATTTTTGCTCGGTTCAGAAGGTGAAATTTCATGATCCCCGTGATCATCCAGGTTAGATTCAGGCAATGATCTATCCACATTGGGCTGATCGGATTCAGAAGGTCGTGTGTTCAAATCATTAACAACAACATTATTAGTTCTTTGAATCGTAATAGGAGCTTCAAGTGTGTTGTCCCCCATAAGGTAAGATGCATATTGATGTATTCATTTTCTAAAGGGATATCAGACACGACATTACGATTCACTTCTTCCGTCTCGACAAAAATATCTACAGTTCTATTTCTGGCCTCCGGATCAAAGAAAAACCACAAGTCTCGGTTCGTATTAATTGAAATGACTCATGACATGTTGTTATCACAATATTTACCGGATATTTTTAACAAATAATGATTTCTATCCAAACCCAAAATATCATGTAACATAAATATCAATTTTCCAAATTTGTCGTTCTGGAAATTCTCGTGGCTCCAATAGCAGGGCGACTATATCCTACTTGATAGACATTTTCAATTAATATTTGGCACCCGCAATGAACAATAACTCCAATTATATCTGAATTTAACATATCTTCAAAAACGCAAATATAACCCTAAACTAGCAAAATCATATTAACTTACACAAAACATAACAAACATGCAAAATATAATAAAAATTACATATAAAAATAAAATAGCGTACATGCAATATATCATAATTTATTTCATGCAAAAATTAAAATTTCCATGTTATTATGAAAAATACATAAACAACTTACCTTTGAGAAATGTTGTTTCTTGCCGTGAATCCTTAACTCCGACCGCTGCCGACTCCGACACCTACTTGAAAACCGCCGCTGGTGGACTGGTGGTGAGTGCTAGTGTGTGCTAGTGTGTATCTGAGTGCTAGTGTGTATTGCAGAGACAAAAAAAATGAAAGGGGAGCTCTTGTGAATTGAAGGGAAGGGCTGGAGCATTTATAGAGAAGAAACAAGCCCGTTGGAAATTTTATTTTTAAAAACTTGCTAGTCTAGATCGCAGTCACGATCCGCCCCTCGTCCCACTGTCCGTGTCGGCCCAGATTTGACTACCCGGGTGACCTCTCGAGTTTGGAATCAATTCCCGGTCGTTAATTTGATCAACGATCAAGGGTGGGTTTTTTAAAAAGAAAAAAACAATTCCAGTCGTTTTTGCTATAAACGACTGGTTTAATTTTTTTTAAAAAAAAATTGAAATTTGGTCGTTGTTGCTATCAACGACTCTTTAGTCGTTGATAGCATCAACGACTAAACTTAATTTTTTAAAAATCCCCATTTACACTATAATTGTATAAATATTACCCCCATCTACAATATTTAGTTAAAAATCCCTTATACTAGGCCTTTTATTTATTTATTATCTTAAGTTCAATTTTGCCTAAACCACCATTTAAAAAACATAAAAATCAAACTATAATTATAAGGGGGTGAATGGTTTTTTTTAATGGGTGTTACTTAATTCCATTGCTACAGATGACAATGGGTTCGGGTAAAATTCGGATCCGAACTAGATCCGTCTCATTTAGGGCGGGTAACGGGTATTGGATTTAGAGTCGGGCGGGCATGAATCGGGTAACAGGTATAGTAGGACCCGATCCATGTATATTTTTAGTTTATATATAATGTATATATTGTTGTTCATGAACTCTTGATTTATATATGTTGTTGGTGTCTATTTCATAATTCATATAATATCTAGAACATTATATAAATATCACATTTGACATAAGTTTTGAGTGCATTATTTTGAGTAAAAATTGTACAAATTTGACCAAATATATGACCGTCTAAAGGGTCTTACCAGCTAGAAACGTGTATGTGCCGGGCGGGTATAATATAAGATGAGGCGGGTGGGGCGGGTATATATATTATATTTTCTTAATGGGTCGGGACTCGGATCTAGACGGGCCCGACCCATCGACATCACTATTCATTGCCCATGCAATATATACATGTTTTGTCTTCAGCCTTCTAGATGTCTTTACTGTAAATTATTTGTTTCTAATCTTAACTCAGTGTTTGTAGTAGAATAATTTATTAAAAACTAATCATAAAACATTAACTTTGGAAAATTGTGAAAGGGTCTGATGTTATTTGACAACATTTTTTTTGTTAATTTTTAAATTAAAAAATCAAATAATATATATATTTTTATAAAATTATAAGGAATGAGTTATGTAATACAAATGTATGTATGAGAATATATCATCTTTGTTCTCATTAATCGTATTGCATTCTGACCGTACAATTGAATATTTCTGTATTTTTTATTTTAGTAGATCTGGCTCGATCGAGTTTTTCTCTCTTTTTTTTTCTCCACCTTTCTCAGTTGGCTCGAACTTTTCTCTACAAACAATTTTCCCTTTTTTTTTTCTATTGAAAAACTTTAAGAGAAATTAATCATAGCAACAGGCGAAGAACTGAATTTAATGAAAGCAAGTGGGATATGGGAAGACTGACTTTGGAGTTTGGCTTCTGGATAGGATAGATAACGGGGGTTAATTGCATGGCTCTTGGTGATTACAAAAGGTTGAGAGAGAGAGAGAGAGAGAGAGAGAATTACTTGGGAAATTGGGGTTTAGATTTGGATTTTGACCGACGTGTTTCTCGTTCAGCTGTGTCAACCTTCAATTACAGGAAATTGAGAGGCCAGGTGGCCAACTAAGACGATGTCCAACTTGTGTTGCAAGAAAGGATTTTTATTTTTATTTTAAAATTTTTGGATACACGAGTCTAAAAGATATTGGCGACGTGTTCACAAATGATTCACTTCTTAATCTTATCCGTAATCCATTTCCAATCATATATGTTCCCTATCATCTGCCCCACCCCAGCTCTAAAGATTATATTACAAAATTTAATGATTTGTTTATATCAAAAGAGAGCTAGCTATTTAATATACAGAATATTAGAGAGTTGGTGTAGCTTCCTGTCCATATGATAATAAAATAAATTACGTATGTTATATTTCTTTCTTTTAAAATACATCATGTTTCCAAAGTATATTTATAAAATCCTTATTATACTATATATATAGGATATGGATCCAATTGATCCTCTTATTTGGGGTAAGTCCATATGACTCAATACTAATAATAGATTAATATTTTTGGGTGGTTGATTTTTAAAGGGTTTTATATATCTATATATATATATTGTTTCAACAACTAAGAAATGTAGGATCATACACGGATTTATATTCCTTATTATGGGGGCACGTGCCCCCATAATTTTTTTCTTTTTACTTTTTTTTTTCTTGTCTTTTAAATAGTTTTTTTTATAAACTTGTATTTTAAATAATTAGCATTTAATTGTAAAAGTTGTATATTAATTATGTCAGAAAAACAAAGTGCATCCCTCTAATTGTTTTTAATGTAGTGTTTTTACTGTTATTATTTATTTTAAAACTATTAACTAGGATAAACAAATGTGCTCCCATTTATTATTTTTGATGAAGTAAAGTTACATTGATTTTGTGCCCCCATTGTAAAAAGTTCCTGGATTCGTTAGTGGGTAGGGTGGTCATTTTACAATATATAATCAATTATTGAGATTTGATGAGATCTCAGATTCTCAATCACGTTCAATTTCCTTCCCCCTTTCACGCGATACGTGCTTTCAGTTTTTGAGTAACCCATATCCCTATATTTACGTTTTTTTTTTCTCCAGCGTATTTTGTTATTAACTGCTTATGTAATATAATTATATTGCATGTGTAGTATAATCATATTGCATGTGTAATTTGATCATATTTGTGTTGCATATGTAGGGTATATTTGTTGTTTAAGTAGTATAGGGTTGTTGCTTATTACTTGCTTATGTAGTTAATGGATTTGTGATGCATACATAGTGTATATTCGTTGCTTATGTAGTATAGGCTTGCTGCTTATGTAGTATGAATTTATTGCTTATGACTACTTATGTAGTTAATATATTCGTGGTACATACGTAATGTATATTCGTTGCTTTGTGTAGTATAGGCATGTTGCTTATGCGGTATGGGTTTGTCGCTTATGACTTGCTTATGTAGTTAATATATTTAAAAGCACCATGATACATCTATACAAGCAACAAATTATATCTTCATAAGCAACCTTCGAACTGTAGTCGAGCTCTAGCAACTATGGCAAATTGTCTGCAACTTTTTTCACACAGTAGTGCATTGAAGAAGAAGGAGGAAGGATTTTCTCACAGTACTGCGTTGAAGAAGAAGGGGGATGGAGATTTGTTCACGTTGAATTTATTGTGAGATTTGGAGAGATTGTGTGATCACAATATAGTCAGCTGAATCTTATTAATATTGGGTTATTTTGGAAGATGACTAATTTACCCATTTTTATAATTTACCGCATCTAATATGCAATTTAAGCTCTAAAATCGCAGCCATTGAAAAATCTAGATATGTGACTAGGATTGGTCCCTATGGGCTCACCCTATGAGGTGGTCTCTATTAGTCCAAGTGGCTGCGATAATCTAGAGGGGGGTGAATAGATTATGTCAATTTCTAATTTTCGCCCTATTTTATGAATGTAAGAAAGATAACAAAAATGAAAGTACGAGAATACAAACAACACACGTTGATTTATATAAGTTCAACCCACCTAGGGCCAAATCTTCTACCACCCCTGTATATCCGAAGTGGATTTCGAAAAAAAGAAAAAAGTTTTATTGATACCAAATAATTATAAACCTTTACATTGAAGAGCACCTCACTCTTCTTACAACACCACCTATGAAGATTACCACAATCTTCTCACAACAATGAAGATTACCACACTCTTCAGCACCTAAAAATCACCCAAGTGTGTTCTTACCACAAGAACACTAACAATGATGTTTTGTTTTGGATGATTGAAAGTTACAATCAAGATTACACTTTGTTTGGAAAATATTACAACTCAAATGATTCATCATAGTCAATACATTCTTCTTGACAATACCCTTAAGCTACTAACCGTGCCTTGTTTCGAACGATGTTGCCTTGGTCGTCTAGCTTGTTTCACAATACCCATTTGTATCATTATAGTTTGTGATGGAAGACAAGGTACCAATTCCCAAACATCATTCCTTTCGAACTGATTCAACTTTTCTTGCATTTCTAGAAACCAGTCTTCATCTTCAATGACTTTCTTTGCATTTTTTGGCTCTTTTTGAGAAATAAGAGCTTTCTCGGCAAATTTCCTTCTAGTAATAACTTTGTCTAGAGGTTCCCCATTTATTAGATCTTTTAGATGATCTCCTTTGAATTTTAACGAAACGGGAAGATCCGAGTTGTCACCTTTATCTTCTTGTGGAACATTTGAAGTTGAAGGTTGATTATTTGATGTGGAAGGTTGATCACTTTGAACATCATTTGGAATAATTGGCTCAATATCATCTTCTTCATCACTTTCATCATTGGGTATTTTTTCAATACCCGAGGCTTCATTGGGTATTCTTTCAACATCATTGGACTCCTCGACCACATTGCTTGTTTTATTATAAACCCGATAATCCCTACTCTTAGTTGAGTACCCTATAAAAATTTCTTCATCGGCTTTGGGATCAAGTTTGTCTAATTAATCCTTGGTATTTAAACAAAACACTTGCAACCAAATATTTTTAAATAACTAATATTTGGAGTTCTTCCTTTCCAAAGCTCATAAGGAGTTTTATTTAACTTAGGACGAAGATAAACCCTATTTATGACATAGCAAGCGGTGTTGACGGCTTCGGCCCAAAAGTATTTTGGAAGTAAGAATACATTGAGCATGGACCGACTCATTTCTTAAAGTGTCCGATTCCTTTCGGCTACTCTATTTTGTTGTGGTATTCTTGGAGCCGAGAAATTGTGAGCATATCCTTTGGTTTCACATAAGACTCTAAATTCACCATCAAATTCACCACCTCGATCACTTCGTATAGACTTAATAATATCTTCCTTTTACATTTTCAACACGTCTACACAACTTAGCAAACTCATTAGAGGCATCACTTTTATTGACCAAATATATCTAGAAAAATCATCAACAATAACAAATGTGCAATATTTTCCACTTAAACTTTCGGCGCCAATATCTCCATACAAATCAAGATGAAGTAATTGTAGAGGCTTGGTTGTGGAAAATTCATTTTTGGGCTTAAAACTACTTCTAACTAATTTGTTCTTTTGACAAGTGTCACATAAGCCAATGCTTTCAAAATTTAATTTAGGTAGTCCTTTGACATGTTGATTTTTGTAAACTTCTTGCAAAGTTTTGTATCCAACATGTCCAAGTCGCCTATGCCATAAACTTGTTAAATCATTATTGGCGACAAGATAAGAAACATTTTGACTAACAAAATCACTTGTGCGAATTTTATAAAGATTGTCTTTTCTACTTGCTTCACAAATAATTTTATCATTTTTGAGAATAAGATATTTTTATTTATTAAAATAACATTATAATTAGAATCACAAAGTTGGCTAACACTTATCAAATTGAACTTAAGCCCTTCAACTAGTAAGACATTACTAAGAGAGAAAGAAGAGTTACCAATGTCTCCATTTCCAAGAATTATTCCGTTGCCATTCCCGAACATGACCATCCCTTCTTCTTGGAGTTTGATGTTGGTAAAAAGTTATCTCTTTCCGGTCATATGGCGTGAACACTTGCTGTCCACGAGCCATTTTGAATCTTTCGGAATTGTTATAGCCCTTAGCAACTACAAATGAATTATTTTTAGATACCCTATAATTTTGGGGTCCATGGGGTTAGTTTTGAGACCTTTGGGTCTCCAAAAATGACTAAAGTTATTTTTCAATTTACAATCATTTGCATAATGTTCATTTTTACCACAATAAAAACAAGTAATAATGTTAGGACTACTAGCACGAATGAAAGTTGGGGCTTGGTCATTTTTCTTAAAAGCGGTTTGAAAAGGTTTGTAAGTAAGTCCTAATTTTGAATGCTCACTTCTTTGTACACCAAGAATTTTTGTAACTTTATCCATACTTAAATTAAAACGTTGCACATCGTTTTTTAAATTTTCAATTTCTTTTGTGAGCATTTGTTTTTCGGAAATCAAGAGTATGCATTTTAGCAAGAGTAATAACATGAGCATGATCAAGAGATTCATAAGAAGTAAATAATTTATCCTTTTTTAATTTAAGCTCTTTATACCCCTTTTTCAAAAGTTTGTACTTGCAAAGTATATCTCTAAATTCATTTTGCAACTAATCATAATCACATTGTAATTCATCAATTAAAGAAGAAGATGAAGAGTTTGAGTGTGCCTCGTTATTTTCATCGTCTATGGCCATGAGACCATGCTCGGGTTCTTCTTCTTCTTCGTCGGAGGTGGCAAGTAGATCATCCCATGTTTTGGCTTCTGCATTTAGAGCCTTTTTTTTCGGGAAAGGCTTCTTCTTTTTTTTTCTCATCCTCCACTAATTTTTGGGCAATCGACTATAAAGTGCCCGGGTTTTCCGACTTTAAAGCAAGAGTTGTCTCTAGCTTTTTTTGCCTTATTTTTATTTACAAATTTTGCAAATTTTGGAACAAGGGCGGTAGTTTCCTCATCCTCCTCATCACTAGCATTATAAATATTATTAGAAGAAGATGCTAAACCTTTAGAGATATATTGCATACCCGATTGAAAGGTGGATGGTTTGAAATCTTTTCTCTCCTTGAGATATACTTCATAGATGAGAAGATTTCCAATGAGCTCATCAAATTTGAGAGTTTCGAGATTTTGAGCTTTCGTAATCGCTGTTACCTTTTCTGACCAAGAACTGCGGAGAGCATTTAGGACTTTAGTTACCTTGTCTTCTTCGGAGATGACTTTCCCAATTACCACAAGAGGATTGACTATGTTGTCATGCCTTTCCATCATTTTTGAAATGCTTCCACTCTTAAACATTATGACGTTTTCAAAATCTTTAACAAGCATGATTTTTCTAGCTTGTTTAACATTTTTAGTACCTTCATAAATTGTTTCTAATTTTCCCAAACTTCATGAGCTGACTTTATCCCTCGAATTCTATTATATTTGGAAGTCGTAAGAGAGAAATGCAAAATATTTAAGGCCTTACCATTGAGAGAGAAGGACTTCTTATCATTTTCATCAAATTGCTTGAAGCTTTTGAGAATCATGGTTCCATCCTCCATTTTCTTTGTTGGTTGAGCGATTCCTTCGATGACCACATCCCAAATATCAAATCCGCACCCTTGTAGAAAGCATTCCATCTGATCCTTCCAAAAGGCGTAGTTGTTTCCATCGAAGAGTGGTGGCTTGTTGGTGGAGGCGCCGGTGGTGAGGTAGCTTTCGTTCGTAGCCATGGATCTCCTCTTTACTCGCAAAGATTAAGCGAGCTTGCCAAAGAGTTTGGCTTTGATACCACTTGTTAGTCCAAGTGGCTACGATAATCTAGAGGGGGGGTGAATAAATTATGTCGATTTCCCGATTTTTGCCCTCTTTTACGAATGTAAGAAAGATAAAAAAATAAAAGTGCGGGAATATAAACAACACAAGTTAATTTATAGAAGTTCAACCCACCTAGGGTCTAATCTTCAACAACCCCGGAATATCCGAAGTGGATTTCGAAAAAAGGAAAAAGTTTTATTGATACCAAACAATTACAAACCTTTACCTTGAAGAGCACCTCACTCTTGTTACAATACCACCTATGATAATTACCACAATCTTCTCACAACAATAAAGAGTACCACACTCTTCAACACCTAAAAATCACCCAAGTGTGTTCTTACCACAATAACACTAACAAGGATGTCTTGTTTTGGATGATTGAAAGTTACAATCAAGATTACACTTTGTTTGAAAAATATTACAACTCAAAGTGCAAGTGTAATCAAGAAGGACACCTAATACTCAAGATGTGCAAGTGTAAAACTACGCTTAAAAATACAACAAGAATTATGCCAAGAAAGAATGAGAAGTTTGCTGAGAATTTTCTTGTTGTTTGAATGCTTGTGTGTTGTGTTTGATCCTTCAAAGTCTTCATCTATTTATAGGAGAGTTTTCAAGATTGGATCTCCAACATAGGCTCCTCCATCTTCACTTTTGTCTACCAAAGAAGGATCAAAAGATCTACAAAAATGGTTAAGAATTGTAATGTAGATCATGACAGATAATGGCTCAACAACGGATAGAATGTTGCTGTAAAAATCATAGGTCGACCAGTTGACCTGTTGAAAATTCGAACATTTAAAAAGTTAATATGAGATTTGATATAATTAATCAAGGGGTTGAACCGGTCCAAAGGGGGGTTGGATCGGTCGACCCCCACCTTGATCGGTTACCCAACCATTTTTCTGAAATAGAGAGGATTTTGTGAAAATAAAAGAACTCAGCTACCGGTCGACCACACTGAGGCCGATCGGTTGGCCTTACCCATTTTAACCTCTGTCTCGTTTCTGTTTCAATTTTTAACTTTTAGGCACGTGTTTCCCTTTAGAGCGACTGGTTGACCTCGAAATAGAAGTGTTGTCTAATTTTTGTCAAAAATAAACTTCAAGAAATACTCCGAAAAATTAGTAAAAATCACTTAAATCAATTTGGACTATTTGGACAATATTTGGGAATATTGTTTTGGTGTAAAAAATCCATTTAAATAAAATCATCAAAATCAAGATAAAAACATTCTAACAGTCTCATGTAACCCTCTCCCTATATATGTATATGTTAGTCCAAATGGCTACGATAATCTAGAGGTGGGCGAATAGATTATGCCGATTTTTGGATTATCGTCCTTTTTTTGTAATATAGAAACGACAACACAAACGAAAGTGCGGAAAAGTAAACAACACTCAATGATTAATAAATGTTCAACCCACCTAGGGTCTAATTCTCTACCACCCCGGTATATCCGAAGTGGATTTCGAAAAAGAAAAAAAATTTTATTAATAGATACCAAACTATTACACCTTCACTTTGAAGAGCACCTCACTCTTCTTACAACACCACCTATGAAGATTACCACAATCTTCTTACACCAATTGAAGAGTTCCACATTCTTCAACACCTAAAATCACTAAAGTGTGCTCTTACCACAAGAACACTAACAAGGATATCTTATTTTGGATGATTGAAAACAATTCAAGATTACAACTCAAATGAAGTATACAACTTTGAAGTGCCAGTATAATCAAGAATCAAGCGTAATACTCAAGATGTGCAAGTGAAAGACTTAGGCTAAACATAACAAGAATATGAAAATGAAGAATAAGAAGTTTGCTTGTGTTTGTATTGCTAGTGTTGTTGTGTCTTGTTGCTTCAATCCTTCATCTATTTATAGGAGAGGTCTTGGATTTGATTTTCAGACATAGGCTACTCATTGGAGATTGAAATCTGTAAAAAATTGCAAATCAAATGGAGATTATAGCTATTAGAAATCAATCCCTTAAAATCACGAAAATTTGTCTCTGCGCAATGGATAGTTTGCTGATAAGACCTTACGTCGACCGGTTGACCTCTAATACGAAAATTCGAAATTGACTTGAAAAAACACTAGGTGGATCGATCCAGGGGGCTTGACCGGTCGACCAGGGGTTCGACCGATCGGCCCCTTGTTGGACCGGTCCAACACCCTATTTTAGAGAGACGGAGAAGATTTCAACACAAACTCAATCCCATGCACCGGTCGACCTCTTGGTCGACCGGTCGACCTCCTGGGTTTTCCGTCTATCTAATTTTTATTTCAGAAATCAAACTTTCAAGCACGGGTTGCCCTCTAGGGCGACCGATTGACCACAAAATAGAAGTGTTGTCCAACTTTTGTCAAAAATAGATAGACTTCAAAAAAATACTCCGAAAAATTAGTAAAAATAATTTAAATTGATTAGGAGTATTTGGACAACATTTAGGGACATTGTTTCGGTGAAAAACTCAGTTAAATAAAATCATCAAAATTACGATAAAAATATTTATCTAACAAACTCCCCCTTTTTGATGATTACAGACCAAAACAATTTTAAGAGGTCGATTTTGAAAATAAAACACGTTTTTTTTCCGGTAAAATAACTATCCATTTTGAGCGACACTTTTCATGGATAAGAATCATAAGGATGAGAGCAACGATTTTTTAAAGCATTTTGTAAAAGCTCCCCATATCAATATGCACAACAAGAGTAAGTATAGAAGCAAACAACTAAAAGCTAAAAGCTCAGCTTTTACACTTTGAGCTTGAATATCAAGAACTTAGAAGCTCTCCTCAAAAAAAAAAAAAAATCATTAGTCATATATAAAAATCCATTATGTATCTATTGGACTAAGTTTCATCCTCAGCTTTTGGCTTTTTCATCCACATCAGCTTTTTCCGCGAGCTTTTTCTAGCTTCTTTGAACTTATGAGCTTATTTCATGTTTTTCCCGCTTTGGAATCATCAAAAATAATATTGGCACGATAAAAACATCATAAAAACATATCAAAGTGTGTATTTTAATCGAATTATTGAGCTTTTGAGCATAAAGCTTAAAATTCCAAATAAAAAGGGAAAATTTGAGAAGAAGGTTTGTAGAAGTTCATTTGATTGATAACACATGATCTCTATAAACATATAAGACATTTGAAAACACGAGATTCATGAAATGAATGAAATTTTCATTGAGACATTTTATCGAATACTTGATGTGCGTAGTATAAAATCGAAGTTGTATATAACATTTGAAAATATAATCATGCCCAAAAATCATCACCAAATGCAGTTCTATAGTCATAATCCATCAACAATCAACATTCCCAACACAATGATACAACAAATTCATCAAAATACCAAGTCGAGATCCTATAAAATTCACATCCTTAACGTATCTTAACTGTGATACTCAACCACACGTAAAATTTCCTTACTTAAAATTGTACAAGTATTTAGGAATTAATAACACAATGGTACTATAATCTGTAAATCATACTTAGTGATTCCCATATTATTATTTTCCGAAGTAATATTACTAAGCATATATATCGCATAATATTTCACATAGCTAAATTAGATACTATAAACTGATAACCCAGTACCCTTCAAGTCTCATCATATCGGGGCATTATAAATTTTAGATCAAATAATTTCTAATCACCTAATTGTTTGATAAATGATTTTATCATGATTTTGATGATTTTGTTTTTATACCAAAACAATATTTTTTAAAGGTTGTCCAAATACTCCTAAATAATTTAAAATGGTTTTAATATTTTCCGGAGTATTTTTTCAAGTTTATTTTCGATAATATTGGACAAAACATTTAATGATTTTGTATCAATGGGTTTTTACATCCAAACCATGTTTCTAAATGTTATCCTAATACTCCCGATTGGTCTAAAATATTTTTACTATTTTTCGGAGTATTTATTGGAGTTTATATCGGACAACACTTTTGATGATTTTGTGTTAATGTGTTATTTCATCAAAACTATATTTCTAATGTTGTCCTAAATACTCCCGATTGGTTTAAAATATTTTTACGAATTTTTCGGAGTATTTCTTGAGGTTTATTTTCGACAAAAATCGGACAACATTTCATTTAGGAGGTTGATCGGTCGACCAAAGAGGCGACCGGTACCTGGGAACGCATTTCACGAAACAGAACTCCCAGAACTCCTAAAATTGGTCAGGGTGAGCGGTCACCATGGTGGGCGACCGGTCGCACCCTAGGGCGACCGGTCGACCCCCCTAGGACCGGTCACCCGTTGAAATTTTGTTGCGTTCTTCAAATCTCTGTGTTAGTGCGCGACCGGTCGCCCTAAGTTTGACAGCAAAATTCTAACCGTTGTGCAGCAGACAACTTTTCCTTAATTTGTGGAATTGATTTCTAACAGCTATAATCTTGATTTTAATTGCAATTTTTTTGTAAATATCAGATTCCAAGAGGAGCCTATCAAGTATCAATCATCTCCTATAAATAGAGGAAGATTTGAAGCACAACTATAAGATAGAACAACACAACACAACAAGATATACTCAAGCAAACACTTGGTCTTTCATTGTTATTATTCTTGTTGTAATTTGCCTAGCTTATCACTTTCACATCCGTGAGGTCTAGGCTATTATTGATTACACTTGCACTCAATTGTATAAATCATTATCGAGTTGTAATCTTGGATTTTTGGGTAATCATTCAACACAAGATATCCTTGTGAGTGTTTTTGTGGTAAGAACACACTTGGGTGATCTAGGTGTTAGGTGTGAGAAGATTGTGGTAATCTTCTTGTTGAGGTGTTGAAGAATTTGATATTCTTCAAGGTTGAAGATTGTGGTAATCTTCACAAGGTGCCGTTGGAGATTGTGGTAATCTTCAAGAGAGATTGTGGTAATCTCAAAGGTGGTGTTGAAGAAGAGTGTGGTGCTCTTCAAGGTGTTGTAAGTTGGTGTTGTATTAATTTTGGTAATTAATAAAATCTTTTTTTCTTTTTGAAATCCATCCCGGATATACTGGGGTGGTAGAGGATTAGGCCCTAGGTGGGTTGAACCTCTATAAATCGACATGTGTTGTTTACATTCCGCACCTTCATTATTGTCTTTGAGCATTCGGTTCGAAAAGGAGGGTAAAATCGAAAAAATGGAGATAATCTATTCACCCCCTCTAGATTATCGTAGCCGCTTGGACTTACAAGTGGTATCAGAGCCAAACTCTTTGGCAAGCTCGTTTCACATCGCGAGTGAAAAGGAACGATCGTCGGCTACAAACGAAGCTCAACTTTCCGGCACCTCCACCACCAAACCACCTCTATTTGATTCCAAAAATTATATATTTTGGAAAGAAAGAATGGAATGTTATTTACAAGGTTGCGTGTTCGATATTTGGAACATCGTCATAAATGGAGAATCCATTCCGATGATAGACACACCATACACCTCCAAAGCTTTCAAAGAGCTCAATGATGAAGAGAAGAAAATCATCTCCTTAAACGGTAAAGCTCTCAATATTTTGTATTGTTCACTTACTAATTTGGAATATGAACATATTGTAGAAATTCGATCGGCACATGAAGTATGGCAAATATTAGAAGCCATCTATGGAGTATTTGCAAATGAAAGGAGTCAAACAATAGCATCTACTTCTCAAAGAGATACAAGTTCAAATCTAAGGAACAAGCCTTTTACAACTTCCAACTATGAAGTAGTCGGACAATGTTTTATGGGCATCGAAGAAGAAAACGAGGTATGTCTTAAACCCTCTACTTCCTATGATATTGTTATTCAAAATGATTATAGTGATTTGTGTTAAGTACAAAAATTTGAAAAAGGAATTCAATGTTTTGAAAAATGAAAAGGATAGTTTATTTACTTCCTATGAATCACTATCATGTGCTCACACCACCACACTTGACAAGGTTAAAAACCTTGAAAAACAAAATAGTACTCTTGTTGAGGATATAAAGTGCATAAAAAATGATTTATCAAAATCCAACTTGAGTACCAATAAATTGTCCAATGTTGTGAATGATAATTGTTGTGATAATTTGAATAGTGAACTTGATTATAAGCCTAATATTGTCAAACATATGAAAAAGAATTGAGTTCCTATGCATGTTAGTAATATTACTTGCTTTTATTGCGGTAAGAAGGGTCATACGGTAAATACTTGTCGGGCTAGAAATAGCTCTAATTATTGTTGGAGACCTAAAAGTCTCAAAACTAATCCCAAAGGGCCCAAGCACTTGAGGGTACCACAAAACAATGTTATATTAGGTACCCGGCGGAATAATAATCGAAGAAAATTCATACCGCCAAGGAAACATCAAATGAACATCTCATTTGGTCAAAGAAGGAGAAAACATTTTCAACAAAGTCAATTTCCAAGAAGAGGATATAATCAAAAATGGGAAGAACACAATTCTTGGAAATGGCAAAGACATTATCAACAAGATGATTTTCCAAGAGAAATACGCTTTCAAAAATGGGAAGGCCACAATGCTTGGAAATGGAGCAATTGGAGAAACCACCATCAACATGAAGGTTTTCAAACGGGCAGATATCATCAACAATGGGAACGACACAACCCATGGAAATGGCGAAATTGGTAAACCGTATCTCCTTATTTAAATATGCATTTTATTTTTGCATGTTTTTATTTGTGTGGCAAAATGAGTTTTAAAATTTATAAGGTCTTCTATATATATTTATGTGTTTTTAAAATACTTTGAAAAATGAGACCTTACATGTTGTGGACTTACTTAGACTTATATGTTTTTATCTCTTAAGGATTTTGTTTTTGCATTAGCATTGTTGTGATATCTCTCGTTGCTAAGCCTACACATGTATTATTATGTTTGTGCCAAATTTGGTTTAAGAATTGTGTAGAATTTACATATCTCTTTCGATGGCTATCTACTCGTAATATATCAAGAGAAATATGAACTATCGAGGTACGCTCATTATTGCTATTCATACCATAAACTCGATACATGTTATGCCATATGCCTAGGTGCTTATTTTAATAAGTCATGCATTTTATTGCACATATAAATGCCATTATTTTTGGATGCTTATGTCAAAGCTTTTGTTCATATGATTCTTGTAAATGAGGTCTCAACTATGTGCTCTTTTATTGTCAAATTTCAAAAGAGACCTTATGTAGCTTTCTTAAGCTTATTTGAACTTGAATGATTTATTAGACTCTTGATGATGCATAGTATGTGGTGCTTAAAATAGTGTATCTATTATTCGATATTACTATGCTCGTGCGCAAAATATCTTGTTAAGATTTTGCAGAAATTTGTGATATTTCGCAACAAGTTTGATGTACAAGACAAGGTTAGTAGCTCAATAATATTGTCAAGAAGAAGGTAATGATTTTGATGTAATATTTGCACTCATAGCACATTTAGAAGTTATTTGCACTCTACTTGCCCATTCTTGTTTTGAGAAAATTTTAAGCTTTACCAAATGGATGTTAAATCCAATTTTCTAAATGGTTTTATTCAAATAAGAAGTATATCGGAGTTTAAATTTTTTAGGCCAAATGATTTTTATAAAAAGGGCTTGTACGGTTGATACAAGTACCCCGTATAAGGTTTTTCCACTTTATTTCGACCCCTTTGTCATTTGCACACACATTTCACTTCAAATGTATTTTATTGCATACATTTCATATCTTGGATGTATTTAGGCTCGATTATCATCATCATTGCTCGTCTTTACCGATTAAATGGTAAGAATTCTACTTCCTTATCTCAATTGGGTTGAACCCTTGAGAACTTGGCCTATATGTATTTTCTTGATGAAATTTGTATATGTTTGTGATGAGATTGTTATTTATGATATATTGTATTGTGTTTAAATTGATTTGGTGATGAAAAACTTGGCTTGATTGCATTTACAAGGGCTATATATATCTTCTTCAATTTTTGGCCTTTGCAAGTGTTCGATAAAATGTTTCAATGAAAAATTCATCACCTACATGATTCTCTCGATTTCAAAAGCCTTGTATATTTATAGAGATCATGTTTTGCAAATCAAATGAGTTTTCATAAGCTTCTACAAGTCGTGTGATCGACTGTTTCCTCCTATTTGGTCTATAAGCTTCAATGTTCAAATAGTTCGATACATCGGTTTAGTTACGCACTTTGATATGATTATATGATGTTTTTATCGTGCTAACATTCTTTTTTATGATTCCAAAGGGGGAGAAACAAGTTATAAGCTTATTAGCTCATAAAAGCTAAGTTAAGCTAAACAAAAGAAGCTATAAGCTATGGCTTCATAAAGCTATAAGTTGTGCATCATACTTAGTCCAATTGTTGGATTATGGACTTATATACTTGGCTAATGATGTTTTGTTGACAGGGGGAGCTTATAAGCTCTTGAACTTAAGATCAATATGTAAAAGCTAAACTTTTAGCTTGTGGTTGATTGCTTTTACATTACTCTTGTTGTGCATATTGATAGGGGGAGCTTTTGCTATATGAGTTTGAATATCTTTACTCCCATCCTTGTGATTATATTACGTGGAATGTTGTTGCTCACAACGGATAGTTCTTTTTAACCGGTAAAATTATTTTGTTTTCAAAATCGACCACGTTAAAATTGTTTTGGTTTGTAATCATCAAAAAGGGGGAGATTGTTTGATAAATGATTTTATCATGATTTTGATGATTTTGTTTTTATACCAAAACAATGTTTTTTAAAGGTTGTCCAAATACTCCTAAATGATTTAAAATGGTTTTAATATTTTCCGGAGTATTTCTTCAAGTTTATTTTCGACAATATTGGACAAAACATTTAATGATTTTGTATCAATGGGTTTTTACATCCAAACTATGTTTCTAAATGTTGTCCTAATACTCCCGATTGGGTTTTTTAAAGGTTGTCCAAATACTCCTAAATGATTTTGTATCAATGGGTTTTTTAAAGGTTGTCCAAATACTCCTAAATGATTTTGTTTGTATCAATGTTTTTACTATTTTTCGGAGTATTTATTGGAGTTTATATCGGACAACACTTTTGATGATTTTGTGTTAATGTGTTATTTCATCAAAACTATATTTCTAATGTTGTCCTAAATACTCCCGATTGGTTTAAAATGTTTTTACGAATTTTTCGGAGTATTTCTTGAGGTTTATTTTCGACAAAAATCGGACAACATTTCATTTAGGAGGTCATTGGAGCGGCCGGTACCGGGAACGCATTTCACGCAAAAAGCAGAACTCCCGAACTCCTAAAATTGGTCGGGGTGACCGGTCACCATGGTGGGCGACGGTCGCACCTAGAGAGCGCCAGTCGACCCCCTTAGGACCGGTCACCCTATTGAAATTTTGTTGCGTTCTTCAAATCTCTGTATTAGTGCGCGACCGGTCGCCCTAAGTTTGACAGCAAAATTCTGACCGTTGTGCAGCATACAACTTTTCCTTAATTTGTGGAATTGATTTCTAACAGCTATAATCTTGATTTTAATTGCAATGTTTTTGTAGATATCAGATTCCAAGAGGAGCCTATCAAGTATCAATCATCTCCTATAAATAGAGGAAGATTTGAAGCACAACTATAAGAGAGAACAACACAAAACAACAAGATATACTCAAGCAAAACACTTGGTCTTTCATTGTTATTATTCTTGTTGTAATTTGCCTAGCTTATCACTTTCACATCCTTGAGGTGTAGGCTATTCTTGATTACACTTGCACTCAATTGTATAAATCATTATCGAGTTGTATTCTTGGATTTTTGGGTAATCATTCAACGCAAGATATCTTGTGAGTGTTCTTGTGGTAAGAACACACTTGGGTGATCTAGGTGTTAGGTGTGAGAAGATTGTGGTAATCTTCTTGTTGAGGTGTTGAAGAATTTGGTATTCTTCAATGTTGAAGATTGTGGTAATCTTCACAAGGTGCCGTTGGAGATTGTGGTAATCTTCAAGAGAGATTGTGGTAATCTCAAAGGTGGTGTTGAAGAAGAGTGTGGTGCTCTTCAAGGTGTTGTAAGTTGATGTTGTATTAATTTTGGTAATTAATAAAATCTTTTTTTCTTTTTGAAATCCATCCTGAGGATATCTTGGGGTGGTAGAGGATTAGGCCCAGGTGGGTTGAACCTCTATAAATCGACGTGTGTTGTTTACATTCCGCACCTTTATTATTGTCTTTGAGCATTCGGTTCGAAAAAGAGGGTAAAATCGAAAAGATGGAGATAATCTATTCACCCCCCCTCTAGATTATCGTAGCCGCTTGGACTTACACTAATGTCCAAATCGAAGAATATCTTGATATTAATATTATGATGATCCATAGTAGTTCAAATGGTCATCTAGATTCAACTTAGGTCATCTACTAGTGGTAACCAAATCCAAGGCAGATGATCCTATCCTGGTTCAACTAGGTATAAGTTTTCTTCTTACAAATCGAGCTCTCTAATACCACAACTGTCACGCCCCAAACCTGAGTCGTGGCACAGATGATCAATCTTATGGCGGTTTACTAAACCGGTCCATTTATTATGTATAAAATAGTCCAACCATAAATAACAATTTCCCAAATATGCAAAAAAATTAAAACAGACTAAGTCTGGTACAATCGCAGCGAAAACAAAATAAAATACATCCATTATCGATAATGTTCCTACAGATCCTACGTCCGTCTATTATAAGGAATTACTAAAACTTGTCCATACATAATGAAATCATACAAATTCAAATTGTCTTAACAATCCCAAATACAACATGAAACTAGTCTGAAACTTCATATCCTTCATTGTCGTCCTCTTGCAGCGGGACCTCATCCTCTGGTTGGGAAAACAGGTGGGAGTGAGACAAAAATTCTAAGTGAGTGTGGTGAGTGTGTGCGAGTGGGGCTTACAATTTATGCAGGAAAATCATTTCATTGGTTTTATGCAAGAAACATGCATGAATCATTATTATATACTTAGTAGTTTAATAGTTTCAGTTAGCAGTCAGTCTGTCAATTCCGTAACAATTGGTTGCGCACGGAAGTGTGAGGCCAACCCAATATTCAATCAGTAGTGGTTGCGCAAGGAAGTGTGACGCCAACCCAATATTCAATCAGTAGTGGTTGCGCAAGGAAGTATGACGCCAACCCAATCCGTCCTTATTCGACAGAGAAGTGTTAATCAAACATCGACTCTCCAACAGTTCACCACTCCAATGGATAGGGCCGTAACTGCTATCCCAGTTGGCATGACGTCTCCACAATGGGGCCAGCTAAGCTCGGGGATCATCATAATCATGATTATACCCAGTACTACAACCCAATCGCCCGCCAGACTCTCTTATCTGGCTCTAGGTTGGGATTTGGACAATGGAGGCTGGTATGGGATTGCAGCTGAGCTACCTACCTCATCGCGACTTATCCATACCACAGTTCAGTCAACCAGTCAATCAGTAGGACCGGAGTGTTCAAAGACTCACCGCGTCCGATATTCAGTCAATCAGTTAATAGGACCATAGTGTTCAAAGACTCGCCACGTCCGATATTCTGTCAATCAGTTCATATTCACGGCATAGTTACCGGATGGGTAATCTAGCTTAGTATACTATTTAATTCAGTGTATTATGCTAAAGTCCTTAATGAAATTTCGGATTATGCGGGCGAGGAATTCGCCATATTACTAGTACAATTATACGATATGAAGGTCTCGAATAAAATTCGAGTAATAAACAAAACATAATTTTTAATTAACTAATCATAAAATATTTTTCATATTATTACAAATAAACTGAATTTAGAAAATATAATTTTCTATGGGCCTTGGTAAATTTTATTTAAAATAAAACATGTTACTAAGAAAGGAAATTTTATACCGAGTTATAAAAAAACAATAAGTTTTAATCTCGCACTCGGAAAAAGGCAATGTCAATTCCTAATTTTTCTAAAAACTCCAAGAATCATATTTCCATGGTCTCGGGGTCAGATTTTCAAAAATTGCAGGTCAGTCCTGAACTTTTCCCAAAATTATATTGTTGACTCGATACTTTAAAAATGGATATATCTTAAATCGGGAATGGTGTTAAGGAGATTCCAAGTCTAATAATTTCTTTGGGACAATATAAAATTGGGGTAAGAGCAGTTTGGAGAAATTTCCCGTTTAAGTACTTAACTCTTGTAAAATTATCTTTTGGCCTCAAAGGTGATTTTACCGTTAAGGGCTTGTTTCAAACCCATTTTTCATGAAATTTGAACTAAAGGTTCATAATACTATTTATAGTAAGTTCATACTATTATTGGGACTGTGGCTGCCCATACTTTTGAAAATATAAGTTTAGTCCTCTAAGTTTGAAAAATTGTCATTTTGGTGTCCAAATATTCTTTTAATCGCATTTGCTTAACTTGGGGGGTCCCAATTATTATATATCATATATACATTCTTTTTACAAAATATACAGTCCAAAATTTCGAAATTTACAGTAGAGTTTCCTTAGTTTTCGAATTTTTCACCTTGATTTTTGTTCACATATTCATATGTCCAGAATATTTATATAACATATTAAACCATATTCTCATATTTCTTAGCATTTTTTCGAATATTAAAAATAATAGGCATATAAAGCATATAAAAGCCATTTTTAAGCAATAATCACTTTTGTCATAAATCCAACTACACATGTATCATCCATTTCGAATTTTTCAGAATTATAAAACTGAAATTTTTTCATAAAATACAATACATAATTTAACACCTGCATACATGCCATTTTTATGCAAATTAATGAGAGTTAAAAATATTTTCAACCACCTCTAGATTTTGGGCAGTAGGATGCCTAGGTGATTTTTCCCCTTGTAATGCCTTCTCAAAGCCTTAGAGTCTTAAGGACAGCCCCTATGTTGGAAGAATTGGTGTCAAAATATGAAGAAAATGGAAAGAAAAAGAATCAAGGGAGAGTTTAAGGCCTAAGAAGTTCTTACCTTTCTTGTTTCTTGAAAGCTCCTTAAAACCTCAATTACTAGCTCTTAAATTTCGGTCATCATCCCTCAAATTTCCAGATTTTTCGGCCCTTGTAAGTTGAGAGAGTGTTGTGTCCCTTTTTTTTGTAAAGTGTTTAAGTGTAGAATAGGATGAATGGAGAAGAGTTGTGTGTTTTCTTGTGAAAAAGCTAAGCATAGAGGAAGAAGTGAAGATGCTTGATTTGTGGATACTAAATTGAGGCTTCCCTCCTTCAATAGACATATGACCGCCGCCTCTCTCTTCCTATACTCAAGAGTCTAATTTCTAGGCTTGATTTTAGGGTGGCTAGTTAGCATGCTTGCTTTGGGAGTGCAAGAGTTGCCTTGTAGAAAGATTGCATGCCTCACGATGAGTATGTCATAAATTGAATGGCTTGTTTCCTCCCCTGATGAGAATCCATGGACGAAGGATCCAGTAACAGTGTCAGTTGGTCCGATAACACGGGCTCGAGCAAGGAAGTTTAAGGATACGCTCAATGGGCTGATTCAAGTCGTACAAAAGGAGGTCGAGAGTGCGTTGTCAGTAGAGGAAGAGGATCGGGTGGTCCAGTTGATTGGCGTCATCGACATTACGGAGTCCACCTCAGATTGAGCAAGCTAAGGATGCCGAGAATACGAGTCACTTTGTGTTTTGAAGACATTGTAATCAAGTTAAATTAGTGTATTGTGTTCGATTATCTTAGTTAGTTGTAATTTTCAATTATTTTGGAGTTGTTTTGATGTTTGGAGGCCAAGGAAACCTTTAAGGCCGCGTCTTAGGTTGTTATTTTGAGTTCGGGACAAAAGGAGGTCGAACAGAAAGGCGTGCGCAGGCAGCACACGGTGCAGTGCGGCGTGCTGACGACACGGCCCGTCTCGATGAAACACGGCCGTGCTAAATTGGTTGGGTTGAGTTCGAGTTCCAGAGTGTAACACGGCCTGGCCGTGTCAGGCAACACGGCCATGTCGCGAGAGAAGATTTACGCACGGTTTCCAGCGGAGAACATGGCCTGGTCGTGTCCCCCAACACGGCCGTGTCGTGGGACGCTGAGTTGACTTTTTCGCGTTTCTTTTTAGTTTTTGAGTTTCCTTTTCCGATTTAAGTTGTTTCCTTGTAGGATTAGGGTTTGGATCCTTTATAAGGGCGAACACTTATTGTTTTTCATTATCAATCAAAAAGGGGAAAATTGTTGGGAAATTCTTGTTTAGATTTTGATGAATGCCATGTAAAACTTAGAATAGGAAGTTGGCACCCCATTTTCGTTGTAAAGCGCATTGTAATAAATAGGGTGGTCAAGTGAGTTAAGTCGACTATGCCTAAACATGCAAGAAGACAATGGAGACTAGAAGGAAGACTCATTTGCAAGCATTTGAGTATGGCAAAAGAAAGAGAAGACGGGGAACTCGATTTGAAGGAAGCGGTGAGATGCGGTGAGTGAGATATCGGTCAAGTCAACTCAAAATAGCCAAGTCTCAAGTTGAAGTGACGGAAGAGTCATCCAATGATTGGAAGGCGACTCTAAGTCACAGGGAAAGCAAGGAAATGCGATCAAGTCGAGATAAGCTGGAAGAGATCCGTTGACAGAAATCAAGGGAATTACTTAAACAAGTAATACCTCCATACTACTTTTCTCGAAGTGCTCGAGTCCCAAAAGCGTGCAAAAGGAATAAACAATGGGAAGCACGCACCATGTCGAACTACGAAAAGTGAAGAACAATTCATAGGAAGTGGCAATTCCAAGGATCGCAACAAGATAAGCCAACGACCACAAGTGACTTTCAAAAAATAAGCTTATCTCTTCAACTTTGATTTTTGAAAGATCACTATAAAAGGCGAGGAATGACTCGAGAGAAGGTTACACGAACCACGAATATTCAAGTAAACATTTGAAGCTGTAACCTAAGATATTCTCAAATCATTCAAGATTAATCCTCGCCCTACATTACGAAGCAAATCAATCCAACACTCACCTGTGAAAGAAAGATAACTTCAATCGGTTGAAGAGGAAATTGTTGAAGAATCAAGGGTCTACATTCCTCGGAGGATTGTAGGAAGGTTCAAAGAGCTTGAGCAAGTGGTCATGAGTAGCAAGCAATTTGCCTGTGAAGAAGCTCCGTAAAGTCGTCACGAGCATTTGCATGACCAAGGTATCTCGGGCCGAGTCCCAAAGGATCAAGTCATTTGTGTGATCAAGACTTGTATCCGGACATTACCACTTGTATCTTGATCAATATCTAGTGGATTCCTCCAGGAGTTGGAGAAGAGAGGAGTAGAAGAATTACCCCATCTTCGAACCTCTATAAAAACTTATCGTGTCATTTACATTTCAGCACTTTAATTCCTGCATCTTATTTATTTAACTTTGCTGATAAATTTGCTATCCACTTGATAATCTCTAAGTACTAAACCAAATTTAAGGGTGTAAAGTCTTCCACTGAAAACAAATCACGGTCGAGTTAAGTCTTTAGTCAAAGCAATTTGAGTTATTCTATCAACAGCTCAGTCAAGTTTGTTGAGTAACTAACTCTGTTGATTAACTAACTTAGCTGTCCATCAAGGACTCAGCTGTGAAGTATTAACTCTGATTATTTAAGGACTAAATCGAAAAGTTGGTAAGGTTTATTCAACCCCCCCTTCTAGACCTTACATTCACACCCCTTGGGACCTACAATATTTGGATTGGGAGAGGAAAATCGAGAATATGTTTAACTGCCAAAACTATTCCGACTTGAAAAAAGTGAAATTGGCGTCAACTGAATTCTCGGATTATGCAAGTGTGTGGTGGGATCAATTAATGGTCTCAAGGAGGAGAAGCGGCAAGTGGCCTGTTTCCACATGGGAGGAGATGAGGAGTCTGATGCGACGTCGTTTCGTACCAAACCACTATTATAGGGGCGTCTATCAGAGGTTGCAAAGGTTGACTCAGGGGTCGAAGAGTATGGAGGATTACCACAAGGAGATGGAGATGCTGATGGCGAGGGCCAACATCGAGGAGGATCAGGAGGTTACTATGGCCAGGTTTATCGTGTGGTTGAATACGCCTATAGCAGATGTCGTCGACTTACATCATTGTGTCGATCTCGAGGAGATGATGCATATGGCGGTGAAAGTGGAGCAACAGCTCAAGAGGAGGGGCTTCAACCGGCAAGCACCAAACTCTAACTCCAATGCATGGAAGTCAAACACCAACAAAAAGGAGGAGCAGAGTTCGAAGGTGACGGATCAAAGGGGGAGGGCGCCCGAGCCTAAACCCGTAGGTAAAATCGAACCCTCTACTGCTCGCACAAGGGATATTAAATGTTTTAAATGTCATGGATTTGGGCATATAGCGAGTCAGTGTCCAAATAAGAGGGTGTTGGTGTTGCGCGAGAATGGGGAGATGGAGTCGGAGAGTGAGGGAGAGCAGGATTATAGTGATATGCCGGAGTTGGAGGATATTCAGGAGGTGTTAGAGCGGCGAAAGGGAGTTATTATCCTTGGTGTCTCGGAGGCGCTAAGTATTCTAAGTCGGATGAGGGAGTCGGCGAGAAAACATCTTTCATCTGAGGTGTTTTGTCAATGGAAAGGTGTGTAGTGTCATCATAGATGGAAGGAGTTGCACTAATTTAGCAAGTGCAAAGATGGTGGATAGGCTAGGAATTTCGACAATAAAACACCCATAACCTTATAAGTTGCAGTGGTTGAGCGACTGTGGGGAGATGCGGATAAGTAGACGGCGAAAGTAGCATTCCAAATAGGGGATATAAGGATGAGGTGTTGTGCGATGTGGTGCCGTCGGGGAGGGGGCACATCTGTTGGGTAGGCTGTGCGGTTTGATAGGAGGGTGCAACATGACGGCTACACCAACCAAGATATACTTTTGTTCACAATCAAAAGCGATTCGTACTTCTTTCTTTAACTCCAAAAGAAATTTATGAGGATCAAGTGAAATCGAGAGTGGGAGAGGTAAAAGAAAAAGAGAGTTCGGCTAGTGGATAAAAATCAAAATAAAGCCGAGAAAAAGGAGAGCTTGAGAGAAAACAAGAGTGAGGGTCCGGCTAAGGGTAGAAGTGAGGTTCGAGAGATATCCAGGAAAAAGGAGAGCAATAATTTTGAGAGGGCCGGAAAATAAAAAGGGGGGGACGGACATGAGGTAAGAAACGAGGGAAAAATAAATTTGATGGCAAAAATGAGTGACCTTAGGAAATCCACCACGAGTGGTTGTTCGATGATACTCTTGGTTTATAAGGGCACTTATTTATCTACTGATAGTCTTAACCCTGATTTGCCTAGTTATGTCTTGTCTTTGTTGCAGGAGTTCGAGGATGTATTTCCAGACGAGATGCCGGATGGATTACTGCCTATTCGAGGGATTGAGCATCATATTGATTTCATTCTGGGTGCATCACTACCTAACCGGCCGGCTTACAGAACTAATCCGGAGGAGACAAAAGAGTTCCAGCGGCAGGTTGATGAGTTGCTAAGCAAGAAACTCATCTAGGAAAGCATGAGTCCTTGTGCGATTTTGGTACTACTAGTTCCAAAGAAGAATGGGTCTTAGAGGATGTGTGTGGATTGACGGGCTATTAATAACATCAATATCAAGTACCGGCATCCCATACCTCGCTTGGATGATATGTTAGACGAGCTCCATGGTTCTAGCATCTTCTCCAAGATAGATTTGAGAAGTGGGTACCATCAGATTCAGATGCGTGAAGGGGATGAGTGGAAAGCGGCCTTTAAGACGAAGCATGGGTTATATGAGTGGTTAGTCATGCCTTTTGGGCTAACCAACGCACCTAGCACGTTCATGAGACTCATGAACCATGTTTTGAGAGATTTCATTGGTAAGTTCGTCGTGGTTTACTTTGATGATATTCTCATTTATAGTAAATCATTGTACGAACACTTGGATCATTTGAGGGCCGTCTTAGAGGTATTGAGAAAAGAGAAGTTGTATGCAAACGTCAAGAAGTGCACATTTTGTTCGGAGCAGTTGATATTCTTGGGGTTTGTAGTGAGCTCGAAGGGAATTACAGTGGATGAGGAGAAGATTAAAGCTATCCAGGACTGGCCTAAACCCACATCGGCTAGTCACGTGCGTAGTTTTCATAGACTTACGAGCTGTTATCGGAGGTTTGTGCGAGATTTCAGTACTATCGCAGCACCATTGACGAAAGCTATTAAAAAGAGTGTTGTGTTTCAGTGGGGTGAAGCCCAAGACAAGGCATTTGAGTTGTTGAAGGAAAGGTTAACATATGCGCCTTTGCTAGCATTGTCGGATTTTACCAAGGTCTTTGAGATCGAGTGTGATGCATCGGGGGTTGGAATCGGTGTCTTACTAATGCAAGAGGGGCAGCCGATCGCATTCTTCAGCGAAAAACTGAGTGGGACAGCCTTGAACTATCCGACGTACGACAAGGAGTTGTATGCTTTGGTCCGAGCCTTAAAAACGTGGCAGCACTATTTGTGGTCGAAGAAGTTCATAATCCACACCGATCACGAGTCCCTAAAGTATCTTAAGGGGCAGCAAAAGTTGAACAAGCGACATGCCCGTTGGCTCGAATTCATCGAGACATTCCCATACATCATCCGGTACAAGCAAGGTAAAACTAATATTGTAGTAGACGCACTATCTCAAAGGTACACTCTTATCTCGACTTTAGATGATAAAATCCTTGGGTTTGAACATATTAAAGAGTTGTACTTGCATGATCTTGATTTTTCTGAGTCATTTGTTGCATGTGAGATGGGGGCAGAGGGTAAATTTTATAAGCATGATGGGTTTTTATTTCGGGAGGATAAATTGTGCATTCCTGAGTGTTCTTTAAGAAACTTACTAGTGAGAAAATCGCATGGTGGGGGTCTTGTGGGACATTATGGGGTGGTCAAAATGTTAGCAGTCTTACAAGAGCATTTCTATTGGCCTCATATGAAGCGAGATGTTGAGCGTATTTGTAGTAGATGTATTACTTGTAGGCAAGCTAAATCCCAGGTCCAAAATCAAGGATTGTACACGCCCCTACCTATTCCGACGGCACCTTGGGTTGATATATATATGGACTTTGTTTTAGGGCTCCCAAGAACTAAACATGGGTCCGACTCTATATTTGTTGTCGTAGATCATTTTTCAAAGATGGCACATTTTATTCCCTGTCATAAAACTGATAATGCGTCTTTGATTGCCGATCTGTTCTTTAGAAAGGTTGTAAGGCTGCATGGTATGTCTAGAATCATTGTGTCGGATAGGGATTCTAATTTCTTAAGTTACTTTTGGGAAACCTTGTGGGGGAAGTTGGGGACTAAACTGTTATTTTCTACTACATGTCACCCCCAAACGGACGGTCAAACAGAAGTAGTCAATAGAACTTTGTCCACATTGTTAAGGGCTATTATTAAAAAGAATATTAAAACTTGGGAAGAGTGTTTACCGCATGTTGAGTTTGCTTATAATCGTGATGTGCATTCTGCATCGAAGTTTTCACCATATGAACTCGTTTGTGGTTTTAATCCGCTAACCCCCTTGGATTTATCACCTTTACCTATTTCTGAGCATGTTAACTTAGATGGCCAGAAGAAAGCTAATTTTGTGAAACAGTTACATGAGAAAGCAAGGCTCAACATCGAACGGCGAACAGAGCAGTACACAGTGCAGGCTAACAAGAATCGAAAGAAGGTGGTGTTCGAACCAGGCGATTGGGTTTGGGTGCATATGCGGCCCAAACATTTTCCGACACATAGGAAGTCCAAGCTGCAACCGCGAGGGGATGGACCGTTTTAAGTGCTTGAGCGAATCAATGATAATGCCTACAAGATAGACTTGTCGGGCGACTATGGTGTTAGTGCTTCTTTCAATGTTGCTGATCTTAGTCCTTTTGATGCCAATTCGGATTCGAGGACAAATCCTTCTCAAGAGGAGGGGAATGATGAGAATCCATGGACGAAGGATCTAGTAACAGTACCAGTTGGTTCGATAACACAGGCTCGAGCAAAGAAGTTTAAGGATGCGCTCAATGGGCTGATTCAAGTCGTACAAAAGGAGACCGAGAGTGCGTTGCCAGCAGAGGAAGAGGTTCGGGTGGTCCGATTGATTGGCGTCATCGACATTACGAAGTCCACCTCAGACTGAGCGAGCTAAGGATGCCGAAAATACGAGTCACTTTGTGTCTTGAAGATATTGTAATCAAGTTTCATTAGTGTCTTGTCGATTATCTTAGTTAGTTGTAATTTTCAATTATTTTGGAGTTGTTTTGATGTTTGGAGGCCAAGGAAACCTTTAAGGCCGCGTCTTAGGTTGTTATTTTGAGTTCGCGACGAAGAGGAGGTCGAAACAGAGCGTGCGCAGGGCAACACGATCTGGTCGTGCTCACTGACACGGCCGTGCTTGGCAGCACGGTCTAGCTGTGTGGATGAAATGGGTCGAGTTCGAGTTCTAGAGTACAACACGGCCTGGTCGTGTCAGGCAACACGGCCGTGTCGCGGGACACTAAGTTGACTTTTTCGCATTTTTTTTAGTTTTTGAGTTTCCTTTTCCGGTTTAAGTTGTTTCCTAGTAGGATTAGGGTTTGGATCCCTTTTAAGGGTGAACACTTATTGTTTTCATTATCAATCAATACAATTAATCTTTTTACTCTCAAATTTGAGTGTTTCTCCAAGTGCTTCAAGATTTGTGTTCTTGTTGCAATTATCGACTTATCAGGCAATAATCCATAATTGCTTGTGGCGTCTTCGCATACCGAGGTTCTTGCGTTGCTAAGCAACGGGTCGAGGTTTCCACCAATTTAACCGAACTAGTGAAGATCTTGGATTAACAACATATTGTTGTTGGGTAGTATGCACAGTTGTTGCTGCGGTTCACATCATCCCCCTTAATGAGGTTGGCCGTCCACCCCCTCTCATCCCCTCCATTTTTTTTTTTTTTTTTGTAATATTGTGATAGCTGAGTCACATTATTATATCTTCAATCTTTCTTATTACTTTTAATACATCCTAACCCACTTATAAAAGTCAAATCACTTATCTATAGCACTTATAATAAGTCACATTCAATCTCTATAGCTGGGTTCTAAATAAATCCTAATGTACAAGTTAATATCAATGAAGAAACTAATTAAATTATAAAAATTATTTCGAAGTAAATAAATATAATTTTCGAAAATTATAAAATATTTAAATGAACATTACCCCTACAACAAATTACTAACTAGTCATTCAAGAAAGAAATTGAATCGGTTAGAATGTCTTGTTAAAAGTTGAAAGAAATAGGCAACTGTTAAAGAATGGCAAATAAGTGTTGGCCATATGCATCATATAAGATGATACTAAGTATAAATGATGTAGTCTACTAATTAATGATATAGTAGGAAATTTAGAAATATCAAGAATGAGGCACTTTACTATTTTGATATAAAATTTGGATTTCTAATAAAATAATCTCAAGTACAATTCGTCCAAAAATAGAAATTCTACTAAATGAGCTTTCAAGACATAAGGCAGTGTTCTTGTTAAAATACTAAATTAGTAATAAATGGTTTTAATAGATCTTAAATAAAATAGTTTGTTTGTAAAGCATAAAATCATCTTTCAATGAAATATGTTCAACTACTAGCTTATTTTATGCCAAGAATTTTAAAAATCATAATACAAGTTTGATACATCAAGTAAGAGATTTTGAGTAAAGATGTTTGAGTTTATCGTAATGGTTAGTTCCAAATTATTTTTTTTCAAAATCTCAAAAATTGAAAAGTAGTTGGTTTAAAAAAAAAATAGTAACTTTTGTGTAACAGTACTAGGTTTATCAAATTAGAAATCATTTTGACCTATTATAAAACAGTAGCTCGATGAAAAATGACTAAATAAAATTATTATCGTTCTCAATGATGGCAACACAAGTTTTATTTTTTAAATACTAAAGAATGGATTTTTAAATAATACTTTTTACTAAATCAAGATAAAATTGGATAATAGTCACTAAATATAAAGCATAGGTCAAATAGTATTGTATGTCGTTGGGTAATAAATTAAGTAATGCTAAAGTCGATAACATAATATGTTATGCAAAATAATAGTAAACATAATAGTAAATATAAATTATCAGAATATTAAGATATTGTATCGGGAAAAAAAAGAATATCAGTGATTGTGTCTTCTACGGTATAAAAATTTGGGGCCTCACAGGGGTGTCATTGTAAACTACTCCCTTTGTCCCGTAAAGATAGGCAAATAGAACAATTCACACAGATTAAGAAATCATAATAAATGTAATTGGGATTATAATTTTTTCCATTGTCTTTCTTTTTTGCCCATGCATTGAATGGTGGTATATCATTATAATGTAGTATTACAACTATCTTGAAAAAATGAAATTTGTTTAAAACAAAGTGAATTAAATAGGGATAATTTAGTCTATTGTTTTATAATTAATATTCTCAATAAGGAAATAAGCTTATAATTTGGGACAAACGAAAAAAGAAAAAGTGGTCTATCTTTTTAGGATGGAGGGATTATTAATCAACGTTAGCAAATTTTGTCATGTCAACTAACAACGGGCAAAATGTAAGACGGATGAAAACCTCGGCGGTGATAATTGTAATTTTTAAGTTAACTGGTTTTTTTTTTTAATTGGGTCGAACCTCAGGGTAGTTTTTGTAATTATCCCTACATTATATGGATTGGTTGGTATGATTTCCACTTGAGTGGATGAAAATGTTGTCACTAATTAGGGATGGAAAAATTAGAAAATTAGAAAACTCGCCCCGGTCTAGACCCGTATAAACGGATCCCGGGACGGGTCTCGGGTCTAAAATTACGAGGGCGGGTCGTGAGTCCAATAGGACCCGCCCCGCTATATAAATTTTTATTATTTTTTTAAATATGTATTGAGATATTATTGCATTATTTACTTTTAGATTTGAGTGTTTATTGATTTTAATTTACTAATATAACATCTTGTAATATTCTACTTCGGATATTGATTTTGAGTATTAGTTGAGTACTATTGTAAGATCCTAATATTATTTATTTTTTTTAAATAAATCTTAATAATAGTTAAATAGTTGTAAAAAATAGTTATAATAAGTTGTATAATTACATCTATTTGTTTTGTTTTTTTACATATTGACATTTGATTGCTTTTGAAAATTTGACCACAAATACAAAGCCCTGACGGGTTTTGAAGCGAGCTGGGGCCAGGCGGGTCTTGAGGCAGGACGGGGCGGGTCTCGAGTCTTAACTTTCCTTGGCGGGACGGGTTCCGGGTTTGGCCAAACCCGCCCCGTTGCCATCCTTATCACTAATTGGCCAGTTGGCCTTACCATGGCAAGCTGCTTTTATTGCTGGCACTAATTGGCTTCAGCTTTGCAGTTTCAGACAGATAATTAAAAAATATGTTCTTGAATTACATCCAAGTTTGTTAATTATGAACTGTTTCCGTGCATTTTATCCTCATACATTTTCATTTCATTTTTGCATATTGCCAACACCTTTATATCGATTTTTGCTTCACTTAATCTCTATTGGTGATAGCTTTATGTTATTATTTGTTACAACCATCCAAACGCCAAACTATTTTTACCTGTATTAAAGAGTAATTGGAAGATAAAGCTAAAGTTCATTTTGTTCATTACCTATATAGGGATAAAAACTGCCCCTAGCTAGGGTTTAACTTAATTACAAAAAACCAATTATCTTTTAAAATTACAAAAAAATTCCTATGTGATACGAATACCCCGAAATTTGTGTATTTGTTACACAAATTACTCCCCAATAGGGTGCAATTTGTGGAATCAAAACAAATTTCAAGAAAATTGTATAATTTTGAAAGATAACCATGTTTTTTTTTTGTTTCAATTAGGCTAAACCTCAATTATTGATATAGTGTATGTATGCTACGCCATAGTCAGGGACAGGGGAGAGGTTTATAAACAGGACGTGTACGAGGTTTATGTTCACTTTCCGATCAGTAGAAGTCATCATAGGGCAGGTTTTGTTGCTAGAATTCTACTTGTGTAGTAATCATATCGCGTCATTATGTTCGTGTGTTGTATTTATTATCTGTAGTCGTTCTTTCTTGTTCTTGGAGGTATACCACTAAATGCGCGCCAAATAAATATTTTGATTTTGTTTCTAGGAATCCTTAAATTCGACACCAGCGTTTAGATTCTGAGTATGTTAACAACATACTCCATAAGTTAATGACTCAATATCTCAAACTTTATTTTTCTAAGCATTTTTTGTATCAGAAAAAAAATAAAAATAAGTTAGCATGGATCAGTAAATTTGTCATTTCTCATCTTTCTTTAAGTTTCCACACTCCACCTGCACACCCTTCAAGCGTTTGGAGGGGTTATTAAACGCAATTCAAAATATATGGATGTCTGGGAGTTGTTTAGCTGGGGGACTAAATTTCTTCAGTTATCAAACTTGAAAAAAGTCATATTTTATATAAATGTAAGAACCCAAACAAAATCCAGTAACGTTATTTGAACAAGTAGCCAACTGATCAGTACATTGCTCAAGACTAAACAAACATGAACTAAGAAAGGCATGAAAAATAAAAAATAAGAAGATAAAACAGAAACACTACATCAATAGATATATTAAACATGCATGAGAACACATTATTCAATGCTGACATAATTCTTCATAATGAAGTACTAAACGATGAAAAACAGTAACAAAAACTTCAAACCAATTGATAGAGAGACAACTCTACTGATCAAAGACAGAAAAACTACAAAAGTGCATACAACTAACTATATGACTAATTGATAGTGGTTGAAGCGGCCAATGTACGTAGATTATACTTTTCTAAACTTGACAGCCAAGTGAGGTTGTCCGTTGAGGCGATAACCCCATATTACCACACAATCGCCTCTCTCTACATTATTATCACGAACCAACTTATACCAATCTTTCTTCAGAATCAGCATCTTTAAACTTGGCCACTTTCCCACACGCAGCTTATAAGATTTGCCCCGAATATGATCAAGGACAGTAAAATCCACCCCGTCATTGCCATTACTAACACTTCTTTTCTCCTCTTCACTTAAAAAATTCATGAACTTCTCGCTTCTAATTACAAACAATCGGTTTTGATCTCCCAGAACATCGGATTTTTGAAGCAATTTTCTATACAAGAAAACAGGGAAGATCCCATTGGGCACATGCTCGATTTCAATTGGTTCAGGAATCTGATCATCAACAACAACAGTACGAGTATGAGTCCTTTTTACAGATGGTTTTCCCTTGACAGCATTAGTGTTGTTTAGCTTTCTCTTGCGAGATATTGCAGTCTTACGACCCTTACCAGCATCATTATTCTTAGTACCCCTGGCTATATGAATACGATCTGCTTGAGTATCAGTTTTTGAAATGTCAACAGTACCCTTATCATGATTGTCATGTTCCTGAGAACACGATGGAGACATGTATTCAAGAAAAAACCAATTTTTGGGTTGAAAAGATTGCAGTGGCATTGGGTTGAGGACATTAATTGGATCATCATCATCATATTCATCAGCACTGCTATTTGTAGGAAGACATGAAAGACTCAATCCAAGAATATTCTTACTTATAAACTTGTTCAATTTCTTATCATCATCAGTAATTTTTGGAACATCAACAACAGGAGTGGTTACAGTAGACAAACTCAACGACGTATCGACGACATCGTTGGCAATACAAGACAATCTTAAAGTCGTAGAAACCTCTGCAGGCGCATCATGATGAGATTGTTGAATGATCTCCTCTGTAACACAAATTGTGTTCCCAAACAATGTTAATGTTTTCTGCATCTTCATCTCGAGAGGAATATAATTCTGGAAATTAGAATATGAAAGTTGATTTTGTGTGTGCACTTGTGAATTATGAAGGCGTGTATTTATGCATGAAATTAATTATTTTCCTTATGGGAAGTGAAGTTTTTTAAAAGGAAGTTATTTGTCAAACTACATATTTATTTCGTTTTCCTTTTCTGAAGTGAAACTCTAAAAGGAAGTTTAAGTCCTAGATAGATACTGTAGATTTATTTCCTAATGCGAACCAGCTTCTTCCCACTCCACGCATTAAATTAAATCATTTAATTTACGTCCAAAAATAAACAAAAAAAAAAAGAAAACAATATGGCTTTTATAATAAAAAAAATTGTGCGAAATAATTGTAATATTTAAACCAATTAACCTTGTTATTATCTTTACTTTCCTTTTCTAATTGATTTATCATTCATGGGTGTCGTTCTTAGTCCAGTTAGTTATCGATTCATTAACAATTTATTTCCTTTTAATTCCTTCTCAGGAGTGAATTTATGTCCAACTACACATTTATTTCCTAATTAATTATGGAATATATCGGATCAAGGCTTTTAATTATGGAAGCAATATTTTCAAGATTCCTTCATTTAATGTACATAAGATATATATCTACTGTATAAATATAAAATATTTACTTTCCTTAATCATTCATGAGTATATTTACATAAGATACATATATTGTATAAATATATAAATATATAATATTCCCTATTTTAATGTTTCAAATTTGAATGTTACAATACGAATTGAAATCTCTAATCGAATCAAAAAATTGATTCCTTTACGCCCTAAATTGGAGTATATTATGGGGATAGGTAATTAAATTGTAGTGGTCAATGGTTTTCTTCATCTTTCAACCAGTATAGAAATGGAAAAGCGTATGGGCTTGGTCTAGGCCCATCTTAACAAAAAATAAGAAACATAAGTGACATACTCAAATTTCAAATCACTCCTCGAGCCTAGTCCACCAACTTATACATATGAAATGTTACAAATGTACTTATAGAATGGGATGTCCACATAAAGCCATTTATTGGGCCTATTTGTTGGTTTTGAATTTGAGACCAGTTATAACATTGAAAACAAATTTTTAAAATTGAAATAGGCTCCATGGCCCAAATTTGACTTGTTGAATTTTTTTGAAATCGCTATATGAGAAGCATCTACATTAGCAATATTTCAACATTATCTAATATAGAGTTGACAAATGACAACAAATATAATATTGCATTTTTAAAAATAAATTAACAATTTGTCAAAAAATAATAATAAATTAACAATGAGTTCACAATCATCAAGCGATAATATGTAACAATCAACTATTAATAAGAAACCATTATTGCATAAATAAAAGGATCGAATTCAAATTCAAAGGCTTGAAATCTTGAGGGCTGAGTTTTGCAAACTAAAGCTTCCTTAAGCAAAATATTAACAAAATTCCATCACATGATTACGTATATGTATATTTTTGTATCATTATCAGAAGGCATATTTGGCGAGAACAAAAAAATCTGAGTTCCGCGAAATGCTACGCCAACTCCAGGACGGCTTGTTACCCAGTTGCGCGTCTAAGAAGTTCTCCGTTTGGGAAATATTTGGCATGGAAGAGCCTGGCAAGGAGAGATATATATAATTTTAGTGACAAAAAAAGCAGTATAATGAAAATCTTGTTAGAATGGCAATATTGCTTTTAAGATCTTTTTCAATTGATGAAATTTTAAATTATCTTTAAATTCCAAATTCAAAAAAGAGTGGACATGACCAACTTTTATTGTATCACTCCTAATATAAGTAACTTGTCAGAGAATGAATTGTTATTCATAATATTACTACATCCTTTCCTTTTTTTTTCTTTAGTCTCCCTTATATTTCTACAATCAGTTTGGTATTCAGTCCAAACTCAAGAACATGAGTTAGTTGACAAATCGATGTATTTATGGTTAGGGCTGAAAATCAAACCAAACTACTTGATATTCGACTCAAAATTGATCATTAAAAACTCATTTGGGCTCAATTCGATTTATCATATGTAATGAACCAAGATCGAACACTTTTTCATTTGGTAGAATAAAGTTAACTTTCGAACTTGACTGATTAGTAAAAAAACATAAAATGTGTAAATTATCAAGTTACTCGAGTTTGATTCGTGTTCGACTCGACTAAAGTTCTTTCAAACTCAATTCGTTTAATAATCAAACCAACCTCAAATACAAATTTTAAACTCAACAAAAATTATAAATAAGCTTGAACCATATCATGTTTGACTCTATTCGATTCGTATATACTCCAATATATGTACTTCAATTGAAGACGCCGCCACACCCATTTGACAAATAATTATAAACAATATTTATTTATTACATAAGAAAAAATATAATAGAATGTCATAATAAACTTACATGTCATTTCAGACATGCCAAATTCACTTTAATTTTTGTGTAGCAATACATAGTTTGCTAATAGTGACTACCGAGGGATCACCGAACGCGTGAAAATCACACCAAACACGAAAAATGGCAGATATGAAGAGAAAAAAAACACCGAATATACCCAAAAACACTGAATCTACAAAATGTTGGTGAAAACAGGAAAAAAGTGTTTAATTTCAACTCAGAATATGTGTCAAACAGTCATTACCACCAACGAACGTCGAAAAGCAAAATAGAGGTGCTTATAATATTATATAAATTGTGAGTGTCTTCTTGGTCCCATCTGATTCTCTCATGTTTTCGTACGCAACCAAAACGACAGCCGACGATTAGTTGCCCGCCATTTCCAAACCGACACTTACGTGGACAACATGGGACCTCTCTCCCCACGGCCACCTCACGGCTACAGGGATGAGATGGGCATATATAGCGACAGGGGCAATGCAAATAAATAAATTTTTTTTTTGAGAATATGTAGATTTCTGTGATTTCCCGCCAAAAGTATTGTACTCGTATCATACGCCATCATCATATCTGTGGTGAGGGATGAAAACGTAAGGCAGTGATTCGATATGTTTCATTCTGCTATAGAAATTTTTTAATTCACCATGCAATTGTTTATTAATATTTTTATATCAAATGAACTTTTATTATTACTTTTTTACTCATATGTAATCATACTCTAAAAAATCTTTATTTTCAAAATGAAAACATATAGCTAATTTCCAGTCTCTTGCAATTTTTCAAAATTTGAAAAGAAGAAAGAGAGTGGGGAAAATGCGCTAGAGTTTATTAGATATTTTAATGGTGGATTTGAATGTATGGGACTAAAAAACTGTTAGCAAAATTTGAAATAGAACTACAAAATTACAACAACTACCTTTGAATAATTAAAATTACAGAATACAGAAATGATCCGAATCGGGTATTGAATACACTATCCTTAAAATAGATTTGTCCCCTATAAGAAGGAAAAACCAAATTACCTTTTACTCAGCGAACTGAAAAGATGCCTGAACTTATCACCAAAAATGCAAGAAGCTAAGAGGAGGTGCATAACAATATATATGAAAGTGCAGATGTTGAGTGTGTTTGAGATTCTTGGAAACTCAGCTATTTATTGAGCTGAAAATATTTGAGAAATTAAATCAATTGTTGTTACCAAGCAATTCAAACATAGGCTAGACTATGTGACTCGATTTTGGTGCGACATTCGTGTCTGCAGGTCGCGCTCGCATACAAGTCAGTGGTTCAGAGCCCGAACCGTGATTTGCACCCCTTGCGGTCGCGCGTATAGAGAGAGACTCTATGCAATATAATCTTACACTTTAATAAAAGATGACATTATATATAATAGTCTAAAAAGCCTTTGTTTTCCCATGTGGGACAAACTCACCTTTCAAATAATACAAACACATATGTTTTCTTCTTTTAAATTAATCAAATCCACCTTTCAAAGAAGACTACCACATATGTTTTCTTCTTTTAAATTAATTCCAATACTCCACTTTAAGCTTTAATTTCCCCTTCATCCAAACACCATTTTGGACAAACAAATATTTGATTTTAATGTTCTCATGGAGTAGAACAAGAATCCATTTTTACTTTTGTCGTTAGACAATTGAATTCCCAAGAAAATCGCACCTAAAAATGCAATTTCCTTCACTTTTTCCAACAAAAATGGACCAAATTATATTTGATACTCGATTCAAGATCGATCATTAAAAACTCGTTTGAGCTTGGTTCGTTAACTAATGAACCAAGTTTGAATATATTTTTTCGTTTGATAAAACGTAAAGTTCGACTTGAGCTCGACTCGATTAGTAAAAAATAATAAAATGTGTAAAAATACCAAGCTACTCGAATTTAATTTGTGTTCGGCTCAACTAAAACTTGTTTAAGCTCGGCTCAATTAATAATCAAATCATATTCAAACATAAATTTTAAAGCTTAATTAAATTGAAATAAGTTTGGACAATATTAATTCAGTTATATTCGATTCTTTAAACTCCTATCTATGCAAATCCATTTTAATTTTCTACTATTAAGACTTGGAATTGTTATCCGAAAAGTGGAACCATAATAAGATATTAGTGTTACTTATTCAAGTTCACGTAATTTCAGACAAAATATGCCCTTAATACCAACAAAACGTGTCGTTATCTTGACAAGAATATATACTTGTTAGAGAGTTTAGGATTGTCAAAATTACTTGAATTGATTACCAATCAATTAGTTCAAGGCATTTATGAAGAGTTACTCATCTGAAAAATATGAGGGCAAGTTTCTAATAGCGCAACATATTATAACTTCAAAAAACTTTTCTTTGACTTAAACCAAGAGAGTGGTAAATCAAGAATGCCCATGTAATTATAGAAACAGAATATAATGTCGTTTAAGATTTTTTTTTTTTTAAATTTTTTTTTACTTAAATGATTTTTTTTAGAAGACAATTCGTTTTATCAAGACATTTGGTACTACTGAAGTAGTACAAACACAAAATTAAAGTTTAAATGTGTGCTATGTATGAAAGACATATAAATTACTGGAAAATAATACCCATATATATGGAACTCAGACTCAGTAAGACGTGAGAATTGATTGTAACTCAAAAGTATTTATAATTCAGGCTATTGACTTGGAATCAAATCCCCACAATCCCACTCCCTCCAAATACCTTTGTACTCAGGGGAAAAAAGTAAGATGGGATAAGATAGTCTATGGTAAACATACTTAGAACTTAGGACTTAATTGTTTATGTTTGAATCACTTGGGAAAAAACTGAAGTAATTTACAATGGATTACAACAAATGAAAAACAGTTGCAAGTATTATAAAATCATAAATTTATACAGATCTAAAGCAATTTTTTAAACCTAAATAGATCTAGTTGATCCGTAGAATAGAGACGTTGAACAACACACATACAATAGAAATTTATCTCACGTCTGCCACATATCATCGAGTGATGGTTCATCTGATCTTCTGAACAAATACAAGCTTATTAATTGAAAAAAAGCCACTTATCGATGACAAATAATATTCTCTTGATTATAAAGATAAAAAAACAAAAAGAAAATAAAAAATGTTGAGAAGCACATCAATAATGACATAAAATGAAGTCTTTTATTCCAAATTTGTATTTCATCTTCTTTTCCTAGTATGGATTATTGTCACGTGTATATCATTTACTATATTAGAAATCCATAATTTATGTTTGATAATTAATATGGTAAGTATTATACACGTGACAATCGTCCGTGCGGTGGAATCCGCTGGAATAAGATAGATGACATGTGTGTTGGATTAGTTAATTCTTCCACGGCAACCTTGATATGAAGCCATAAATTGTAATGTTTTATTAAATTTTAATTAATCCATTGCTTAAATCATTAGAAAAACTTTTTCGTTTGTCAAACTTTTTCATTATAGCATTGATTGATAATGTGAGGTAACTTCGGAAGTTTTCAATTTGATTACGGAAAATGCGGTAATCCCATTTTTTACTTTTTTGAGATTCTCTTCTTCAACTTTCAACAATCTTCTAATTTTTTATAATTCTTTTTTTCCTTTTCTTTTTCACCTCACACTAATAAAAAAAAGGGACAAGATTACTTTATTTTTTCCTTTTTTGGGAAATAAAGATTAATTAGCTTATGAAATAAGGAAGCACGAAACTAGCTAAAGGTGGTTTTGACTTGTGAACACAATTAATTGCCCTAATAATGTCGTGTGATCTCTCTCTCTTTTTCTTAATCTTATTTTTAATACACATTTAAAAGGAAGAAAAAGGAGGGGAAAAAAAGTAAAATGCGACTCCCCCACAAAATTCTCTCGTTGCTTTTCTGCTGTAGTCAGTGCCCGGTAGCGTACACTAGTGAAACGTCTATTTATTTTATAAGACAATGAGTAGATAAAAGCCAAAAAAATAAACGAAATAAGTTGATATTGCATTGTGAATTTTTAATATATAAATGTACATATATAACTACTAAACTTAGTAATTGATTAGAATACACTTCATGCGTAGGGTGTACACGAATTAACTCGAATCGAATTTGTTATTGTTTAAACTTACGGGAATTTTTTAATCAAATTTTAAAAGTTATGTAATTTTAATTTTGATTTTAATTAACTCGAATTTTAATAAATTTTAATCGGTCGGACACAAATTAGGCTCAATAAAATTTATTTTTGTACACATTCTTTTTGTTTTAGTCGAGTTACACTCGAAATGAATATAGATTGATTTATTTTTCAATCCTACCAATGCACTAGAATTTTCTCGTTAATTCGAAATTTAATTTATCATCAAATAATATAAATCATCAACAAGTACAACATTGACCTAACAAACTTTTATTGTAAAACAACAAAGACTTACACATAACAAGGTTACATGATACTCTTTTTTTTCGCCAATACCGATAAGGATTATATATCAATCAGAACCAAAGAGAAACATTACAAGAAAGCCCACTTGCTACAAAGCCCCTCTCAAAACGACACTTGAAATTTAAGAGGGGAGGCACACCAACATGGTGTCACAATGAAACAGCAAAAACGAGAACACCGCCCAAAGGGCTGAAAGTATAGGTAAAGTTAACCCACAACTAATGATGCTACAGATATTACATCGAAAACAAATTAATTACAAGCCAAAAACAGGAACTCAGGAGCCCTGAATATCAACAACATCAAAAGCTCTTCAAAAACAAGGAGCTGGAAAACATCCTTCGAATCACAGCAAATAGGGGAAGATGTATGAACTAATTGATTGACCACTGAGCAGTTGCCCCTAGAATCAATTTCTCCACAACATAAAATGAACCACAACCCACAGCAGCAGGAAGCACAAAAAACAACCTGAGGAGTAGGCAGACAAAAAAGAAAAAACATCCACACCCAGCATCAAGGAGAAACACTAATTTGGATCAGGCTTGGCATGAGAGTTGGATACATTACTGAATTCAATCCACTCTGCCACAGATCCATCAATAGTATCCTTGGATGGTGTCCAAACCTTCTCAAAAATACATAAATTTTTGGTTCTCCAAAGCCACCAGAAGATATAAGAAGACAATTGCATTCTTTCTAGACAGTATTCTTTTTTTTAGACCTGGAAACACAAATCCACCATTGTTTGAAAGTAAAAAGGAGAATCAGACTCAAACTCCTAAGAAATAGGAGCAAGTTTCCACACAAGTTTTGCTCTCTCACAATGAAAAAAGATGTGATCCAGATTTTCAGCAAAGTCACCACAAAATGACACATTGTATTCAAGACAATACCTTTTTTAGTAAGATTCACTTTGGTAGGGATAATGTCATGAAAGCATCTCCAAAGGAAATGCTTAATTTTACCCTTAACCTGTAACTTCCAAGTACCCTTCCACATTTTAAAAGCCTGGGCAGCACCTAAAACTATTATAAGAGTCACTCATTCTCTTCTTCATAATGGCTTGATAAGAGGATTTAACAGAGAATGTACGAGAAGCACAAGGAGCGGATCAATTAATCTTTGGTTCCAGGGGCGTAATAGGGATAGAAAGGATGGCTTTGGCATCATAAGCATTGAAGATCCGATTTATAAGATTAGAAATCAAAAAGCAACCTGAGGGGTCCAACAAACTTATTAACCCAAGTCAGGTTGCAAAACCTGGAAGGAAGAGCAGGGGGTAAAAGAAGGAAAATCGGGGACCCAAGGGTGATCCCAAATCCTAATTGTTTTACCATTAACTAACCTAAAACAAGACATAGATAGCATGGATCCAATTTTTCCAAATCCAAGAATCCGACCCTTAAATTTTTGTATTGAGGAGCCCACCGAAGGAAAGTATTTGGCTTTAAGCAAGCGACACATAAGGGAATTTGGTTGAGTTAGAAGTTTCCACAATTGTTTAGTGATAAAGAATCATTAAAGCTTTTAAAATCTTGGAAACCTAATCCACCACTCACTTTTTGAACAGTTAATTTCTCCCCGCTAAGCCAATGGATTTTATTACGGCCTTCAATGGGTGAACCCCACCAAAATTTGGAAGAAACGGATGCCAACTCTTTGCGGACACGGGAGTCTATAACAAGACATAATATACGTAGGGAGAGCACTAAGAATAAACTTTATGAGAATCTCCTACCAACATGACTAAGGAATGTATTTTTCCAATTAGACACTCTTTTTCTAGCATACTCAATGACATACCCAAATATTTCTTTTTTAGAACGACCAAGGAGCGAGAGGAAGACCTAAGTGCTTTATTTTGGACCGGATTGAATACCCGCCAGTACCATAGATGGCGGACTTATCCTCAAGAAAGACATTGTGGTGAAAAAGATTGCAGATTTTTCTAAATTGATGAGTTGTCCGAAGCTTGATAATATTCATCAATAAGAGAAGTAATCTTATCAACCAGGAAGAAGAAGCCTCACTGAGAAAAGAAGGAGTCATCGACAAAGAAAAGATGGGAAATAATCGGGCTTTTCTTACAAATTTTAATACTGTAAATTGAGGATGAGATCTAGCTTGAAGGATCAAATTCGAGAAAGCTTGGATAAAATGATAAAAAAAAAAGGGATAGAGGATCACCTTGACGAATACCATGGGATGGTTGGACATACCCCATTGATGGCCATTAATCGGAAAAAGAAAAGGAAGTAGTTGAAATACAAGTCTAAATCCATTTGAGGAAGCAATCGGAAAGCCCATTTTGGCCATTATACACAAAAGAAAATCCCATCCGGCTCTATCATAGGCTTTAGACATATCAAGCTTAAGAGCCATGAAACCTTTCTTACCATGCCTAAGATTGTGAAGATAATGGAAGCATCCATAACAATATTATCACTGATATTTCTACCAGAGATAGAGATTGTTTGACATTCATTAATGCACTTGGGAACTAGGCACGGTTTCAGTCTATTAGCCAGGATTTTCGAGACAATCTTATAAACAATGTTACAAAGACTGCTAGAACGATAATGAGAGATTGCAGAGGGGTTTTTAATTTTGGGAATCAGAGTAACCAAGGTATGATTCATACTACGCAAAAGTTTAGAACTCGAGAAAAGTTTCCTAACAATAATACAAATATCAACAGAAATAATAGACCAATAGTATTGAAAAATGAAAGGTGTCATACCATCGGGGCCCGGAGCTTTGTTAGGATGAAGATCAAAAATGACGTTTTTGATTTCTGAGTCATTCACAGGTCCAGTTAGACAAGATTACAAGATACAAACCAGATAATTTTAAACTATTTATTTCATTATTTCATTTTTTTAGTACAATTTGGGGATAATAGGGGAAGGAACACACATATTTACATTGGATCGAACTTGAATTAATTGTTGTGACACACTAGCTTCTACTACTAAAGCACGATGTTGATCACCATTATTTCATTATTTCATATCATAATTTCACTTACATGTAATTCATGTTTACTCATCATTTTATGTTACGTGATAAGGGTCTTTTTATACATGTTTTATGTGTATATTTAAGTATGATTTGAGTTATTTTATTGTTAGTTTCATAAATTTTTGATTGTACATAGTTCACATTACTCCGATGTGCTTTTATTGATGTAGATTGATGATTTGGAGCTGTTTTTGGTGAATTTTGGGCCATGGTTTCATGTCAAAACATACCCGGGGGTTTTTGGATGCAAAAACACTCAAAATTCCAAGCTAAACGCGTCATTTCGGGGCCTTTTCAGTCAAACACAGGCAGGGTGTGTTTTTAAGCACGACCGTGCTTTTGAGGAGCCAAAACCGAGCAAATTTTCGGCAAAAACGTACCAAACACGGCCTGGCCGTGCTTTTGAAGCACGACCGTGTTCGGGAAAATCCGCGAACACGGCCTGGCCGTGCTTTGGAAGCACGGGCGTGCTTTTCGTCCAGACTGGGTTTTTCTTTGGCGGAAATTATGGAGACTTTCCCTTTTTGCTTTTTGACAACCTTTGAGCAACTTTTACACCTCATTTTGATGCACCAAACTCTATATTCCCTCAATTGTCATGTGGACACAATGATTCAACCAACTCAACCATGAATGTGCACACAATGATTCAACCAACAACCATGGAAGTGGAGCATTTGTTAGCATTATTGATGTGTTCTTTCACAAAGATGGTGCCTATAAAAGCCAAGAGTTTGAGTTGGGAAAGATATAATTCATGTAGTATTCATTTATAGATAGATTCATTGTATATTCATTGTATATTCTAAGTTTCAAAGCAAAATACATTGAGGGCGCGATTGGGGCTACTGATTACAAAGGAAAAATTATATAATCCGTTTGGGTCCAATGTTTGGGGACATGGGTTTGTACCCTTGATTAAATTTGGGCCCGGTTGTGAATCCAGCTCCCAATTGACTAGAAATCCTGATGCCAAGGCCCAAATTACATAATCATAAGCTTCCCTCAAAATTCGTCTCTTCTGTATTTCCATTTATGCCCCCTGTTTTAACTTTGATAAACCATTTTTGCCCTTCTATTTCAGCATATTCTCGAGAAAGTCATATATATATATATATTGATACTTGGAAACCCATTCGAACAAACCTAGCGCCGAATCTGGAAGCCCTAACAAGGTTGTTCTTCGAAAAATGTCGATTTTTTTTTCAGTGCCTTTTTCCTAATATATAATCTGAATTTTTATTTGTAGCCGAAGACGATTGGGGATTTTGAAGCTACACTCGAACCTCCAAGAAATCGAAAATATCTGAATAAGGTATTTACTTCTTATTTTCAAACTGTAAATTATTTGGGGTTTTACGGCGCTTTACTCCGGCTCTAGGGTTTGGGTTTCTGTGTATAAATTGTTTGATTCGTAAATTAAAGTGTGTCTCATATATGTTTGACCTAGCTTTGAGTGCGAAATTTGCTTTGTGTGGGAAATTTGTGGTGTAGCTACTTTAGTTTGCATTAAACCTTGAGATTTTAGGACTTATATTTGGATCTTGTTATTGTGTGCTTGGTGATGTCTACTGAACAAATATTATCAAGTCCAAATTAACATTCTGTTAATGCACTCATGTGATGCATTTGAACTGATTGGTTGATTGTTGAATTAGGGATTGAGCAATTAGTGATTATTAAAAAGTTTTATGTAAATTTATTTTGTTAAAATTTAAACAAGTGTATTCTGCCGTCTTATGTTATTTCACATTTGGTAGATGGACCAAATTCCAGAACAACAACAACAATTACTTGTCCTCATAGAAGAAATCACGACACTTATACAGTTTGTCCTCTTATTCTTGCATATATACAAGTCAATACTTCCCTCCAATTATCGTCGTCGAAGAACATTGCGTGGTAGGCAACCCCTTTATAGTGTGACTGCCAAAATTCCAAAGCAAATAGAATATTTACATGATCTCATAGGCATTAACGACCAAACTTGTATTGATAACCTCAGAATGGATAGAAATGCCTTTGCTAGATTATGTTTTCTTCTTGAGAATGTGGGTGGTCTCCAACGAACTACAAACGTAAATTTTCCTGAGCAAGTAGCCATTTTCTTGTCTATTTTGGCCCATCACCGTAAAAAACAGGGGTTGTTAAGTTAAGTTTTAAGAGGCGGGATACACCATTAGTACACATTTCAAGTCTGTACTAGAAGCGATTGCTTAGGCTCCATTCAAGATCTTCTTGTGAGCCATTGCTTGATTGAAGAGGAAGCACAAATGAGACTTGGAAGTGGTTTAAGGTAAGTTAAGTTGTTGGGATTAGATATGTCAGATATACCATTATGTAGCAACTAACTTGAATGTACTTTAAATATTAAACGTCTGATTGCGGTTAATCCTTTTGTCGTTGGATAGGGCTGTCTAGGGGCATTAGATGGCACCTACATCGAAGTCAGAGTGCCGGCTGGAGATAAACCAAGATATAGGAACAGAAAGGGATCAATTGTTGTTAATATGTTGGCCGTTTGTGATCCAAACATGAAGTACGTGTACATTTTGAGTGGGTGGGAGGGTTCTACTGCTGATAGCAGAGTTCTACGAGATGCTGTCACTAGACCAAACGGGTTTAAAGTTCCAATTGGTATGACATTAGGACATGTATAAAGTCTTTTCAATTTGACATATCATTTGTTCAACACCACATACCCCTATTAAACAAAGATTAAATTAACAAACTATGAGTCAATCTATCTTCTTAATCTTATTTCAGGCAAGTATTACCTATGTGATTGTGGGTACACTAATGGAGATGGATTCCTAGCACCCTACAGAGGTGTTAGATACCATGTCGATGAATGGGGTGCTGGATCCCTTGCACCTCAAAACTTCCGTGAATTGTTCAACTTGCGACATGCAAAGGCTCGTAATGTTATAGAGAGATCATTTGCTATGCTTAAAGGCCGATGGGCGATTCTTAGGAGTAATTCATTCTACCCAATCAAGACGCAAAATCGAATTATTATGGCATGTTGTCTCCTCCACAATTACATACGTACTGCTATGCAAGTTGACCCTCTAGAACAACAAATTCCAGAATTTTATCAACAACACGGTGTTAATGATGGGCATGACGAGTTTCTTGAAGTAGTCGAGTCTTCTCAACAATGGACTTCTATGCGTGATAATCTTGCAATGTCCATGTACAATGAGTGGAGTGCGAGACGTTAATGTTTTTGTAATCGTATCAAACTATATTCTATGTTACTTGGATGTGCTTTTCTAGATTGTAGAAACTTAAGAAACTAAAGACTTTGTTCCTCATATTTATGTATGCAGAATTATTAATGCTGATATTGTATATGTACTTTGTACTAACATTGGTACTTGTGATGAATATTTTTGGTTGTTAATTTAAATTGTGATGGTGGTTCGATTTAACTTGTCAGTATTATTTTTGGTTTCCTAATAGATGTGGACAGGAACCATCTCATCCTCTGCAAGTGTTGGTCGTAGTGGACCAACACGAAAATTCCAAAATACAAGACGTTCATGGTCAACATCAGAAGAGCAGATGTTAATATCTGCACTTAAGGACCTAGTCGTCCACGGCTACAAGTGCGATAACGGCTTTAAAGTTGGTTATCTTGTTTTATTGGAAAAATCTATGGTCCAAGCATTTCCAGGAACAGACCTGAAAGCTGACCCACATATTAACTCAAAAATACATGTTTGGAAAAAGAATTATGGGTCCATTAGCACAATGTTATCCAGGTCTGGATTCGGTTGGAATGACACAACCCATTGCATAGATGTGGAATCTGATGAGGTGTGGAACAATTATGTCAAGGTAACTATAGACTTTGTGCAACGACATGTATCAATTCCTTTTATTTATTACTGTACACTACATTTTTAGTGACACCTCATTCATTTTATTTTATAGCAGAGCGACAGCAATGCTCGTACCATGCGATTCAAGACATGGCCCTTTTATAAGGATTGGTGTGACATATTTGGAAAGGATCGGACACACGGGGAGAATCTTTGAGGCTTTCGTTGATGTCATTCAAGACTGTTTGAACAATGACAAGATGAACAGGAGAAAAACAAGCAGAGAATGTGCCAACAATGGATGATATGTCAATTTCGCATGAGGAGAGCACTATCAGTGGGAAGAGCAAGACTAAATTTACCAAAAAAAGAAAGAATTTAGAGTGCAAACAAGATCAGTTGATTGATCTTATGTCTACATTTTGTGCCAAGACTGATGCTAGATTGGGAGAGCTTGTGAAGTGTTTCTCATTAGAAGTCGATGATGTTGCATCACGTAAGGCGGTCTTTGATGCAGTTGGGCAAATGACTTGCATGACTGACGAGGAACAAATCTTTGTATCCAAACATCTTTGCAATAATGCCAAAGATCTTGACTTGTTCAATAGCCTTCCTGAAGAGAGAAAAGTTGTGATGGTGAAAATGATGATAAATGGGAGGATTTGACAAGGAAAGTTGGGGGCTGAATGTTCGTACTTTGTTTTGTTGCTATACTGATCACATAAACAATATTGTCGTGGCTACAATCGCGCTTTTAATTCGTTTTTGTTAATGGGTTACTATGAAGATCATAGATTAATATGTGTTATGTGATCAAAATATTTGCTTTGTTTTGTGTTGGGAACAAATATGTATATAAACTGAACTCATGTGACCCTATGTATTCGATGCGTTAATATTTTGTATGTGATGCAATATATATTAGTTTCTGACGTGTTGGTATTTTGTTGGGTTTTTTTTGTTTATAGACGTGTATGTAATGGGATATTGTGTTGGGTCATTTTTGCAATTGTGGGACTTATGTGATTTATTATTTGACAGAAATGCCAACAACTAGAAACCAGATGCTGGAGAAAGTGTGGCGAGGTAGGGATTGGACAGCGTATGAAGAATTTGTCCTGTATCAAACATTTTGGAGAACATGCAAATTTCGAGACAATTTGGCTGATTCGGAAACTTTCAACCACATTTTGGAGAAGGTTGCAACAAACTTTTCGGAGACGACTCGTGGCACTTATTCTATTGTGAAAATCAAGAAAAAAATTCACTTGTTTCGTACTCAGTTTGAGCTTTTCCAAAACTTCATTTGCATGAATGGGGTGCACTTTAACAAAAAAACATGTACTGTGGAAGTCGACGGAAATTACTTGCACAACATCAGAAAGGTATTATTAATTATGTTTTTACAGTCTATTATAGTAATTTAAAATGTGATTTTGATTCCAACTTTTATTTGTTGTCGTACCAACAGGAAAATGCTCAACAAATGTATTTTAGGACTAACGGTTTCCGATGTATGAGTATTGGGTTAAAATTTTTGTAAACAAACAAGCGGCTCCAATTAACTTTGGTGACTTATGTGGGTTCACTCGTACCAAACCAATTGTCATCGAAGACGAGCCCACTGAAGATGACGATGGAGGACATGTCATCAAGGACGAGACGAGTGGAATCTAATATTGATATAGATTGTAACTAAATATTTTGCGCTTGTATGAACTATTTAATCTTTCAACAGTCCTTTAATGTTGAAGTGGAACGACTTAAGTGGTTGTATAATATTGTGTTTTGTTTAACCTTTTCACTTTATTCAAACTACTTTTTAATTTGCAATCAAATTGGGTAAGATGAAATTATTATATATCATTTTCAAATCTTTTTAAAATAACGAGGAAATTGCACTTTTGGTCCCATAAGAAAAGGGGTCAAGCACTTTTAGTCCCACAATTTGCATTTTTGGTCCCAAATAATTTTTTTAAGCACATTTAGTTCCATATGATTCAAAAGTTGCAATTTTAGTCCCAAAACTAACTAAAAACTTAACTGGCCGTTAACTCTATTCTTACGGGACCAAAAGTACATTTATCTGGAAATTAATAAAAAAATAGAAAAATTATTTGAAAAATCTGAAAAATGTCTAACAATTTTGGAAAATGTTTCAATAAAATTTTAAATTATTTGAAATTTATTTAAAAAGTCATAAAAATATTTTAAAATCTAAAAAATAAAATCTAAAAATATGATAAATTATTTAAAAAATAAAATAATAGTAAAAAATGAAAATTGTTTTAAAATATGGAATACAATTGCAACTTTTGATTCATATTGCTTCATATTTCCTCTAAAATAACACTAATGTAATAGTGCGATCTAACAAAACAGACATTGATTCATATTTAACAATACAAACACATGCATGATTAACAACTGGACAAGGCTGTTTAGGCCATAATAGTGTCCTATTTTACAAGCTCCTCAAAGATAGGATGTGCCTAATTTGAAAGAGCATAAACCAAAAGTTCCTATTATAGCATATCCTAAGACAGCAGTCCTTAATTAACATGAACATATTCAAACGGAACAAACTTGGAACCAACTAACACTAACAAACATAACCACACACATAACAAACACATTCATAAACCACAATCCTTGCAACAAGTAGACAAAGCCTAAACCTTCTTCCATGGAGAGTTCGATGCAGTAGAGCTGCAAGGGTTGTCATGACTTGGTGAGTTGAAGGGAGGACGTGGCGGTGGAACATTGGTTGAGGTGGCAATCGAAGAACCGGTGGATCGAGCCCGACTAGCGATTGATTGGTACCAAGCAAGCTCATTCGAGAAAGAGTTGTCGGTGTTGTCAAGACTGTCTTCAATACCAGGGATAACGTGAATGGCATCATCTTCAGCTATGTCGCCGTCATGGTCACTAGATATCTCAATGATCTCAATTTCATCAGAGGGATTAACAATATCATTATCGAGCACAAGTTCGGGTCCATCGCCGGGGACGCCCTCGGGATCGTCTTCGATCGATCTTCGATGAGTCGTCTTCTTGGAAGATGCATTTGAGTGAATCCCAATCTGCTTCACCCTGGATCATATAGGCACATGCCAACTTTTCCTCCTACATTTTAATACAACAAAACTATTTGAATACTACACATGATACTTGTACATTTTTATAGAAGAAAAAAAACATACCCGACACATAACATCCCACTGGTCCGAAGATGCATGCACGAAATTAGTATTAGGATCGAAGTAAACACCACTAAGTTCGGTCATCCATTTGAAGACCCGATAGCGCTTGTACAACTTGTTTTTCTCCCAACAAAGTAGCCAAAATCAAAGTGTGTACGAAACTCCTCGTTGATCGAGGCCATAGCAATGTGGATCGCCCAGCTATTACGGCAGCCAACATGGAAATTTCCGAGAATAGACTGTTGGACGAGTTCCTGAATGAATTGTTTGTCCATTGCTTTTGTCCACTCTTTGTTATAAAAAACTTTTTCTTGCAGCATTGCACCTCTTGGACTTCGGTTCGGAGGCATTGTGAGGCAAATGACAGTAACTCCAATCATGTCTGCTTTAGTAAGATGCTTTTTATAAACATCATCTTGCACTTATCAACAACAAAAAAGCAAGATTCCAATAGTAACAATATGGCATCAATCAATCAAATAGATTTTCCCTAGCCCTCAATAGCCAGGTTATAATACAAATCTTTGCAAAAGATTTGATACTCTGGTGGTGTAATGCCTCAACTACCACCTCTTACCAAAAGGGTACCAATATCTTAATATTTAGTACAGATGACAACAGAAAAAATGACAAATGAAATTACTACACATGACAATTAAGTAGAAAATTGATTATTTTTGGAACTGCAACTTACACTCAATATAAAGCTGTAAATATGGAATATATTCTCTCAAATATGGAATACAAAGCTGCAAATATGGAATATATTCTCTGAAAATATGATATTACACTATCCAATGTGCATGTGGGTCTTTCTTAATTCCCGTACATACCATACAATTGGACACTTACAAAAGTGATAAGAAGGAACAAGAAGTAAAATATTTCCTAAGATACAAATAAAATCACTCCACCCATAACAAACATATTCTTCAATACGATTTAAAACATTGAATTGAGACCTCATATGGGTCAGTAAAGTTGCAACTTTTCAATCTTTCGGGAGGAGAAATTTCCATAATTAGAGAGTACGAGCATAAATATTATACACCAAGAAAGTATGACAAGCCACTTAAGTTTCTTCTCTTTCATCTTGACATCTCAATTTGTTCCCCCGAGCATTAATTTTTTTAACAAACCGGGAATAATTTGTGTTGCTCGTCTACACTGATTTGTCATCGTGCCATTCAAAGAAACCACAACGTCTATCCTGTTATTTAAAGACATAACAGATGTGTTACATGCTGGTTTGCAAATTTTTCAATCACAAAAACAATATTGTATTAGACATGACTATAACTACAACTCATTCAACCTGGCAACTTCTAAATCGCCGTCCTGGGTTAGAAAGCGATCCATGAGGTTTGCAAATGTGCAGGAAGTCCGCAGTGGCAAAATTTTGTATTGTTGCCTTGTATGTTGGTATGGTTCGAGGAATTCGAAGAAGACTCATGCTCATCTAATTAACAAACACGAAAATTACATAATGCTATAATAATGTATTCTATTAAACCAAATTATGAAATTGACAACAAACACAGGCGAACAATAATGTAATTATCACAGACCCAATAAAATTTCCAACACCATCTTGTAAATATTGTCTCACACTTACTTTTGCCTTCATAGATGAATGGATTCGAGGAAGACATGGCCCCTTCATAAATAGAATGCAATGCCATTATCAATTAAATTTAAATCCAAAGATTTATATTTTAATTTATCAATGATAGCAAACCCAAACAAGAAAGAACCCTACTGTCGATTGCATACCTTTATTTGTCGATGAGAACGAACGAAGATGAAATGTTTTCTCAGGACAAATCAATGGAGAAGACTTAATTGGGGATAAACAATATCAATGATAGCTTCTGGTTTCATTTATGTATTACGTGAAAGTGGGGGAGGAACAACACTGAATTGGGGATTTTCGAATAAAATGCTTGCTCCAATTGACTCTGCTAGGTTGAGGGGTATATGAGACATTTTCGAATTAATCACACAAAATCAGAGTTCTCAAACGTAACATTGACAAAAACATTGAAATCCTATCAGCACCACAAACATACTCCCCAAACGTGCAAGTATACAATCCTCAACAGTTCAATCACCACAAATCTAATCCCGTAGATACTATCCTATCAAAATTCCCAAACGCGCCCTGAGAGGATAAAAGAGAGGTAGAGTTGGAAGTTGAAGAGCAATAGAGGAGAAGGCTTGGAGCTCAACATCATTGCAATCAACCAAAGATGAAGTCTTGTATTGGTCTTGAATAAGAGCTAAGTACACCATGTTCATTTTATTCATATCTTCTTGTGTAGTATACTCTTTTGACAAAGCCATGTGTAGCTAAATTTCTAGTGTTTGAATGTAATGAACTCTAGAATGAATTTGTGATTAAGGTTTGTATGTTTTTAATAAAATCTTCATGTTTTGTGTGATTCACTTATATTATGCTTTATTCATTCAAATTGATATATGCGCAATATTGATTTGAAGTTTATTTTTCATCCGGAAATCGAGAGATTCATGGTGAAATAGAACTATATAAGTGAAAAGAGTTGCATGCAATCCTAGATATAGGACGACATAAATCTTCCGAATTAGGGTCAAACCTAATATGGGAATTCACAAATCGTTATAATCTTTGTCTTGGGGTTTTAACTAGAAAGAGATTTGGTTAATCAACTTGAGATTAGAAGTTATTCGCGCTCGATAGAGGGTTTAACTTAAATCGAATTTCTACGATCCATGAAACATGAGATTTTACTAAAAGAGGTTGGTTTTTTTAAGGGATTATGGTTGTATTTCTATCTTGTTAAATCACAAAAACATTCTAGAGGGATTTACATTTAAACACATTTCTAGATCTTGATTTCTTAATTCTACAATCTATTTTTATTTGATCTTTTGTAAGTTGCAATTATTTTAAAATTCTCTCTATTTTTCATTTTCATTAAACAAACAAAACTCGAAAATTGCTAGATTAAATAACAAAAAGACAAGAATTATTAGTACTTACAATCCTCGTGGGAATGACACTCGGTACTCAATAATCTATACTACAAAACGATAGGTGCACTTGCCTATGGTTTTCTAGAGTAGTTTTTGAGCCATCAAGTTTTTGGCGCCGTTGTTAAAGGGATTGTAATATTAAGAACGCTTTATTTTTGTTAATTCAATCATTTTTTTTTTTATTTTTTTATTTTACCATTATTTTTTTATCTATCTTTGTAAGTCTTGGTTTATACTTATCCTCTTTGTTTCGCGATGTGTATGCCTACTCGTCGCCGAATTTGGAAGCGCGACACCGTGAAGTAGCAACACGAGGAAAGTACTAACACGCATCACGAAGAGGATACTAACGAAAGTAAAGATTTCGTCATGGCGGATGAACAAAGAACTATGTATGATTATGCCAAACCATCCATGGATGGCACGTCATCTAAGCATCGTAAGGCCCATTTATGTTGCGGACCAATAATTTTGAAATCAAACCGAATGTCATTCAAATGGTGCAACAATTTGTTCAATTTGACGGCCTACCAGACGAAGATCCGAACAATCATATCGCAAATTTCCTTGAAATTCGTGATACCTTCAAAATAAATGAAGTCTCTGACGATGCCATCCGTTTGCGTCTATTCCCATTTACTCTTCGGGGACGGGCTAAACAATGGCTAAATACTTTGCCAAAGGGAACAATCACAACATGGAGCATCATGGCCGAAAAGTTCCTTTTGAAATATTTTCCACCGGCCAAAACTGCACGATTGAGGAATGAAATCTCTTCATTCACTCAAGAAGACGACGAGACCTTGTACGACATTTGGGAGAGATTCAAAGAATTACTGCGAAAATGCCCACATCATGGTCTTCCTATTTGGATGCAAGTCCAAACATTTTACAATGGGCTACTCTCGTCAACAAGGCAAATGATTGATGCGGCGGCTGGGGGAACTTTGAAAAATAAAACACCAGAAGCTGCCCAAGATCTGATAGAGGGAATGGCCATGAATGGCTATCAATGGCAATCCGCACGAGGTAAACCTGCATGAGCAGGTGGGCGTTTATAATGCGATGCGGTGGTTACACTAGCTGCACAAGTCAAGCTTTGACCCAAAAGATCGACGATCTAGCGGCTCTTAAACCACCACCACCGCATGTTTTATCTTGTGAAACTTGCGGAGGATTGCATAATCATCGGGATCGCCCACACACAATACCTCACACTGAACAAGCTAATTACGTTGGGAATCAAGGCGAAATTACCCAAGTAATCCTTACAACAACACATACAATCCTGGGTGGCGACAACATCGTAATTTCGGTTGGGGAAACCAAGGCCAACCACAACCTAATCCCAATCCCGATCTACACACACGTCTCCGATTTGCCCAAATCAAGGTAAGCCTAACTTGGAAGATCTTATAACAAAGTTTGTGCAATCAACAGATACCCGATTCAGCGGTGGAAACATCTTGAGAAATCAAGAGGCATCTATCCATAACTGGAAAACCAAACAGATGATTGCAAAAATGGTTTTCGAAAGGCCACAAGAAAGTTTGCCAGGTAATACCGAGCCAAACCTGAGGAGCACGTAAAGGCAATCACCATCGTTTTCCACATGATCATGATTATGCCAACGCCACCATGCAAAAATATGTGGAGGACGACAAACACGAAGAAAAGCCCATGAAAAAGGTGGTCGAATACAAGCCCAAGATCCCTTACCGAGGAGTCTAAGAAGAAGATAGAAGAGAGGACAAATTTGGTAAGTACTTGAGTCATTCAAGCAACTACATACTAATATTCCATTTATTCAACCTCTTTCAAAGCATGCTAAGGATCTAAATGACATCATTTCTAATGAAAATAAGCTTAACGAACTATCAAATGTGCAATTGAATGATAAATGTTCTTCCAATAATCTACCACAAAAATGTAATGATCCGGAAGTTTTATTATCCCTTGTACAATTGATGGTTTACTGTTGATAGAGCACTAGGCGACTTAGGAGCTAGTATCAATGTGATGTCTTATGAAACATTCAAGCATATGGGATTAAGTGAATCAAACCTATTAGGATGGACATACACTTAGCCGATAAATCGATTAAACATCCTAGAGGTATTATTAATGATGTGTTAGTCAAGATCGATAAATTCATATTCCCGATTGATTTTGTTATTCTTGACATGAATGATGATATTGAGGTTCCTCTAATTATTGGGCGTTCTTTTTCTTGGCTACGGCAAAATCAATCATTGATGTGCATGAGGGAAAATTAACTTTGAGGGGGGGGATGAACAAGTAATTTTAAAATTCATGTTGATATTGAAAAGGATACTACTTGTTCTTTTGCCGATTCAATTTCGTTGCACGATGAGAAATCTAAAAATCTCTTGGAGAAAAGTGTTGTTCAAAGTCCATGTTGGAAGCTTATGCCCTTAAAAGGGGACCAGGAAAGTTCAAAGAGCACATTTTGAAGCATAAAGTTGGAGGTAATACTACTAAATACCTAAGGGATTTTCATAAGTCCAAAGCTCCACCCAACTAATCTCCATATTTGGGTAAACGGTCCAGCTATACGACTTTAAAGAAGCGCTAACCCAGGGAGGCAACCCGGCATTTTGTGTGCATTTTCTTTTACTTAATTTTTATTGCTTGGGGATTGAAAAAAATTAAAAAAAAAACACGGTCTGGCCGTGCTTAAAACATACCCGGGGGTTTTTGGATGCAAAAACACTCAAAATTCCAAGCTAAACGCGTCATTTCGGGGCCTTTTCAGTCAAACACGGGCAGGGTGTGTTTTACACGGCTACGTGCTTTTGAGGAGCCAAAACCGAGCAAATTTTCAGAAAAACGTACCAAACACACGGCCGTGCTTTTTTTGAAGCACCACCGTGTTCGGGAAAATCCGCGAACACGCCTGGCCGCGCTTTGAAAGCACGGGCGTGCTTTTTTCCAGATCGGGTTTTTCTTTGGCGGAAATTATGGAGACTTTCCTTTTTGCTTTTTGACAACCTTTGAGCAACTTTTACACCTCATTTTGATGCACCAAACTCTATAATTCCCTCAATTGTCATGTGGACACAATGATTCAACCAACTCAACCATGAATGTGCACACAATGATTCAACCAACAACCATGGAAGTGGAGCATTTGTTAGCATTATTGATGTGTTCTTTCACAAAGATGGTGCCTATAAAAGCCAAGAGTTTGAGTTGGGAAAGATATAATTCGTGTAGTATTCATTGATAGAGAGATTCATTGTATATTCATTGTATATTCTAAGTTTCAAAGCAAAATACATTGAGAGGATAAAAGAGAGGTAGAGTTGGAAGTTGAAGAGCAATAGAGGAGAAGGCTTGAGCTCAACATCATTGCAATCAACCAAGGAGGAAGTCTTGTATTGGTCTTGAATAAGAGCTAAGTACAATCGTTCATTTTATTCATATCTTCTTGTGTAGTATACTCTTTTGACAAAGCCATGTGTAGCTAAATTTCTAGTGTTTGAATGTAATGAACTCTAGAATGAATTTGTGATTAAGGTTTGTATGTTTTTAATAAAATCTTCATGTTTTGTGTGATTCACTTATATTATGTTTTATTCATTCAAATTGATATATGCGCAATATTGATTTGAAGTTTATTTTTCATCCGGGAAATCGAGAGATTTATGGTGAAATAGAACCTATATAAGTGAAAAGAGTTGCATGCAATCCTAGATATAGGACGACATAAATCTTCTGAATTAGGGTCAAACCTAATATGGGAATTCAGAAATCGTTATAATGTTGTCTTGTGGGTTTTAACTAGAAAGAGATTTCAGTTAATCAACTTGAGATTAGAAGTTATTCGCGCTCGATAGAGGGTTTAACTTAAATCGGGAATTTCTATGGTGCATGAAACATGAGATTTTACTAAAAGAGGTTGGTTTTTGCTTAAGGGATTATAGTTGTATTTCTATCTTGTTAAATCACAAAAACATTTTAGAGGGATTTACATTTAAACACATTTCTAGCTCTTGATTTCTTAATTCTACAATCTATTTTTATTTGATCTTTTGTAAGTTGCAATTATTTTAAAATTCTCTATTTTTCATTTTCATTAAATAAACAAAACTCTGAAAATTGCTAGATTAAATAACAAAAAGACAAAGAATTATTAAGACTTACAATCCTCAAGTGGGAATGACACTCCTGATGACTAATAATCTATACTACAAAATGATAGGTGACGACTTGCTTTTTATGGTTTTAGAAGTAGGCTTTTGGCCATCATTACGTTTGTGTTTTGAAAGTATTTTTCTCTATAGTTGTAAATTATAATTCCACAACGTAAAAAATAAAACCACGTAATTATGGGGAAAAAATCCCTCGAAAGTTGCGAGAATTAATTGATTGTAAAAGTCAATCCTCCAAAATCATTCCTCATATAATACAAATTCCACCGCATCAATGATCTAATATTGCACATGCCATTTCCCACGCCATTTCCCACGACCAACACAGACTATGTACTAAATATTAATAACAACAATTAACAATACTCCCTCCCTCTCTTATGTGGTACTTAATAAATTAATCATTGGATTATGATAATTGTTGTCCAAAAAAGTTGGATTATGATACTCATATTTCCATATCAATTTAACATAGGATTCTGTAGATGTGGTTTTGTTCATATAATAAGATTGAAGTTTTATAATTGAGATGTTTTGAAATTATGCTATTTCTAATGATATTTATTGTATTAATAAATTGAAATCCTAGATATGATTTACATGAAAACCCAACACAAATATCTAAAATATTCAAACACAATGTCCACCTCTCATTTTCCACTTGTACACATGTCCTATTCCATCCCCCTTTCCACATGCAAACTAGTCGACTGAATTATTATGATAAAAATTAAGATTTTATTCTGATTAATGAATTTAAATTAGAAATGTTCGATGAATAACAATACTTGAGTAATCATGGTGAATTTCAAATTTATGTGTGATACAAACTTAAATGCAAAAAGTCGACTTTGCTATTTTTTGGAAACTTATATTGGTCTTGTCAAAGAAAAAAAAACTTATATTGGCAATAATCCACAAAATAGATTGATCAACAGATCATCATTTTGACTTTGATTTATATTAACTGAGCATTCATAGGATGCAGGGATACCCGTAAAAAGCACAAAATTAATATTCTAATCCAACCTTCTTAATAAAAATGATTGATCAATAAATTATTATTCACTAAAATCAATTATATTTATTAAAAGATATTTGCATCATGCCAAATACTAAAACATCAAATTTAAGAACATCAAGCATTAAGTATACATTCAATTAAACCAAATCGAGATTTTTATTCTAAACTTAACAATTAAGACAATTCTTGTAAAAACACAATTAATATAATTAAATTGAGATAGATACGGTGAAAAAGAAAAAAAATGGTACTATAACCTGAACCCCCTCATAATAATACAACAAAGTGTCAATGATCATCTGGTCAGTGGTCATAGATGAGGTTACTCCTGGTCTCTCTTTGAAAAGTCAGGAGTTCGAGCCCCAACTTCAAGCGGCAGTGTAAGAGATTGAGTCTCGGTGAGAACTTGTGGGTGGATAGCTGGGCAATCACTTGGGGGAACTTAACTCAAACAAATTATGAGTTCATTATTTCTATTCCAAAATTTTCATTCTTGTTACATTAGTATTATTAGCGATGTGTACGGTCAGGAGATTTAGAAATCTCTAGAACCGTCCCGAAGTTTGGAGATCCCAAAATTAAATCTCCGTAACCGAACCATAAAAAAATCTTCGTCAACCGTCGTGCACGATTCGGGACGGAGATTTGGTTCTAATGGGGACATTTTGCGGGCGTTTGGGATGGTTCGGAGAAACGGAGATTCAAATAAAACACACAAAAAAGGTGAAAAGAAAAACCAGTGTAAAAATCATTAAACGGTTATACTTTCAATCTATTTTTAGTGTAATTTCAAAAATACATACTAAAACTACTATACGAGTTTAACTTTTTGATATTTTATATTTAACTTATACATAAAATTTCTTTAATTCATTAAGTGCTAAATTTTTAATATTGTAATTATAAATCTTTCTTTCATGATATAGATTATACTACATATCAGTTAATATCAATTTAACTTTTAAATCATTTTTATCTAATTTATAGTTAACAATATTGATTTTTTTTTTGGATTTTAACATAATATGTTTCAGATATTATGTTATTCGTAATAGTAGTTAAAAGTGTAGAATCTCAACGAATGACAAATTTAGTAGCCTCTACTACACAATAATATTCTACAATCTTGGCACATTACCATGGGCTCTTGACTTAGGAAAAATATAATTGACTGATTACTTTGATAAACTAATATGAAGCAAAAATCTATAGTCTTAATGTCTTAATTTCTTGGTTAGACGATTACTCTAGTTTATGTGCAATGTACAAAACATTTATCTAATTTTAATTCAATTAATTTTCTTGATTAGAGGGTGAGTCTAGTTTATCCTTAATAAGTAAAATATCATCAAATTTAAATATTTTCTACAAATCAAATATGTTTTTATAATTTAATTTATTGGTTCATTTAAATAAATTAATATGACATAACTATTAGTGAATTAAATATATGTATATATATATATATATATATATTTAATTATTCATTTGATATATTGATAAAATATGCCAAATTTTTAATTTGATAATTTTTATATATAGTATTGAATTTCAAAGAAATGTTTAGTTAATTCAATATCAAAATATAAATAAGATAAAAATATTATATATATATACATAAATTATTTTAAATCGGTTCTAGTTTCGGATATTCGGTTCGATACGAAAGTATGGTTCGTTACGGTTCTTGTAATGCGGATATTTGAAAAATCTCGAACCGTACCATGTAAATTTTCGGGATGGTTCGGTTCGGAGAAAGTCAAAAAGTCAACGGATATTTTCGGTTCGGATATCGGTTCGGGTTCACGATCTCCACGTCCCCTGCACACCCCTAAGTATTATAATATGCAGGAATAATTGTAAAAGCATTAAAAAAGAGACCTTAATAGTAGTATGAGTATTGTTACTAGGGGTGGCCAAATGAAACCAGAATCAGAACCGTAGTTACCTGTAAACCGTTCACCAGAACCGAATTCCAAAAATAAAATCAGAACCATGTAGGACGGTTCTGGTTTCTTGGTTTTAAAACCGTGAAACAAAAAAAAAATTATTTTTTATGTAAGAATAATAGAATATGATAGAAGAAATATTAAATAGTTATAATGATGTTTCATATTCGCAACCGCATAAGACACATCTTAAACTAAATGTTGTAAGTGAACCATGTGAATTTTGATTCCTCTATATCTTAAGAGGATATATAAGCAACTTAATATTATTATCTATATTAAGTCTAAAATTTTATATTATTATGAATATTATGTCTAGTTCCTCTTAATATTATTATTTATACTAAGTCCAAAATTTAATATTATTATGAATATTATGTCAAAATTCTTTTCTATTTTATTATTTTTCATTTTATTTTGTAACTAGATTTGATAAATTATTCTAAAAAAATCAAAAGGAAATATTCTGATTAAAACCAAACCGAAACCGTGGAGGAACCAGGTTTCGGGTTGAAATCGATACGTGAGCCGGTTCAAGCGTGGCTACCCCTATTGTTATTATTTTTGAAATATTTTAATTAATGGAAAATAATAATAATAAACTATTATTAAAAAATGAATGAAGTATTTATACATTATCAATACAGTAAAGATAAACGAAAGCTACTCAATACTCAACTTGAGATCAATTATTAAAAGCTCATTTGAATTTAAATTGTTAACATAACAAATCAGACTTGGACATTGACAAAATATTACTCACTGCAAGAAAAAACTAGTTTACCTACAGAAAAAACTTTAGGTAAGTATTAAGAAAATTGTAAAGTACGGGTAAAATCATTGTAGTTAAAATATTTATTGGTAAATACCTATAGAAAATCTGTCCATAAATTGAAATATTTGGGGAAAAATAATATGTTTTAATATGTTGGTATTCTGTAGGTAACTGTAAAATTTAGTGACAAAATCATTTTTATCGGTAAACTGAAATTTTCTTGTAGTGACTCGACTTGGGCTCAATTTAATTAGTGAAAAATAATAAAATATGTGTTAAATATCTTTCAAGCTCAATATCTATTAACAAACACATCAAACCCAAAATATATAATTTTTTAAAATTCAATAAAAAAAACTAAAATAAAATTTAAATAATACCATATGGGTTAGTCTCATTTTAGACCGTGTAACAGATCTAATTCGTCAGACGGATCCAAATACCCGGTCTGCGGTCAATTCGCCTATTGAACTGCACAACCACTAACCAATGTTGTAAAAAGCGCTAGGCGCTCGCTAGACGGCAGACTGGAGCCTAGCGCCTAGGCGGAGCCTAAGCGGGGTTAGGCGGGACTTGGACGGGATTAGGCGGGACTAATCGGAAAACAAAAGTAGGCGGACAAGGGGGGCCTAGCGCCTAGGCGGGGATTAATCGGGGTTAGGCGGGGATTTTTACAACAGAGCCACTAACACCACAACAACAACATCCGCTGGGCACTGTTAATACTTTTTAGGAGGGATACTAATATTTTTTGGAAGAACTACTAATACTTTTTCTAGAGAAATACTAAAATATCTTTAATCGAAAATCTAATACTTTTCAATAAGATTATTAATACGTTTTGGGGTAAATACTAATACTTTTGTGGAAAAAGCCCCAATACTTTTCATAAGTATTACTAAAAAAAACTGCTCAAATGGTTATTAATACTTTTTTAGGGCATTACTAATATTTTTCCAAGGGATTGCTAATACTTTTTTAAATACTTTTGAGAGTTGTCTAATATTACATCACTGCCTAATACTTTTCAAGGGGACAATTAATACATTTTAGGTGGATTATTAAATACTTTTGAGACAAAAAATCAATGTTTTTCATGAGGGCTACTAAAATATTGTAAATGTACTACTAATTTTTTTCAGATGTACCAATAATATTTTTCAAGTGAAAAACTAATATTTTTAAAGGCCATAATATTAATAAAATATCACCGGTTCGGAGATCATATAATACCGTCCCCAGAATATTACAAAAATGTCACCAGTGCATGAAATTACAAAAAACTCGGACCATATTGGTTCTGTTCAGTGACGGAGGCACGTGCCCCTTTTTTTTTTTTTTTTCATTTTTTACTATATATTTATTTTAATTAAAATAAATTATATATTAATTAAAAAAACTGTGTCTTACTAATTGTCTTTGATGTAATTTGTAATTATATTTAAGGATAATTACAAAAAGACTCATTGGGTTTGGGCTAATTACAAAAAACCAAAGATGTTGCAAAATTACAAAAAGTCTCATTAGGTTTGATTATGTATTAAATTTAGGGGCGTGACTGTAATATTTCTATAAATATCGGGAGTTGAAATGTTTTGCCTTATGAAGGAGGAAAATATAAGACACCATCAAACTTCAATGTTTTTTTTTGTTGTAATTTACAAAAATCTCTGGAGTTTTTTATAATTAGTCTAAACCTCATGGAGGTTTTTGTAATTATCCTTATATTTATATTGTGCCTCCCTTATGAAAATTTTCTATATCCGTTCTTGGTTCTGTTTAATGGAAAAGACTCGTTAAATAATCTAAGGCAAGTCTTTATCTACAAATATTCGGCCCATGAACAAATAAAGTATTGACGTGGCTATAATTATAAATATTGAGGGTATTTATGCATGACGAAACCCTTATATATCACCTCCGCGTAGCCTGCCAGCTGTCCGGCCATGGACTCCCTGACTAACGTAACCCACTGCTGGGACCCACCAAACCCACACACGCTAACACTTAACTCAACTGTTCCCCCACCCCTCTCTCTTCACTCTCATTCTTATTCCGCACTTCACTTCACCTTCTCCAAAACCCAAAAAAGAAAAAATAAATGGGAAAAAATGAGTATTAAAGAAAAAGTGAAATTCCCATCAGGATTTATATAATACAATAATAATTGGGATTTTTTTTCTTTTGGGGGAACAATAGTGATGGCGAAGAGTGGTGTGTTTGAGGGGATCCACCAACGACGACGGCGGCGAAGGCGGTGGAGTTGAAGAAAGAATTGCAGAAATTGGTGAAGTCGATCGTGGATGAGGATGATGTCAATCTGGATGCGATTGAGAGAGCCCAGCAAATGTTGTTTGCTTTGAAGGAATTGAAATTGAAGAGAACGGTTTCTTTGAAGCTTCGTAATAATCATCATAATCAGGAAATGGTTTCCGAAACGGTGCCGGAGGAGTTTAAGTGCCCTCTTTCGAAGGAACTTATGAGGGATCCTGTGATTATTGCCACCGGACAGGTTTTTTATTTTTTGCTTTCTGTGCAATTTTTTTTTATTTTTTGTAAATTGAATTTTGTTGCTGTGTGTTTATGGCGTTTAGTTTTTTTTTTATTATTTTAAATAACGTTTGTGAAATTGGTTTGGTTGAAATTGTGATAATTTTGTCGAGGATATGGAATTTTGGTGGTGGTTGGTGGAATTCTTTTGTTCGTGACGTTTCTTGAGTTTGAAATGTTGATTCTTGAATATATATATATGTATATATATATATAATTATTTGATGGGTACTTGAGGCTGTTGATTGACATGATTAATAATGAATCAGACTGAATTGTAAATGATGTTGGCCAAGTTTATCTTTTCAGTTTGTGCTGGAAAATATTTGTCTTTGCTTTTTTCCTTTGCCTTTGGGCTTTTCGTCTTTTGTGTTTTTGGTCCTCCATTTTCTGTTGTTTAAAGGTGTGTTAGGCTGAGAATCACTTTTTTAAGAGTTTGCAAACACTCCCTTAGACGATCTGGAGGAAGTTGTGGTGGTTATATTGTTAATATATAATCATGACATTTTAAGTCTTTCCTAATACACTTTCTTCAATGTAAATTTTCGTCTCCATTGTTGACATTTGACATTTTTTTTTCCCTACAATTTTGGCAGACTTACGACAGACCCTTCATTCAGAAATGGCTTAAAGCTGGGAACAGAACATGCCCACAAACCCAACAAGTACTCTCACACACTATTGTCACACCAAATCATCTAATTCGCGATATGATAATGCAATGGTGCGATAATCACGGGATCAATTTGCCGAACTCTGTTCAGTATATCAACGATGAGGGCTTAACCGAAGCCGATCGAGACCATTTCCTCTCGTTGCTCGGGAAAATGTCTTCCACATTGTCCGAACAGAAAAAGCCGCCAAGGAATTACGTCTACTGAAGCAAACGCCCGTTCCGTTAAACACCGGCGAATCGCGCGATTTCATACCTCAGTTGTTGTCTCCGCTTTCTCAAAGCAAGTGTGAGAGTGGTGAAGTTCACTCGGACCTCCAAGAAGATATAATTACGACACTTTTGAATCTTTCGATTCACGACAATAACAAGAAGCTCGTTGTCGAAACGCCCATGGTGATTTCCCTTCTTATGGACGCGCTACGAAAAGGGACGATCCAAACGAGGAGCAATGCCGCGGCGGCCCTTTTCACATTGTCGGCCCCCTCGACTCGAATAAAGGCGCTAATCGGAAAATCCGGTGCGTTGAAACCCTTGTCGACCTATTGGGACGACGGGCATCCTTTAGCAATGAAAGATGTTGCTTCGGCGATTTTTAATTTGTGTATCATTCATGAGAACAAGGTGAGAGCCGTTAGGGACGGCGCGGTTCGAGTGATTTTGGAAAAGATCGCGAATAGAACGCATGTTGATGAGTTACTATCGATACTCGCTATGCTCTCGACCAATCAAAGGGCGATTGAGGAAATGGGGAGCTCGGGGCGTTTCTTGCTTGCTCGGGATTATTAGGGGAGGCGTCTTGTGCGGCGCAATAAGGAGAATTGCATCGCCATTTTGTATACGATTTGTTTTAACGATCGATCCAAGTGGAAGGAGATGAGGGAAGAGGAGAGTATTAACCGTACAATATCTCAGCTCGCTCGAAATGGGACGACCGAGCTAAGAGGAAAGCCAATGGCATTCTCGAGAGACTCAATAGAGCTGTCAACATTACACATACTGCCTGATCGAGTGTACTTGAGTACGTATTCTGTAAATTCTATGCCACCTAGTTTTTCATTCGTGAAAAATCGAGGTATCTTGTTGTTATATTTGAACCTTCTTGTGTATATTCTACATCTATGCCTGAGTAAGGTTTTGATCTCAATGTTTACGGCTTATAGTTATTGTGAATAACAACAATGGAAAGCTTCATTGGGATAGTTCTCTTTTAATGTTTGTCAATAATTGATGCACATGGTTTTGAGTATAAAGCTTTATTTCAACTTGAAAGTGTGTGTTTTTTTTTTCAATTCTATGATTATAAGCTAATTCTTTTAGTTGTTCTATAAATTGGTTAACAATTTAGCACATGGGGTTTCATTTAGTAGAGGGGATAATTACAAAAACTATCAAAAATTCCGAAAAAAAAAAAAATCTTTTGAGGATTGATTATGTGTTAAATGTAAGGGGGTAATTGTAATATTTTTAATATTTTTGTTATGAAGGGGGTGTGAAGTGTATACAAATCAAACTTCACGAGATTTTTTGTAATTTTCAAAATCATGTGGGTTTTTTAAGTAATTAATCCAAACACCAGGGGTAGTTTTTGTAATTATCCCTTGGTAGATTGCTTTAGTTTCTGTGAAGCATTGATTTCTTGTTTTGGATTTGTCGGAAAGCCAAGTAATTGTTTCCTAGTGTGACTCTTTCTGGTAATAATTTTGTGCAACAATACTTTTTTTCCTCTATTTTCCATCCAAACCTTTAAAACATTTCACATGGCTAACATGACACTCGTATAGACAGGTCAAGTTAAGCTTTGAAAGTTGTAACTCTTCAATTTTTAGATTTTTTTTTCCTTGCTTATTTGTTACACCCCCCTTTTTTTGTGGTGTGTTTTGGGTTAAGGTTATTGCAGAGTGGATTTTGGTAGTTGTGTATTGTTACAATGATAGAGTGACACTGAGATTTGTCCTGGGGATGAAGCCAAAATTCTTGGCATAAATCACTTTTTTTTTTTATTGATATTTGAAGATGGGATTTTCCCTCAAAAAAAAAAAAAAGATGGGATTTTGAGGAAATGAAATGGGAATAGTGTGGCCATCCCATATTGAATGGTTTTGTGTTGTCTTGTTCTGTGGTCCATCCAAAATGGCACCAAACTTTATCTGTGAAAGTCTTTAATTCTAAGCCAACCCCTTACTGTGTTTATCGGTTCAAGAAAACTACCCTTTCTGTCAAATTCCACTCTAATTCTTGATGCTTGGTATCTTTTTGTGACCACTGACCTCTATTATGTACATAATTTTTTTTTGGGAGCATCAAAATAAATTTCGTTCGTCAAGCCAGTCTTGCAACTAATAACAATATCGAGTGAGAATCAGACGCGAGACAAATAAGATCTTAAATTTATACATATCTAAAACAAAAACAAAAACTAGACAGATCTAGATTTAATAGATCGTAGAATCAGAAAATCGCAGCGAGATACGCACTAAATCCAATGGAGTTGGTTTCGTTTCTGTTATTAATTGTCGAAGTAATGGCTTTATCGAATTTTGTGGCAAAAACTCATTTACGGGGATAAACTTATTTAATTGCGCAAAAGTCACTTATGGAGACAAACTTATTTCACTACGAGTCAATCCGGGAGGTGATGAGGGGCAAATTGTGATATTAGTCTCGTAATTATACAGGGATGATAAAACTGGGGTTTCTAACTCTTAATTAAAAAAGAGTTTAAGGGTAACAAAATTAATATCATAAAAATCATGTTTCGCAAAAAGAGTATATAAAGAAGAATGTGTAACAAAGAAAAAAGACTCGCAATTGATTTTTTTTTCAGTTGGAAATTGAAAAATTGGCAGGGAAAACCCACACAATAATCATGTGTCCAGAAGCTATTCTTTATTTGATTTTTCAATTTTCGGCGGAAAGGAAGAAAAGAGATCCAATTCGAGGGTTTTTAATTGCAGGTTTATATATCTTCATTTTGCCATAGGACCGATTTTCAATTTTTGCAACTTATAAGGTTTGGATATCATAAGTATTGTGATTCAACTCCTTGTGCTCTTGTAAGAAATTGATATTTATTGAAGCCTTGCCAAACACGTGCAACCTTCGTGGTCCTATAGTTGAGGAATCAATCCAATCACCCCACAAATGAAGGGAAAAGAAATAGAAAAGGGGGTGGTACTGGTAGCTAGGAATATAGTATGTAGATAAATATTTTGTTAATGGAGCACTTAAATTTGAGGAATAAATTCCGCCGCCGTCAAAGGCGGTGGTTTTTATCATTCTTTCTCTATCTAATGGTCCCAGGTCTCGGCTTAGTAGTTAGTCTTCTTCTTACACTCTTAAATTCCATTTTATCTTTTTCTTCCCAAAGTATCAGTTCTTTGATGAGTTGAACTACTTTTGCTGAAAAGTGTCTTAAAAGTTTTTGTTGTTTCTTTTTTTAACTTTTTCTTCCAAACAACTTCGTTTGTTTCAGGGTTCTGATGAGTTGATGACCTAATTTTCTCTTGTATATGAATTGGGGCGGAACCGGGACTTGTTATATGGGCCAATAGTGTAAAGATGAAAGATCACATGCAGGGACGGAGCTGGCGGCGCCGGCCACCCCCCTCAACATTGATTTTTCTAAATAATTAATATAATTTTTGTATATAAAATTGTTGAATTATAAAAATTTGCTCCCTCTAAAAAATAAAAAATACCTCTTTATCTACTGGATATAAGAAAACATAAATCTCGCCCCGCTAAACTTCATTTTCTGGCTCCATCACATGTATAATTGTATTTAGATAATATATATATACAAGATAATAAAATTCAAATATTTTATATTTGCATAAAAAAATACATTAATGTTCATTAATAAATATTTACAAAATACATAATTAAACATTTAATCTATTGAAACTTATAATGTCTATCTTGCATATCATGAAAATCATCTACGACTGAATCTTTACTAATTTTTTTTTATAATTTTCTTTTTAATATACACTAGCAACAATTATAAGAAACTCACTTCCATTTTCAATCTTTCTTTTGATTAATAGAAAAAAATATTTTTAAGATAATAATAAGAAATAAAAGACATAATATCTCTAATTTAACTTACTAGAATCCATAGTTAAAAATAGCCCATGATAAACTTTATCCAACAAAATTGTGGGGGTGGAGGGGCAGGCCCTGGTTTAGCCACTATGTGACTCCACCCCTGCATATGAAAATATTTCGCGCCGCATCATGCCACCAGCAACGGATTCATATTTCCTATTTTAATTTTGTTCCATTACCCGAATAAATTATATATGTATAGATGTATTAAAACGATTAACAACTTATATTTCTCTTAAGATTATGTGATATTCATCCACTTAAGTGGGACAAAGAAATCTGGTCCCATCAACAATTACTTGAATTATAATTTTTACATACAATTTAGATTTTTTTTCATTTTAGTTTTATATATATTTATGTTTCATATAATGCATACATGTCATATATCATGTGTGTAAAAAAAAGAATGAAAATATATAAGATTTTTCGTTATCATTTAAAATAAAGGTCAAAACATAATATATTATCGATTTACTTAATCTTTTTATTATTGGGTGGGGTTGCAGAGGAATGAAAAACAACAACAGAATGCCACCTTATATAGTCCATGGGAAAACCAGGTGGAATGGGTGTGGGTCTACCATATAATTCTTTCGGTTGAAATGACTTATTTGGTGAGTGCTCAAATTTCACATTTTTGAACAAAATAACATTATCTAAATTCAATTGGACTCCACCAATGAAGAGCTCCTTATATGGTGGAACATCTTGAAGATTTGTACCTTTTGCTAACTGCCAAAAAAAGGCCAATTCATTCAGATAAAATGACAATCAAATACTAGAAAAAGAAGTGGTGGAAATATTATTGTTAACATTATTGTATATTATTATTCTTCTTATTATTATTATTTGATGTGATGCCTATATGCACTTCAACATTATTGAGAAATAAAATTCTAGAAATCATTTCTGATTAGGGTTTTATCCATAAGAAAGAAAAATGTGTCACCCTATAATTTGCTTAGTTGTTTTTCATAGAGACCCACTGAATAAATTGAAGGGAAAAAGAAAAAGGGGTCTACCATGTGTGATTGCAGAACATGATTCTTGCATAACTATTGCAGAAATGGGGACACACCACCTTAGCTCCTAACTTTTTGTGCCCATATTAGATGTCTATAATTGATGTGATCACAAGAAATGTTGCATCTTCTTCATGCCAAAAACTGCCTATAACACAAGTGTATGATTCCATTTGTATCAGGGAAAGAAAAAAAACTCACTTTTGGCCAGATAATTAAGAGTATTTGCAAAACTAAAAAGAAAAATCTAGGAGTTTCTTCTATTACCCTCAGTCTTTTGATTCTTGGTTTTTAGCTGGAAAAAAAAAATTATTTTTTAGTGTTTGCATATGCCAACTTTTGCTTTTACCACATTTAATTATTAAAATTTAAAGTTGGGAATGAGGTGCTTATTTTTGGAAAAGTGCTTTTGATATTTTTGTAAGTAAGAAAAAATTTGGTTTTGATCATATCCTCAATTTTTTAGGGATAATGACAAAAACCTCCTGCAAAGAGTGCTCCAAGTGTCGCACCATCTAACAGATGTAATCCGTCGACGAATCCCCAACCCCAACCCATCATTGTCATCTATCACAAATTTGTTTTACTTTATCTAAAATATTTGCATTTCGTTCTGTGAGAATTGCATAGCCCTATCTTGCTCCACCATCTCATTTTTCCCGCCATCAACTTTCTTCTTTCTACTAATTCATCAAATTATCTCTCTATCAATATGTTAAAAGAAAAAAAGAAAATCCCATAAGATGGAGGCAGAGTAAAAGAACACAAAAGGAAAACAAGACAAACATGGAATTTTCGAGGATTATGATATTGTTGCAGCTTTGTAGAATCAAAAGCAATTGTGTCCATCTTGTGGTTGGAAATCACACTGCTTCCAGATTTTGTACCTGCTAAATGTTAGTTTTGTTTCTAAATAATTCCTTTATGTTTTACGATTGATTTTATCTACACAAACTTATAAGTTCTAGTGAAACCAACTCCATAGACGTTTTGTTGTGGGCCATGCAACAGATGAATAAAATGGCTCGTAGTTATCGGATTCGTAGGTACTGGCCAAGAAGATTGATAAACCAATTTTACCACTTTACCCTTAAAGAAAACCCAAAACTGGCTAAATTCGCAGGATCCATGATCGCTCATCAAAGGTCGGGTAAACCCAACCAACCGAACCCCGACCGAACATATAAACGCTATTGATTCTTTGACACCAGGACTCCCCGATGATGCCACGTGTAAAGTAAAGTAAGCACTAATCGAGATTACTATAAATAGCCCGGTAAATATTTAGAAGGTCAATTTTTACATTGTTCATTTTAACCGCTTTGCTACTTTTACTTTATTACCTCACGACCCGATCGACTTAAGTATCGGAGGGCCTTAGCCGGGAGCCATCCCTAAGCTAACGTGTGTTCGTGTCTCGGGGTCGCCCACATACAAACCGAAGCTTGACCCGAGGTCCGACGAGAGGAGAGCCGCCAGTGCGATTTTATTTGGTTAAATCGGTTGGCGTCGTTGTGGGAAGTGAGAATTAGTAGGAGTAATGGAGACGAGAAAAAGAACGACGCACCGAACACTCGAGACACCAAAGAAGAACAACGAAGCTCAACCTACACGAATATCCTCACCATCTTTACGAGTGAGTGAAGAGTCTCGTGAGGGCGAGGATCCCATAGTGCGAGATGAAGTCAAGTGACTTGGAGAAATTAATTCTTTCAAGCTAGCAAGAATTTCCTAACGAGAATATCTTAGGAAGGGCAAAGCACCAAAGAACACCTACTGTGAGGGAAGTTCCACCCGAAAATGCGAGGAAGAAGCCTCGCCTCATGAGGCTCCTCCGAAGAATAAGAGATATGGAAGAGGAGGAAGTAGCTAGTAAGAACATCCAGGGAAATGCGAAGAAGGAAGCGCAAGAAGACCCCTTGGGGATAAACGAAATTAGCAAGCAAATTGAACAAGTCACTAAGAAATTTGGATGAGCTTAGGAGAGAGGTGCGGTCACATCCGCTTTGCAAAAGAGGATCACCCTTTTGTCAAGAAATCTTAGAAAAAGTGGTGACATCTACCTTCAAGCTCCCAGATTTGCCTAAGTATGATGGGAACCGTGACCTCAAGAACATGTTATTCTTGCGCTTTGAACATGTGATGCAATTGTATGGGCATCGGATGCTATGAATGCGAGAATATTTGTAACCACATTGGTAGGAAAGCACAAGAGTGGTTCACGGGACTACCAATGGGGATGATAGTCTCTTACGAACACTTGATAAGGAAGTTTACGCACGGTTTGCTAGCAAAAAGAAGACTAGACAATCCGCCACCCATCTCTTCACGATCGGGCGAGAGGAGGACGAGTCGCCGAGAGAGTTCATAAACCGATTTAATAATGAGGCGCTTGATGTGCAAGAAATGCGTATAGACATGCTCTCTAGTATATTGATGCATGGCTTGAAGAAGGACCATTGACCAAGCGTTAGCACGCGACCCACCACCCGATGTGGAGAGCGATGGAGATGGCGAAAGATATATCCACGAGGAAGAAATGAACTTGTTGAAAGATCAAGAATGGGCAGCCATGAACAAGCCAAAGAGAGAGCTCGAGATCCTCGAGAGGTACCCCGATCTCGATCCGAGAAAGATAGGGATCGGGACCGAGATCGAGGATCGAGGAGCAGTAGGAAGGTTCATGCGACACTCCCCTCAACGCCCTCGAGTGCATGCTCTTATGGCGTCGGCCGAATCAAATATGTTGCGGTGGCCGAAGAAAATGCGAGCCACCCCTATGAAAGAGACATGAAAAGGTATTGTCAATTTCATAAGGATCATGGACACGATACGGAAGAATGTGTCCACTTGAAGGATGAGATAGAAAGACTAATCCAACAAGGATACTTGCGCAATTTTGTGGCTAAGAATGGGGACGTAGCAACTCGAGAGAGATCACCTAAGAAGCGATCTGAAGTTGATCCCCAAAAAGAAGAGCTCTGGGCGAGAGGGGGCGGGGGTAGACAATCACCCCGACCCGATCCCCCGGGAGGCATGATCCTAAAGAAGATAACCTACCCGGGAAGAGGGTCATAAACATGATCGCAGGAGGACTGCAGGGGCGATTCTACTAATGCGAGGAAACGAAACAAGAGATCAATAGAATTCCTGGGGAAAAAAAGAAGTTGGAGGTTTTAAATGTGCAAGAGGACTCCATCACGTTCAATGACCTCGACCAAGAGAGGTGGAGATGGGCCAGAATGACCCAGTAGTAATTAGCCTGGATATAGCAAATTTCAGCGTGCAATAGGTCCTGGTCGGCAATGAAGCTCGGCGGATGTGATATTTTTGGATGTATTAAGAAAGATGGAGCTAGACGTGTCCACCATCAAACCGGTGAACACCCATACGGGATTTGGAGGAAGCGAGATTGTCCCGTTGGGAACAATAGATTTGCCTACATCCTTGGGACGGGATCCTTGTAGGAAAACAGTCATGATGAAGTACTTAGTGGTTGACGCGCCATTCACATACAATGTGATATTGGGACGCCCGGGGTTAAATCAATTTAAAGAGGTCGTATCTACCTATCACCTGAAAGTGAAATTTCCCACCAAGTATGGGATATGAGAGGTGAGGGGGGATCAAAAAAGTGCAAGGGAATGCTATAACCTCTCGCTGAAAAAGAGAGAACCAGAAAAGGTAACCCCCAGGTAGAGGGGAGCGATGATGCAAGAAGCAGAAGAGGCACCCAAAAAGAAGCCGAGGCAAGAGGCTAAGAGGGGAGAGTATAGGGTGAAACCTTCTGAAGAATATAAGATCATTGAATTAGAACCAGAGAATTCAAGCAAAACGACACGAATAGGATCGCGAGATGGACCCGACGATGGAGGTATTGCTAATTGAGTTCTTCGGGGAGAATGTGGATATATTTGTGTGGAAACCGTCGGTTGATTAGGATCGACCCAAGGGTGATGGTTCACCGATTGAGCGTCGACCCGATGCCAAGCATATCAAGCAAAAAAAGAGAAATTTTGGAGAAGAAAAGAATAGAATTATAAAAGGAAGAGGTAGATAAGCTCCTGGACGCGGGGTATGTGGTGGAGGTCAATACACGGACTGGTTGTCAAATGTGGTCTTAGTGGCGAAACCTCATGGGAAGTGGAGAATGTGTCGATTTCACCAATCTAAATCAGGCATGCCCAAAGGACCCATACCCCTTACCACGAATTGATACCCTGGTAGACTCCACATCAGGAAGCGCATTATTAAGCATGATGGATGCTTATCAAGGATACCACCAAATATTTATGGCTGAGGAGGATCAGTTAAAAACTTCCTTCATCACGGAGCATGGAGTCTATTGTTATCGAGTAATGCCCTTTGGTTTGAAGAACGCAGGAGCCACCTACCAGAGGTTAGTAAATTTGATGTTCAAAGATTGCATAGGCAAAACTATGGAGGTCTATGTTGACGATATGTTAGTCAAAAGTGCTAAGGAGGCAGATCATGTGAAGGATGTGGAGAACGCATTCGCTATCATGAGATCTTACGGCATGAAGTTGAACCCAGCAAAGTGCACTTTCGGGGTGAGGGGAGGAAAATTCTTAGGGTTTATGGTACACGAGAGGGGTATTGAAGCGAACCCAGAAAAAATAGATGCAATCCTCCAGCTAGGACCACCTAGAAGCGTGAAAGATGTACAATAGTTGACGGGAAAAATAGCGTCATTGAACAGGTTCATCTCAAGGTCAGCCGATCGAAGTTTGCCTTTTTTCAAAATCCTAAGGAACATGAAAAATTTCCAATGGGATGGAGAGTGTGATAAAGCTTTTGAAGAACTAAAAACCTACCTGATGACAGCACCACTACTAGCTAAGCCCGAACCAGGAGAGCTATTATACTTGTATCTGGCGGTGTCACCAAAGGCGGTGAGTTTGATTCTAGTTAAGGAAGAAAGTGGGGTACACAAGCTTGTGTACTATGTAAATAGGATCTTTGCGGGGAGCGGAAGAAAGGTACTGGAGGTGGAAAAATTAGCCCTCGCATTGGTGGTGTCGGCCGGGAGGCTAAGACCTACTTCGAGTCTCATGAGATAGTGGTTTTAACAAACCACCCTCTTGCAAAGCAGATCTTGGTCGGCTAGAACTATCGGGAAGAGGCTGGTGAAGTGGTCAGTAGAGTTGGGAGAATTTGATATCAAGTAACAATCTAGAACATCGGTGAAGGCTCGGTGTTGGCGATTTCACAATCGAAAACGCGTCGGCATGCGAGGAGTAGAGGAAAAAGAACCCAAGGCCACTTGGATAATGCACGTGGATGGATCCGCTTCAAAAAAAGGGGGGAGGGAATACATTTTCAAGGGCAGGGGGAGTTTGAGTTCGAGGTCGCGGTGAGGTGGAGTTCAACATCACCAACAATGAAGTGAGTATAAAGCCTAACGCTAGCAGGTAGAGATAGCAAAAAAGTTAAAAAGTCAAGAACTTGGTGATATTTACGGATTCCCAATTAGTCACTAAGCAAATCGATGGCACGTATGAGAAAAGAAAAAACCATGACAGAATAATTTGGCTAAAGCAAGGGTTACTCAAAGAATTTGAGAGTGTGCAGATCCAACAAATCCCAAGAACGGAAAATGAGAAGACGGATGCCCTTGCAAGATTTGCTAGTCATCGGGAACCAGAATCAAGAAAGGTGACGGTATTCACCGCAGATAAGCCAAGCATCCAGGTAATTCGACCTCATACCTTTTAATTTGGAAGGTGATTTGGCTCTTCATAGAGATAAAGGCAAGTTGGATGGATGAAATAAAAAAATATCTAGAGCGGAGACCTCCGATGAGGCGATGAGGTAGAGAAGGTTACTTAGAAGAATTCGCTTCACTTTATTAGATGGGGAGTTATAGAAAAAATCCTTCCGGGGACCTTGGTTGAAATGTTTGAGGCGATCAAACCATGTACGTGATGGAGGAGATTCATGAAGGAATTGTGGGAACCACTCGGGAGGACGAGCCCTAGCCCAAAACATTCTAAGGCGGGATATTTTTGGCCTTCATTGGTCAAGGACTGGTGAATTTGCAAGAAGGTGTGAAAGGTGCCAAATATTTGCTAATGTTTCCCACCACCCCGTGCCCTTGGACCCGATCGAGGTGTCGTGTCCATTTGATCGGTGGGGGATAGACATAGTGGGTCCTTTTCCTCGAGCGAAGGCTCAAAAGAAGTTTTTAATAGTAGCGATTGACTACTTTTGAAGTGGATTGAAGTCAAGCCTTAGCAAAATAACCGAAAATAAAGTTATGAACTTCATACGGAAGAATATTGTGTGTCGTTTTGGATTACCCAGTGAGTCTTAATTTTAGACAATGGGACGCAGTTCCAAGGAAAGAAGATTAAGTTGGTGCCAGGAGATGAAGATTCAACAACACTTTACATCGTAGAGGGAACCCCGGGCTAATGGTGGACGGAGGTAGCAAATAGAATATTGTTGCAACATTTGAAGACACGATTGGAAGCGGCTAAGACATATTGGGTAGATGAGTTACCGGGAGCCCTATGGGCCTACCGAACAACACCAGGACCTCGACAGGGAAACTCCTTTGGGTTAGTTTACGGATCCAAGCAATAATACCAGTGGAAATTGGGAGGCATCACTCCGAGAACGGTATGACCCGACTCGAACGGCCGAGGTAGGGGAGCTTGACCTGGATGTGATTGAAGAGAAAAGAGATCGAGGCCTTCCTCAAAATCCAAATCGGCTAAGAATAGGATCAAGCACCTACGACAAGAGAGTGAAGAGCGAGAAATTTCCAAGTGGGGGACCAGGTGTTGAAAAAGGTGGAGGTATCAAGCACGTAGGTAAGCTAGACCCCGATTGGGAGGGACCTTACAAAGTAACAGAGATCTTGAAGAGGTACTTATCGCCTTGAAGACGCGAAGGAAAGCCACTACCACGACCCTGGGCGAACGTGCACAACCTTAGAAAATTTTATGCTTAAGTATTTTGCTTCACCTTTTTTGCCGGCCAAGTTTAATGGTTAATGACCTCGTTTTCTTAAAAATGAGCAAGAATCGTATGAATTGTTTATTTCCTTATTTTCATATTATTAAATATATTTAAATTTAGGAGACCTAAGAGCTCAAGCCAGCCCAAGAGGCCCATGTCTTGAATAAGAACCTCGAATAAGCCAAGTGAAAGGCACACTGCCAGGAGGTTCACAGGAGGAGTTCATCAAGATTTCTGAAAAAGATTAATTGAGTTTATCTGAAAAAGATAAAATTAATCGAAAAAGATTAATTGACTACTTATCTGAAAAAGATAAAATTAATCGAAAAAAGATTAATTGACTACATTACTTATCGAAAAATATTAAATTAATCGAAAAAGATTAATTGATTACTTATCACGAAAAAGATAAAATTAATCGAAAAAGATTAATGGACTACTTATCGAAAAAGATAAAAGTAATCTAAAAAAGATTAATTGACTAAAATAATGACATTAATCCCAAGGAGTTTATCATATAACAAAAGCAATCGTAAAGCATAAAAATGCGGTTCTATTACAAAAACAATGCGTAAAGCGTAAAGTGACGTTTATTACAAAAGCAATCAATAAAGCGTAAGACATGCGTTTATTACAATAGCAAAGCATAAAGCATCGAAGGCAAAGACGGATAAGGCAAGATAGGCGGCGGTTAGGGTAGGCAGATAAGGCAAGAGGTTAATGTAGTGCAGTGCCGAGACCCATCACCCCCACCCTCCACGCCTTTAGCGCGAAGATCTGCCTCGTCATCCCGTGAGCCAAGGTCTTCGCCATATTCCTCTTTCACGAGAAAAGTAAACTCATCCTCCTCGGCCCTCGCCTTCATCGTCGTGCTTCGGGTTTCTAAGTTCTCATCCTTCAAAGGTGTCGGTTAGGTCAAATCAAACCCATGAACAAAGCCCTTTAACCACAATTTGGCGGCATTTTATGAAGCCATTGAGTTCATAGTTGGCGTACCAGTTAGCAATCGCGACGCCGGTGGCCGACTTCCCGAAATCAATAGCTCCTTGCATGCGAGCCTCTTGTACTTTATTTTTAAAATCTTCGAGCCCTGGTATTCAAGAAAACCGGTCTACCGGCTTCAAAAGAGTCCCTCTAAGCATCGGCTAAACCCTTCTTGCCATCATCTAGTTGGGTTGCGGTGGTGCGTAATGAGACCTTCAAATTTTCTATCTCGTGATCCCGATCCTGAAGGAAGCCTCAAACTCCTCCAGGACATCTTCTCTAAGTGAAGTCCTCGGATCTTGTTCCATCTTGGATAGACGCTCCTCACAAGCTAGCCATTGGTGTTGATAATTGGTTGCTGAAGAGTCATTTGGTGAATCATAGCCAAATTCTACAAAAAAAAAAAAAGTCACTTTAAGTAATGAAAAGGAAATAGGAAGTCAAATACGAGTAAAGCTCACCATCATAGCATTATGAGCAATGCCTTTCTTCAAGTTGGGTCATGCCAAAGCCTTGGACCCCAATTTGATCCGGGGAGTAGACAATGCTTGTACAACTCGAAAGAGTCACCCCCTTAGGTGAGCGAAAAAGCAGAACTATCGTGGTGATGTTCCAATTGGGTATGACCGAGAACTTGGACGCGATAGGAGGACGCGATACCCCCCACCCCTTCTCGGTTGTCAGAAGATCGGCCAAAAGCTTCTCTCTCGCTCACGAAGTTTCGCCATGATCTCATCGAAACTCCCCTGAAGGAGCACGAAACCAAAGGACGAGGTGAGACGAGAGACCTTGGGCTAGGTCTAAAGAACTTCTCCACCATGGGATCCCTCCTCTTACGGTCTCTTCCTCTTCTCCCCCTTGAGGGGGAGGAACCCTCCCGGGAATTGTTTCAAGTTGATGGGAAGGGTAGGATTTCCATGTTGCTCCTCGGTAGAGATTCTGCCCGAATCTCATCATGGGAGGACGAAGGATTGACTTCGGGCGTAGAAACACTTGTGGAGGCGAGGCGGGGAGGTAGCGGGCACGGGAAGCCCTCCTTTCTTGGCAAGTTGGGCCTTCGTTTGCTTGGCTACCATAGAAGCACGAATAGCCATCTCTGCGAAAGAACAAGAAGCATTAGTATTAGTACCGCAAAATAAATAAAAGTAGAAATTTAAAAACAATTACCAAGAGTTCGGTCAAAGACGGGTGCGGGCTAAGCCCATGATGGAGAGTATATCCTCTGTAAGTAGCTTGGATGTCTTGAACCATCGCTTAGTTAATTTACGGGGGAAACGAATGTATCATCCCGAGGTTGGAGACCCAGGGCCGGGGTCGAGGTCTAGCTACCCTCCACACCGAAGACGCCTTCCAAGGGTGATCCGGGAGGCCGAACATACACAAAAGAGTCTTTCCAACTCCCAAGGCAGGAAGGAGGCTTGTCAAGTAGTTTACAATGAGGCTTAGGAGTTAGATAAAAAAAAGTCTACCTCACCCGTCTTGGTAGAAGAACTCATAGAGTAAAGAGACCAAAAATGTACGAAAGAAGGATTCACATTAAAAAGCGCATAATAATGATAAATCCCAAAATATGTCTATAGGAATTGGGTATCAGTTGAGCAGGGCTAACATCTAAACCCACCAAAATATTTTCTACGTCATCAGAAAGGGGAAACCTGAGCCCTGCCTCTAGGCTAGCCACATGAAAAGCAAGGCATTGGGAAGGAGGTTTATCCATCCTATCTTCGGGACTATGTATCAAGATCTCATGGTCATCACGGAATATAAAATTTTCTACGAAGAGAGGTATCTCATGAGCCTCTACGGAAGACTTAATAAGAGCCAAAGGGTAGATATTTCAGATCTATCTCACTACCGCGATTGGAAGGGGAAGAGCTAGTGAAGCGACCACGACCCGACCAGAATCCGATTTGGAAAAACTAGAAGACATTAAAAGAGGGGAAATGATCTACACCGTAATAAAGGGAAGATGATGAGCCCGATCTTGAAAAGAAACCCTAGGGGTGAGTAGAGGGCGACCCGATGCGATCACGATGCTGAATAGCGAGGATGACCCCGACGCGATGTGCTAACGGCGATGCGTCGCGAAGCCCCAACGCGATCGTTGGCGGACAAAGCGATGCGATAGCAACGCGCGAAGCGTCGCGATCGGCGAGGCATGGGCGTGCGTGACCGAAACGCGATGTGCAATCGCGACCCGAAGCGTGCGTGGCGATCGACGACATGTGAGGCGACGCGATGCGATGTGTGATCTGCGCGCAGAACCGACGATGATGCGCGCGATCCCGAAGCTTGGGCAGATGGGAGGTGAAGCGAAGCGGCGATCGCGACCCCGAGCCTGGCAGATGTGATGCGATCCAACCCCCGCGCGACAATGCGATCAAGCCGGCGAGCGGTGAGGCGACGCGATGTGCGATCTGCGCGACGAGAAGCCTACCAGACGGACAAGAAATTTTGTAGATGAACCCACCCTTTTTCTTATGAGGTAGAATAAATGAAAACTTACCCCTTGTTAGTATTTATCACCCATGGAGAACCACATTCAACGAAGCGAGATCTAAACTTCTTTTATTTTCTAAATAAAAGAAGTTGGGAGTAATGATAAACTAATAAAGTGATTTTACCACTTTACCCTTAAAGAAAAAAGAAAATCAAGCGGCTAAATTTGCTAGGATCGCGGATGCTCACGGTCAGGTAAACCCGACCCGACCAATAAACCGAACCGGACGCCGAACCCGAACATATGAACGCCATTGATTCTCTAACACCAGGACTCCCGATGATGCCACGTGTAAAGTAAAGTAAGCACTAATCGAGATTACTATAAATAGCCGGTAAATATTTAGAAGGTCAATTTTTACACTGTTCATTTTAAGCGCTTTCGCTCTTTTACTTTATTACCTCACGACCCGATCGACTTAAGCATCGGAGGGCCTTAGCCGGGAGCCATCGGCTAGCCTAACGTGTGTTCGTGTCTCGGTCGCCCACATACAAACTGAGAAGCTTGACCCGAGGTCCAGGCCGTGGAGAGCCCAGGTAGTGATTTTATTTGGTTAAATCAAAGATAAAATCGTACATCCTTTTGAATATATTTGTGATGCATTCATTTGGCTAATCTTTAGGGCATCTCAATGCCACATTTATAAATGTTGGAATTGGTCTTTGATAAATGGGGTGTTGACCCGATTTTGACCAATTAATTAAGTGGTTTCCATTTGTGAAAAATAGAATTAAATTATTTGTAAAAATTCTACTAAGAGAGTGGATGAGAATAGCATTTGGAATTTCTCAAAATCGATTCCGAGTGAATGAGAAATTAATCTTTAGAAATTAGCCACTTAATACAAATAAATGGTATGGAAAATGGAAAATGTGGGGGAGGAGAGATGCTCCATCCCACATAGGAAAAGGGAGGCAAGGTTGCACACTTTATATATCCCAAGTTGGACATATAGGTTTGGGCCCTTGGGGGCACCCAAGTTTTTAAAGGGGTGAGGACCTACATGCTTGTGGGTTTGGTTCAAAGCATACACGCGCGCGTGCCGCCAGCCGGCTTGGCCCGGCCTGGCCCGGGTCGGGGCCGCGGGCTTGGGCTTGGGCTTCAAGGCCCTTATTCTTTTGGACCAACTGCCGAAGTTCGAACAAATAAGAAGACGGCGTCGAGAAGTGGTGCACACGCCCGTCTTTAGCCGTGCGCCGAAGGTTGTCGAAAATGTGCCTTTCGAGACGCCCATACATGATTTTCCGTCACGGGCACGTATATTATTAACGTCCCGATGAATCGGAAATATACGAAATAATCAGATAACAAAAATCGAGCATTGCATTCTGCACATTGCCCATTTCCTCCTTGATAGCTTGAAAGTTCTCAAACATTTGTTGTTCGGTTTTTCTTTGTCCGCTAACCGGGGATTGAATAAAGTCATTGTATCTTAGAGGCGGCGTCGGGAACCGTAAGCACTCAGTATACGGAGCGTTTTCGTCTTGCGATTGTTGGGGTTGGCTGCTGCTCCCGCTCACGGCAAATGGCCGCCCAAGTTTTCCGGCGCTGACTTCAAACGTTGGCAACAAAAGATGTTGTTCTACCTCACCACCTTGGGGTTGGCTCGTTTTACGAAAGAGCGACCCCCGTCTTGTCGTTGGAGAAGACAAAGTTGATAACAACCACGAGAATCGCTATGGATGCTTGGCATAACGGTGATTTTCTATGTCGCAACTATGTCTTGGCGGCTAGACGACACTCTCTACAACGTCATAGCACGTTCAAGGCGTCCAAAGCGTGGGAGTCCCGGAGAAGAAGTACAAGACGGAAGATCGGCACAAAGAAATTTGTTGTCGGCAAATTCTAGAGTATAAGATGGTTGACACAAGACGGTGATCGGCCAAGTTCGGGAGATTCAAATCATCCTTCACGACTTAAGAGTCCGAAGGGATGATTTTGAATGAATCCTTCCAAGTGGCTGCAATAATCGAGAAGTTGTCGCCATTGTGGAAGGATTTCAAAAACTACCTCAAGCACAAGCGCAAAGAGATGGGGCTTGATGATCGATTGTTAAACCGCCGATCGAAGAAGACAACCGAAAATTAGATGTGAAATCCAGACGGAATGGGAATGGAGGCTAAGGCTAATCTTGCGAGAATCGAGCACTAGCAAGAAACGCAAGCACTACGGGAAGGAAAAAGGAAAAGCCAAAAAGTTTAAGGGGAATTGCTACAATTGTGGCAAACCGAACCACATGGCGAAGGATTGCCGACACCCAAAGAAGGGCAATCAAGGTGGCAACCAACAAGCCAATGTGACGGAGGACAAGTCGGTTCCAATAGACTTGTCGGAGCTCGATCTATCCGTTGTTGTGTTTGAAGCCAATATGGTGGATAACTTGAGGAATGGTGGATAGATAGGGGCTACTCGTCACATTTGTGCCGACAAGGAGATGTTCTCCTCCTACACTCCGATTAATGGAAGGAAGTTGTTCATGGGGAACTCTTCGACTTCCAACATCGTTGGGCTTGGGAAAGTGGTGCTCAAGATGACTTTCGGGAAGGAGCTTACGCTTGTGGATGTGCTACATGTCCCGGACATCCAAGAATTTGGTTTCGGTCCTTTGCTTAGCAAGGCCGGGTTTAGACTAGTGTTTGAATCCGACAAGTTTGTAATGACCAAGAATGGTCTTTTTTTATGTAAAGGCTACCTTGATAAGGGCACATTTTAAAATGAGTGTAATGTCATTTTTTCCGCCAAGAGGCGAAGAATAAAACTATTACTTGTTTACTTGTTGGATTGTTCTAATTTATGGCATGATAGATTAGGACATGTAAACTTCAACACAATTAAAAGGTTAGTGAATGCGGAATTAATACCTACGTTTAAAACCGATTTACAAGACAAATGCGAAATTTGTGTTGAAGCAAAATTGGCCAAGGCACCGTTTTATTCGGTAACAAGAAGTACCAAACCACTTGAGTTAATTCATACGGATGTGTGTGATTTAAAACTTGTGCAAACTCGAGGTGGGAAAAAGTACTTCATAACGTTTATAAGACGATTGCACAAGATATTATTACGTGTACGGTGTATCTCTTGAAAGCAAATATGAAGCTTTAGTAGCTTTTAAGACTTATAAGAATGAAGTCGAAAATCAGCTTAATTTGAAAATTAAGATGATTCGAAGTGATAGAGGCAGAGAGTATGTTGCTCCGTTTGAGGAATTTTGCTCGGAAGTGGGTATAATTCATCAAACGACTGCACCTTACTCACCTCAATCAAATGGAGTTGCAGAGCGCAAAAATCGTACTCTTAAGGAGATGATGAATGAGATGTTGTTAAGTTCTGGCTTACCCCAAAACTTGTGGGGGGGGAAGCCATACTTTCTGCAAACTACATTCTTAATAAAATCTCACACAAAGGTAAAAACGAAACTCCATATGAGTTATGGAAGGGACGTAAACCGTCATATAAATACCTCAAAGTGTGGGGGTGTTTGGCTAAAGTCGAAATACCTAAGCCGGAACAAGTAAGAATCGGTCCAAAGACGATCGATTGTGCTTTCATTGGATATGCTAATAATAGTAGTGCACATCGCTTCTTAGTGCACAAGTCGGCAATTCACGATATAAATGAAGGTATGATCATTGAATCAAGGAATGTTGTATTCTTCGAGAATATCTTTCCGAATAAAGAGCGGAAAGAAGAAAGTTCGAGTAAACGGACTTTGATCTTGCAAGGTTACCTCAAAGTGATGATGAAGAGGAACAAGACGCATGATAAAAGGACAAAAGTAGCTAAGTCTTTTGGTCGATTTTCTAACTTATATGTTAGAAAACGAACCGAACTATTCAAGAAGCATTGTCTAGTCAAGCTCCTCTCGGAAATAAGCTATCAATAATGAGATAGAATCCATCATGCAAAATCACACTTGGGAGTTGGTTGATCTCCCACCGGGTTGCAAACCTTTAGGTTGCAAGTGGATCCTTAAAAGGAAGTATAAAGCGAGATGGATCTATCGACAAGTATAAAGCCCGATTGGTAGCTAAAGGGTTTAGACAAAAGGAGGGATATGACTTCTTCGATACATATTCTCTATCACGAGGATTACGTCCATCCGTGTTCTCATTGCTATTGCGACTTTGCATAACCTTGAGATACATCAAATGGATGTTAAGACTACCTTCTTGAATGGTGAGCTTGAAAAGGAGATCTATATGGAACAACCGAGGGGTACGTTGCACCCGGTCAAGAGCGAAAGGTATGTAAACTTGTTAAGTCACTTTATGGACTAAAACAAGCACCTAAGCAATGGCATGAAAATTTTGACTTGACTATGAAGTCAAACGGTTTCAAGATCAACGAATGTGACAAGTGTGTCTACATTAAAGGTACTACAAATGATTACGTCATAGTATGCCTTTATGTGGATGATATGTTGATTATGGGTAGTAGTCATGATTTAATCATGAATACTAAGAACATGTTGAAGAAAAACTTTGACATGAAGGATATGGGATTATCGGCGTTATTTTAGGGATTAAAATCTCTAGAACTTGAGATGGAATTGTCTTGTCACAATCTCATTATGTCAAAGCATACTCGAGAAGGTTTAATGCTTTTGATAATCCTCCAAGCTAAGACACTTGTAGATCTAAGTCTACACTTGGCCAAGAATAGGCGAACCAGTTTCCGGTTTGGAATATGCAAGGGTAATTGTGATCGATGTACTTAACGGATTGTACACGTCCAGACATTGCATATTTAGTGAGCAAACTAAGTAGGTTCACAAGTAACCCAATCACGGATCTGGAAAGCCGTGACAAGGGTGATTAGATATTTAAAGTATACCATGAACTATGGAATACTTTATACGAGATATCAGCAGTATTAGAAGGATCTTGTGATGCCAATTGGATATCGGACACAAAAGACTCCAAGTCCACAAGTGGATTTGTTTTCACAATAGGTGGAGGAGCGGTGTCGTGGAAGTCTTCTAAGCGACGTGCATAGCTCGGCCCACTATGGAATCCGAGTTCATTGCTTTGGATAAAGCTAGAGAAGAAGGTTTGAATGGCTTAGAAACTTCCTAGAGGATATTCCGTCTTTGGAATAACCCGGTAATTTTTCTTTGTTATGATCATTGTGATAGTCAATCGGCAATCGGAAGGGCACAAAGTAGTATGTATAATGGTAAGTCTAGACATATACATTGGAGACACAATACCATTAGGCAGTTGATTTCAAAGGAAAGCCTTGCGGATAAAACTACGAAAGGCATTAATCGAGATCAATTGTATAAAGCTGTTAAGGGAATGGGTTTAAAATCCACAACTTAAAGAATGTTCATAGCGGTAACCCAACCTTGTGAATTGGGGATCCCAAGACCTTGGTTCAATGGGACAACTAAGTTATGAATGTTGGTGAACACTTGGAAAATGTGTTAGCTCATTCTCGATACATCAAGTGTATGTAAACCTGTGAATGTGGTGAGTTTAAGTTTAAGACTTTTAATGATTCTATACCGAAAGGTGGAGTATTGCAGGATACTCTTCAATAGGAGATCACCTATATAAGTGAGAAGTAATGCCGCTTCAAAAGAAACACTTATGAACCTAAGATATGGTCAGGGTAGAAATGGACACAACGTGAGAACAACAAGTGTTAGAGTTGTTATTGTGTAAATATTGTTGTCTTGGTTTAAACAAACGGTTGAGTAGTTCAAGACATCGCGTCATTAAGCGACTAGTAAATCCGATAGTATTTTACTAAGGAAGGTTCAAAGTCACAAGTTACCTATCCTTATGCAATAACGATTCGCCGAGACTTTCAAGCGAATCTGCATACACGCATGCATTAATTTCATTCATGTGGGGGATTGTTGGAATTGGTCTTTGATAAATGAGGTGTTGACCCGATTTTGACCAATTAATTAAGTGATTTCCATTTGTGAAAAATGGAATTAAATTTTTATAAAAATTCTACTAAGAGAGTAGATAAGAATAACATTTGGAATTTCTCAAAACCGATTAGGGTGAATGAGAAATTAATGCTAGAAGTTAGCCACTTAATACAAATAAATGGTATGGAAAATGGAAAATGTGGGGGAGGAGAGATGCTCCATCCCACATAGGAAAAGGAGGCAAAATTGCACACTTTATATATCCCAAGTTGGACATATGGGTTTGGCCGTTGGGGGCACCCAAATTTTTAAAGGGGTGAGGACCTACATGCTTGTGGGTTTGGTTCAAAGCACACGCGCGTGCCGCACGCTCGGGATCGGGTCCGGTCGTGGGCGTGGGCCATGGGTGCCATGGGCTTGGGCTTGGGCTTCAAGACCCTTATTCTTGTTGGACAAGAACCTTTAAAATAATTAATTAATTTTTATAATTAATTAAATTAAATAGATTTAATTAATTTTTGTAATTAATTAAATCGAGTTCAACAGGGAAAAAGTTCGGCCCCACAAGATGGGCGGGAGCACGGCCCGTGCGGTCGGGTCGTGCTACTCTGCCGAGTTTCGAACAGCGCCAGATGGGGGAGCATGGCCGTGCGGCCGGTCGTGCTCCTGCTTAGAAGGTTGGTGCCGAGTGCAAGACGGCGGCGCACGCCCGTGCATCAAGCCGTGCGCTCCTCGAACAGTGCGTCATTCACCGAAAATGTGCCTTTTCGAGCCTATAGACGCGATTTTCCGTGCGGGCACTTGCTTGCCTATATTATTAACGTCCCCACTGATGAATCAGATATATACGAAATAATCAGATAACAAAAATCGAGCATTGCATTCTGCATATTGCCCATTTCCTCCTTGATAGCTTGAAAGTTCTCAAGCATTCTGTTGTTCGTTGTTGTTCGATTTTTGATTTGTCGCTAACTTAGAACTCTATAAAGTCGTTGTATCTTAGAGGCGGCGGAATCGGAAGCACACTCGGTATACGGGGCATTTTTCGTCTTGCGGAGATCGTATCTATCTACGGGACCTCGACTTTGCCTATACATTATCCAGCCATTTATTCACATACGTAAAACCTTCACCTTACATAAATATACCCAACAATAAAAACCTCTAAAAACCTGTTTTTTGATGGAACACATGGTGCCACATCATAAGAACCTAAAAAAGAAAAAACCTCACATTTCTCTCCACAATCTGAAAATATCTAAACGATATTTTTGTGGACTCTACACTCCCCACTATAGAAGAAATTGCTCTTTTGGCCCCATAAGAAAAGGGTCAAGCATTTTTAGTCCCACAATTTGCATTTTTTGTTCCAATTGATTTTTTTCAACACATTTAGTCCCATATGATTCAAAAGTTGTAATTTTAGTCCCAAAACTAACGGAAAACTTAACTGACCGTTAACTCTATTCTTATGGGACCAAAAGTGTATTTATCCGAAAACTAATAAAAAAAGAAAAAAATATTTGAAAAATCTGAAAAATTATCTAAAAATTTTGAAAATTGTTTCAATAAATTTGAAATTATTTATAATTTATTAAAAACATTATAAAAATCCAAAAAGTTATTTTAAAATTTGAAAATCTAAAATAAAAAAACTCAAATTTATTTTTAAAAAGTTGTTTTTAAAACTAAACGATGTTTTAAAAATCTTAAATTTTGTTTAAAAACTAAAAGTTGTGTTAAAAATATGACAATTATATATTAAAAATAAATTCAATATAAAATTAAAATTGGGAAATTGTTTAAAATATGGAAATTTGTCTAAAAATCTAAAAAATAGATTAAAAGCTGAAAACTAATGAAGACTTTTAAAAATTCTTTGTAAAATCCAAAAGGGCAAAAACGTAGAATTTGTTTACAAAACTAAAATTATTTAAGAAAATCTAAAAATTAAAAAATATTGAAATTTGATTTAAAATTTCCAAAATTTGTTTAAAAGTCTTAAGGTTGTTCCAAAATCGGGATATTAAAATCGAACATCATTTAGAGGATTTCCAAAACAATGTCTTAAAATTTTAAAAAGAGTTTTGGGTTTTTTTCCCGAAATTCCTAAAATTATCTTCAAAATATTTTAAATGGATGGATTTTAAAGAAGGATGGATGTTTTAGTTTCTCAACAATTTTTATATTTTATTTTTATAACTTTTGCATTTTAAAATAGGTTTTTCAAGGGTTGCTTTGTCGAGCAATGTGGTGTTGGTTATGCTTTTGAGACTTAGTTTTTGGGCAATGATGGCTATCTCTTTGTCTTTCATAAAGGATGGCATAAATTTTTGGTTGGAGTGATTTCTACGTATGTGGTTCATCTTTAAAACCAAATTCTTTCAGATTAATTAGCGTTTTTACGGGACAATGGCCCTACACCCTTCATCTTATATCTCGATGGAATTTGTGGTTTCTCACATTTATCGGGGGCCATTATCTAATGACGTTTGGCTTATTTGGCATAGCACAGGATAATTCATTGGTGGGTTTTCTCCACCTCTGACATCGGTTCAACGCTCTTATCTAGTCTTCTACTTTGGAAGATTATGTTGGAAGATCTCAATATAGATTTGTTAGATAGTTCCGATTTGTTTCGTTTTTTGTGGAGTGGTTGTCTTCTTTGGCTCCTTATGGTTTATGTTTTTTTTTTTCCAGGTCAACTCATTTTCCTTCCAAGAGTTTTTCATAAGGATGGATAGGTTTGCTTTGGAAGGTTTTAACAAGGCCCAACTTTAAGCTACATGATCGGCTTGTGATTAGGACTCACATTTTTTCTTTCTTTATATATATTTTCCATTTATTAAAAAAATTGACTTTTTTTAATATTTTTAGACTTTTTTAAACAAATTATCATATTTTTATATTTTAATTTATTGATTTTAAAATTTTTTTGGATTTTTATAACTTTTTTAATGAATTGCAAATAGTTTTAAATGTTATTGAAATAATTTTCAAAATTTTTAGATAATTTTTCAGATTTTTCAAATATTTTTTTTCTTTTTTATTAATTTTCGGATAATTGCACTTTTGGTTCTCCAAGAATAGAGTTAACAACGAAGTTAAGTTTTTCGTTAGTTTTGGGACTAATATTGCAACTTTGAATCGTATAGGACTAAATGTGTTGAAAAAATCAATTGGAACCAAATATGCAAATTGTGGGATTAAAAGTGTTTATGTTTTTTTTTGGGGAAACAGGACCAAAAGTGTAATTTTCTCCCCACTATAATATTGCATATCTTTATTATATTTTATATTTTATAATTTACACTCCCCACTTAAAATAATATCCAACCCATCATTAACTTTTACTTCAAAAAATAATTGTCAAAATGTGGTACCTGTGTATTGGTACCATTTTTTTGAGTTTTTTTAAAAAGCTTCATCCCACAATGGGATGAGCTTTCTTCATCACTTTCAAGTTCTCTTCTCCCAAAAAAAAAAAAAAAAAAAAAAAACTCCAAAAATCTGATTTTTATACATATGCCCTTAGGTTGTGAAATAATTGCCACTGTGTATTTTCATGTCTTCCAAGTTTTTATTGATTTGACTAAACCAATTATGAAGCATATTTTAAGGGACTATTAATACTTTTAGAGAAATTACTAATATTTTTAGGGGACTACTAATACTTTTTATATGAAAAATAATATTTAGCATTTGAGGTGACTACTAATATTTTGCGGGGAAGCTAATAATACTTTTTGAGGACTACTAATACTTTTCAAAAAAACTAATCATTTTTAGGGGACTACTAGACTATTAAATACTTTTGGGGGAGAACTAATACTTTTATGGAACGACTAATACTTTTCATGAGAAAAATTAGTACTTTTATGGGGGACTTACTAAAATAGCTTTAATAGGTTTTCAAAAAACACTATTCAATGTACTAATAATTTTTTGGGGGACTATTAATATTTTTCAACAAAACTAATACGTTTTTTAGGGTAGAAGTAATTCTATGTCACCGATAATATTACAAAAATACCACCAGATCGGTTTTGGGATTCGTCTAACTGATTTTGGCCCGTTAGACCATCTAACATAAGTTTTTGTGAAACCTCCTGATGTTTGGGCTAATTATTAAAAAATCCAAAGATTTTTCAAAACTTACAAAACTCCCCTTTAGATTTGTTCCATCTTACATTTCTCCCCTTCATATATAAAAAATATTTCAAAATATCATCTTATGTTTATCGGATATTACATTACTCCCTTAAATTTAAGACACAATTAAACTCGAGAATTTTTTTGTAATTTTCAAAAACTTGTTGATGTTTTTGTAATAAACCCAAACCTGAGGGGGCTTCTTGTAATTATCCCATTTTTATTATAATCCAAAATGGTTTGTTTTTTCATGCATACTCATATCACTCTTACATGGGTGTTTTTGTACTTCTGTCCCAAAAGCTAATTTTGAACATTTTTTTCCATCAAACACTTCAACTTTGATATTTCTAGCTTCTAGATTATATTTGCAATCTCAACTACTTTTGTTTCTACTACATTAAATCACTTTTTAATAAGCAAAAGTGTTTGCAAACACCTTAAAAATCACTTTATGGCATCTCCAATCCAACTTCAAATCCTACACTTTTACACCAAATATGCTAAAAAACTCTCTTCAACCCAACTCTATACCTTACACCAAATTTGGTGTAGTGAATAGTATTATACCAAATTTATGGAATATTGTATTACACCAAAAGTTGGTGTAAATGAATAGTGTTACACCAAATTAATACAATATTCCATATTTGCCCTCCAATTCTCTTATAATTCAAATTTAAATTCCAATTGTATCCTCAATTTGTATATAATTAATTCAAATAACATGGTTTTAATTATTAACATTTTCTATAAATAATAATTATTAACAACCAATTATAATTTAAACTGAAAGAGATACTATTACTATTATTAATTGTAATACCTATTTTTGTAATATAATTAATTGATGTAATATTAATTAAATGTATATTTTTAGTTAATTATATTAATAGTAATAAAATATAAGTAAATAAAATAATTGTATAAATAAATAAATTTGTTTACTATAAAATGAAAACGAAAGAATAAAATATTCATTTAGTGTAAGATTTGGTGTAATAGTTTAGAGATGGTTTTGACAAAATTACACCAAAACACCAAATTTGGTGCAATTTTTACAGCAAATTTGGTGCAATGTGTTGGAAATGGTCTTAGAGATAGCTTCAAATCTTTTTCGAGATCAAATATCACATCTATCAAATTGAATTATTCATCCTAAGTGGTCCAATTCGAATAGATAGTAGTGTATATGCCTTACAGTTTCATAATATAGATATCTTAGTTAGGACTTCACAATGGATTTTATTGTACTTTATTTAATATATTTTATTTCGTGGTCATGATACTGGCGTTTGGCTAAGTAATATATCATCCATTATGATTTCAAGAAAACCCATAGCTCAAGGAGATGTTCATCAATAGGCAGAAGTCGTCTACAACACAGTACAAAGATCAGTTCTAAACTCTGTAAATGTTCTGAGTATGGAACAGATGACTTCTAATAAGCTATAAACACTAGAGCTAATTACAAATACAACCCTTAAAATTTACGCTAGTTACATAAAAAAATCCAATAATTTTTCAAAATAACAAATACTGTGTTAACATATGTTTCTATTTTATAAATTGCAACTATTGAGGAGGTAGTTTGTAAAAAAACACAGACCTCAAGGTAGTAATTATAATTTCAAAAGATAAAAGGAGTTTTTCTTAATTAGACTAAACTTCATGGGTAGTTTTTGTAATTATCCTAAAGGCTATACTGTACATTTGAGATCACAAGATTACACTTTTGAGGACGATTAGCAACGAACCTAAGAATATTTTCACATGCATGCAAACTCCTTCGCCAGACAAACAACTAAAACGTAAACACACTAACCAACCATAACAATGTCAGTCCATTTTATACGCCCACCCATGCTTCTCCAGATATGCACTCACAGCTTCTTTTATGGCCAAATTTGACACCAGCTGAGATGGATAAAGCAATTCACGGGTAATCGGGTCGAATTTGCCCACCTAAAAGCGGCAAAAAAGCTTGAGGACAATTACACGCATTAAACTGATTTCAACTAAGAATAGCATCATTAAATTTACCTTTTGAAGATGGTCGAGAATCGCTGCTCTCTCGTATGTAACCCCACTTGGAGTAATTACAGGATCACGAAAGATATCTAAAGTGATTTTACAGCACAAATAATCTGGCACCTGAAATCGTTTAATCTGTATCACAAAAGTTGATAAGAGATAAATCATGTAAAAGTACGGGGATACTAATGCCCACCTCAGTTGGAGTGTCATTTTCAGCAGCTATGTTAAATACTCGGCCTAAAGCTTCCAACTGCTCTAGATTAGACTCGGCATTTTTTTCCTCTTCAAAACCTTCCGTTTGAGAAACATCAAGGAAATGTTTCTGATTCAAGGCTGCCTCGCATGCTTCTCTGGGTCACATAGTCGCATACACACATTAGCCATTAATAAAACAATATAAGATCAACAAATTTAATTAGGGTTAATTACAAAAAATACCTTTTGAGGTTCAGTCTAATTACAAAAAATCCAGTTATCTTTCAAAATTACATATACCCCATTGAGATTTTTTTCTATTTTATAAATTAAACCCTAAAGAGGGGGCTATTTATTAAGTACATACAAACCTCAAGGGGGTGTTTGTAATACCTTCAGCGGGTATTTGTAATTTTGAAAGATAAGTGGACTGTTTTGTAATCAGTTAGTTTTTGTAATTTACCCATTTAATTATCAAACGAAATAAAAGAATTGATGAAATACAACGAAAGATGCAACGAGGGACGAGTGAGGAGCATGAGATGATGAAAACAATACAACAAAGAGCGACGACGAAGAGTACGTGGCAATTACTTTAAGTTTTGGAGCTCCCAAGAGCGCTTGCTAGATTCATGTTCCCATACTAAGTATTTTGCTCTTGAAAGCTCCTCCCATATCTCCTCTACCATGTACCCCTTAGGGTTTGCACCCCTTCAAGGTCCAATGCCTAAAAGGTCATGTCAAACATAATCATAATCAAAACAAAATCCCCTTCTACAAATGTTAACGTAAGAGGATTATACTAACATCAGAAATGCTATTTTCATCCATCGTCTTGATATATCTCAATCATATAACAAGACGTGCCCAAATGAGATTACCAGTAAGAAATGAGCATAAAAACATATACAAACCTAAATATAAGAATTATCCACTCAGTTTACTTAAAGCAAAACTAGTTTAGAGCAGATAGCCGTTATATTAATGCACAATGTAAGAGGATGTGCCAGGTAAACAACCAAGCATCATATTACTTTTTAATAACTTTCTGACGATGGAGACTGGGGAGCCATCACACATACAAGGACTTCTGTTTGAATAGTTTCTGCACAACAAGACTAAAGCCCTTTCTTGAGTTTACATTAGAGTTAAAACACCACATAGATTTCCCTTAGCTCCGAGGTCATTTCAAATTGTTTGAATTCGAAAGAAAATTATTATTATTATTGAAACATTAAGGCTTTTAAATTGCTAAGGTTAAAACTAATATTTGAAATAAATATTGGTCCGTGCAATTCAACAAAGAAATAATTTGAATCTTTAAAAAATATCATTCATTTTTATTTCTGATATATAATGTACAAAAGCCTCTATGGTTGAAGTTCAAACATTCATTTGGTTATTATATCCAAAGCACAAACATGTAACTAGCACTGCAAAAAAAAGTACATGACCACATCAACCTAAAAGCTAAAATCTTCCCGCCACAACGGAACCACCTTATCCATAAAAAAGAATTAAATAAACAGAGAGAGAGAGAGAGAGAGAGAGAGAGAGAGAGAGAGAGAGAGAGAGAGAGAGAGAGCGTATAAACTGAGATTTCACTCATTAATACTTCATCTTTAAAGGATTAAAACCTCATACTTTTTCCAATTCCTTGACACCTTCAGCATATTCTGTCCTGTGTAGCAGTGCAAGACCAAGCATATAATGGGCCTGCCATTATACAAAGCACTAACTGCGTTAGACAGACATGGGACAAGCAAAATCAGACTTCTGCTAGTTTACTTCAGCAACAACACCATCTAGAACTAATTATTAGCAGGATCAGGAACTTCAAGGTAACTTATCAGAAGAAAATAGGCAACACATGGAGAATAACTGGTACTCATCCATGAAATCTATGCCAATGACATCAGTTAAGTACTAAAGGGAAGATTAGTTCTGAAAGCTATTGTGCAAACTCATGCAGCAAAACTAGACAAGCATGCTCTAGCAAGAACCAAATCAACAAGGAAAATGTAGGGCCCGAAGCATCATTTCATATGCTCGTGCCATTGTACGGTACAAACTATGTTCCAGAACAAACACTCAAGAATTTATAACTATTCAAGCAGAAAAATGTATATCACAACATTTAAGGTCATATGGTGTCCATTAGATTTAATTGAACAACAAGATTGAGAGCACAGAAATTCACTATGTCCTCTTCACCCAAATAAACAAAGAATTAAGCTCTTTTGTTGGACCTTACACATCTTTAATAAGGAAATATTGACTCTGAAAGTGGCTGATCCAAAGACATGTAGATTTATCAGATTCCTGAGACGTTGTGATAAAAATGCCATAAAATAGTTCAGACTAAGGAATTTCAGCAAGCCATATCACTTGGCCCTTACATTTCCTAAATCCTACATGGATGAAGATGAAACCCATAAATAAAGTGGGGATAAAAGCTACCAACCAGCCACGAGTGGTCATTGGTTATTCATGTGCACTGGAGCAGCTCTTTAGCAACCAAGCTTCGTTTCTTCAAAAGGATGACCATAAGTCTTATAATTTTTCAAAATAACTATGTATACACCAATTCGGAGCACCATATGGAAACCAATTTTTTCGGGTGAAGCATCTGCTCCAGATGATTAAGAAGATCAAATAAGACTTGGAAAAGTCAACAAAGATCAAGGCAACAGCCAAGTTAGTGAAAAATATCTAGCTTCTTGCACTTTAAAATGTATTGCTAGCAATTAAGAAATTAAGAATCACTTACACATCAATTTTAAGCCTGGAATCGCAAGTAGATTATTTGGGTTTTATCACTACATATGCCTGAAAGAGATCGGAAGTTTTGCAACGTGCTCTTGTTTTAACAGGCCACTCAGAAGATGAGTAATTATGGCATCTCAAGATCGACACTAATTATCCTAATAAAATGACATAGCAGCACCTATGTGTATGAGGTAATCCAATTTGCGATAAGAGAACAGCAAATTTATTCTATTTCGTCACCTTATACTGTGCCTATTACAAACATATTCTCAATTAATAACTATTGCTGTTAACAAAGGAAACCCATATAAAGCAAAGCCTTTTCATAAACATACATTTGGAGTGTTAAGCGAATTATTAAGTATATCCGAAAAATGACATACTATTGAACAAATAAAACGAGATGACACTCCATCTTTGAATTTATTTAGCAACTGCATTCTCTGAAATATATCTTCTAGATCTTGATTAGATTTTTTTCCACTCTCCTTCAACAAGGAAAGGTAACTGATGGAGAAAATGATTTTGTCATAAAAGCTACTTCAAAATGATATCCTCTAAGTGGATGGTAGTATATCATAAAAATACCCTAATAATACACATTGTTACACATTTCTCTGTTAATAACTTAAACTCCATTACTTGCCATTAGAAACACCCAATCACTTCCCATTTTTCCTCATCTTTCTTCAATCACTATTCATCAATTAAGAAACAGCATCTCAAGTTAATATATTCTAAGATGGCAGACTCCAGAAAAGCTTCCTAACAGAACTATTTCAATAGCATTTCCAAGTGTTGCACATGCTAACCAAACCATGTTTATGTCTATGTTGAGCATAAGCTATCTTAAAATAGCTGCATCATAAATATATGACCAATATGTTCATTATAGTCACTGGAAGTCAAACATATGATCATTTACGTCATGTTTGAATTATCTAGCCAACAGATCTTAACTAAGTCAAAAGTACAATTTAAAAACATTAAACCTTTTCGAGCCAGCCTTATCAAGTAGACTAGGGCTCTACTCCAATCTCTTTACACTTTCTCTTATTACTCATGTTAGCTTTGGTAAAGCTGCTAAAAAGGATGATCCAGAATCTAAATCTATCTGAAATTCCATCATTTGCCAGTGTTCCCCCTAAAAGGTTATAATCACCAAGTGGTTGGTTCAGAGTTTACTTTCTGTATTTCTTAGCACTAAAACATATACAGCCCTAAGAAAAGCATCAAATGGAGTTTATGTATGAGATACTATCAGAAAGCTTGCACCTACTTCTACTTTTCTCATATGTCATAAAAGCAATTACTTTTAAAATATATCTATCGTTTAAAAATCATAAAAATTCACAGTATGTGCTCAACCCTTGATGGTTTATTCCTAGGGTAAGTCTCAATGAGTTGTTCATCTCCCAGGTTTTAGTGGTCACTACATATCTAACATCAGACCGTCGAAAATTCTAGCAGCCATGACAACTACAAAACAACGAATCATTCAAACTTCTCACCAATCCACAAATCGGATTACACATGAAAACGACCCCAACTCACAATCATACACAGACAACACTTACATCACATTTTACCAGCAAACAACCAAATTGTCCTGGCATGAGCTAATGTTCAAATAATGGAAGAGTGAAGCCTCTGGGGAAAGAACAAGACATAATCCCTTCATAGTTCATGTAGCACCTTTTTTGGAATAAATGGACGAGCTTACATCTGAATTTTTTTCTCACAGAAAGATTTTTGTTTCCTTTTGAAACATTTTTCCTTTTACTCATTTTAACCAAGACAAGCCGAAAGTTGTTTGCATGTGTGTGTGTGTAATTTCCTTAGTCTTGGATAATTTCCTAAGCACTCCCGGATTTGTTATATACAGTCAGAACATAATATCGTCATTGGTTTAAATAACAGGTGCACTTGAACATCATTATGTTTCAATAAACAATGTTACTTCCGTGAGATGCTTTCTAAAACCAACTCCCACTAGGAGAGATGGTATTTGGTCTCACCTATTAGAGTTGAGGTCAAGGACCTCAAGGGTACAAACCCTATCCCTCCCCTCCTTCCCCTTGCTAAAGGTTTGAATTTGCGCAAAAAAGAGAGATACTCAAACACAAACACACACACAAAAAGGACAGAACAAGCTGAGAATGCTATAAAAGTTAACAGAATAGTAATGCATCTTTGATAAATTATGTAACAAACCAGACCTTGACAGAATGATGATCAAGCTGGATTGCTTTCCTACAGTCCTCCTCCACTCTTTTCCATTCACTGCTCGAGAAAACCCAAACAAAAAGCAAAAATATATAAATAGTAAAAAAGAAAAGAACTGAACAAAGAATTCCAATAACCAATTAAATAGCAGTAATAAAACATTCTAGTAAGGGTGGTGACCATACATACTTCCGCTTGCGATGGCAGAGTGCGCGGTTAGTCCAGTATATCGGAATATTAGGGCACAACACGATAGCCTTCAAACATAAACTAAAAAATTTCAGAATAAAGAAAAAAAATTGCATCACACGAGTATAGAATCCATGATCGGCATGATTTACCAAGAACGTAAAAAGTACCTCGGTATAGGCATCAATGGCGGCGCCAAATCGATCCTTTTTGAAGTAACTGTTACCATCCAGTCTAAGTTGCTCCGCCTGTTTCGTGGCCGACGCCACCACTCTTTGGAACATTTTTCACTTGTTAATTGGGTAATGGAGAAAGCGAGAATAATGGAATGGAATTTTCGTAGAGCAGATTAATATTTTATTTATTGACAGGTTCCCTTACGATGGCGGGTATACAGATTCGCAATCCCGGCAGCAAAGTTGAAAATATTTCCGTGTCTCGAATTTGAAAAGTTTGTGTTGCGAAAGATCTCTCTTTCATTTTATTTAATAAACATTATTTTTTAAATATAATTTCTCAAATTTTAATATGATATTACATATCCGTTACTCATTAGTAGAATTTGTCAAATGTAGGGATAATGATGGGTAGAAGATCCATCCATTTAAAGCCTATTCATTACCCGAACTCTATAATATATATAATATCCATACCCGCCCCAAAACCCGATTAAAAACTACATCTATTACCCATCTATTACCCGTACCCATCCCAAATACATTTCACGATACCCGTGTACTACTCGTACCCACCTTAAACCCGTTTATTTTATATCAAAACTTATAATTATATGAATATTTATACAACTATTAAATAGACACTATACCAAAAACTAATTATTATATAAAAAAATGCTAATATGTTAAATTCTTAATAAATAACAATTAACCATTTTAATTTTGTAAGTCACTAAAGGTTATCATCATTCATCAACTAAATCAAAAGCATCACAATACATTCCTTACAACTGTAGAATCAACACTGGTAGTTTGGTACATCATTTAATTTATAAAACTACACCATCAGACAAGTAGTTTTATCAAGTTTGGCAAAGATAAAATATAGTTGATATGATCACAAATTCAAAATAAATTTTTTGAATAAATGTGAATATATATATATATATATAAAAGAAAAAGAGTTGTCATGATCACAGGCTGATCAGGTAACCAAAGGAAAGCCTGGAAACAAAGTCAAGAAAAAAATGAGATGGTCACAAGCCGGCCAGATGGCTAAATGGTTGGGGTCTCGTTAAAACCTTCCAAGGTAAAACCCACCTTGTGGGAAAACACTTGGAAGGAAAAAGAGTACCCCATGATAGAAAATGCGTCAAAAGAGGAAAAGAAAATCGAGAATCCAAGACGCACTAGCTAACAAACCTATAGTTAGATTGTCCAACATAATCCTGAGTGAGAGTCGGAATGATCGCCGCTGGAGGCGCCCCCACCACGTAGAATCGTGCGTCGTCTTGCTAAGGATATCCGTCGCCCTGTTGCCTTCCCGAAATATGTGCGAGACCACCAAATTCATCTGAGAAAGAAGGTGCAGAGTATTCGCCACTTGCTAAGGTGACTTGAAGAACTACTATGGATCTCTTCCGCAACAACTCCACCACAGATCGAATCCGACTCGGCCCATAATTGAATCCAGCCCTTCTCAAAAGCGTAATGAATTGCCCGCATGGCCGCCATCAGCTCCGTCTCAAAAGCAAAACTCAAACCACAACTTTCCACAAAGCAGCCACGAAAGAAGCCTCTGCAGTTTCTAAAAACCCCGGATTTTGTGAGACGCTCGGGTGCTCCCAAGGCGTTGCCATCCGTGTTGACTTTGATCCAGCCCGGCAGAGGTTTTTGCCAAGTGACCTGCACAATCTTCGGGGCCCGTCTTGGGCGCCCTGGAACACGAAGTCTGCGGAGAATGAAAAGGTCATGTTGATCATTATGCATGCAACCTTGGTCTAAGGAGGATGACTCCAGAATCATGACACGAAGGCGTAGGATGGCCGCCTCCACTGTCCAGTGCTTGTCATTGAAGGTCAAGTCATTTCTGATTTTCCATATGAGCCAAATCCCGGATAACACTGCAACCCGCCATAAAAAGGCCACCTACTCTTTGAAATGAAAACTCATTAAATGCACCAAAAATTCATTGAAGCTAAAAGCCATAAAATATTGGATATCAAAAGATGCAAAAATCCACCGCCAAGTGTGCCCTGCAAAAACACACGAGACAAACAAATGATCAATGATTCCGCATCAAGACAACAAAGACCGCAAATGAAGGGCACGTAAAAAGAATCCGCGCATGCACCACATACAATACGGAAAGTCGATTATGGATTGTGCGTCGTATGCCCCAATCGAACGTCGTTATATGGAATGTGAGGTGACCAAATCCGGGAACCCCATCGAACCTCGGGGGAATGAGGGCGCATATAGGTGTAAGCCGACTTCGATGTGATAATCCCATCCTCGAGAATGAACCCAGGCTCGCGTATCCATCGATCGGAGCAATGGGGACTCAAACAATATCCCGGACCATATCCAATTATGCTTCTACGACGAGAATGTGAAGTGCCAAGACCGTCATAAATGTAATCCCAAATGCGATGCCGAAATAAATACAAGATACTCTGCGGTATACCATTCATGTTGACAATGATATAACCCCGCCAATTATCCGGCCCGAGAATAAAATGCGAGTTCTGCTGGGAATCCAAATGACGATCTCAAGAAACCCGAAATCCCAGGCGAATCCGCCAGGATGGAAGAGGGGATGAACGAGCGACATGGAACTCCGTCCGAGGTCAATAAACGCTTCTACGAGGATGTTGTGAACCAAGGAGTTCAAGTCATAATCTTCCAACCCATCTTCATAAGGAATGCATTGTTGGCAACAACAATGGAGCGGACGCCCATTCTCGCCCTCTCGCCCATGCATACAAACAACGACTCAATCAACCACCATTGATCCTTTAGAGTTGACATTTTTCCGATCCCGGATAAAATTACGCATGGCCCCTTCCATTTGCAATAACAATGTTCTAGGCCACTTGTAAACCATCATTGTATGCACAAAGGAGCTGGTAATCACTAAGTTCACCAAACACACACGACCAAAGCAATAGATAGAAGTCCCTTTCCACCTTCTGAACTTAAGAATAATCTTATCAAAAACTGGTTGTAGATCGGCCACTTTAGGCGCACCCTTGAAGATAGGGGCACCTAAATAGACCGTAGGGAAAGCTCCCATATGGATCCCAGTAATCGTCTGAATACGACCACGTACATAGTTAGAAAGAAACATTTGTCGCCAAAATATGCTTAGATTTGTTAGGATTGAAAATCGCCATAGAGGTTGAGGATATGCGACGATAGAGCGTTCATTCCTTGTGGATGCCCCACACATAATCACAATATCATCTCGCATACATAATGGACAAGGGGAAAACGACCGCTTAGGTGCCAGGAATGCTGAATCGATTAGGTTAACCGCCTCCTCCAAGATTCTACTCGAACATCCTCCGCGATGCAAAAGAAAGAGGTGATAACGGATCCCCTATCGAACCCCCGAAAGCAAGAGAAGTAACCCACACGCGACCCATTCGAAGGATTTGAAATTCTTGAAGATCGAAGGATAATCTTAATCCAGGAATGAACACACGAGAAACCAAAGCGGCGTAACACGTGTAATGTAAAACCCCGATTAACGAGATCAAAAGCCTTACGGATATCAATCTTAAAAATCATATTGGCATCATTCGTCCCGCAAAATATTGAAACCCTCCGAAACCAGCGCAATATAGTCATGGATCTGCCTGACCGGGATAAATCCAAACTAAGTAGGAGACAAGTAAGAAGAAATGATAGAACCCAGACGAGTCGCCAAAATCTTGGTGATAATCTTAAAGATAAAGTTGCTCATCACAATAGGCCTAAAGTCCTCCACCGCGTTAGCCTCTTTAGTCTTTGGAATGAGTGCCATAAAAGCGGCATTCAATCCCACGGAAAGGATGCGTGATGACAAAAAAATAACGAACCGCTACCACCACATCGTCAGACACCACTTCCCAAAAGTGCTGGTAGAATCTCTCGTTAAAATCGTCCGGGCCCGGAGAGCTATCCAAACCCATATCAAAAGTCGCTTCCTTTATCTCCAACTCCGAGGGAATAGTCGTCAAAAGCGCATTGTCAACCGAGCTAACCGTAGGGGAAATAAAACCGTTGACCAAATAATAATAATCGAGTTGGTTTGCCCGATATCTGCGAAAAGGTCCGTATAAAAGAAAATAATATTATTCCCAAGAGCCATCGGATCATCAATGTAACTACCATCAACCATCAAACCCTGGATCCCCGAGCGTCCATTACGAATCTAGCAACGACGATGGAAAAACATCGTGTTTTGATCCCCATCCTTTAACCAAGTCGAGCGGGCTTTCTGCTGAAGAAATTCGGATTGCATTAACAGAGTACGAGACAATGCATTCTGAGCCTCAAATTCCATATCCCTGCGAGCCTTAGTGAAACCCTCGGATTCAATGTCAGCCTGAATCTGGCGGACCCTCTCCATCTGATAATCCACCTGACGATTAACATCCCCAAAGACTTCCTTATTCCAAACCTTAACCTTAATCGTCTGTCACAACCTCTTGAATTTCCACATGACTCGCAACAATGGATTGGGTGACACGCATGAGAGCGCCAAGAAGTATTGACAATATTCGAAAAAGAGTCGTGATGAATCCACATATTTGAAATGGGATCGGACATTTGCTAATGGAAGAGGAACAATACACCAAAATGGGATGATGATCAGAACCAATGCGCGGAAGCACCAAACCCTTAACCTTGCCAAAAAGAGAAAAATTGACCTCCAAGTAAATGAATTCTCGATCCAGCTTAGCCTGAAGAAGAGTTAGAGGCCTTCGGGTGGAGCACCAAGTAAATGAATTCCCGTAGTCGGAACTGCAAACAACCCAGCATCCTCCAAGTAATCCCTGAAATCCTGACAAGACGCCTGTGATAAAGTGCTACTACCAGAGCGCTCATGATGTCCCAAAACCGCATTGAAATCCCCAATAAGCAGCAGATCAGTAAGACCCAAATTCCTCAAATCCAACCATAGCTCACGCCGAGCAATGTGATCACACAAACCATGAGTAAAACCAACGTGGAAAATCATAGAACCAAATTGAACTTGAAGAACAATACATTGAGTAGAGGACCAAACCTGATTAAGGACAGAGATACCAGCATCACAGAAGACCCAAATGTCTGGACGTCCATTTGCCCTGAAATTCTGAGCCACGAATCTCAATCCCAAGCAATTCCAATAAGAATCCGATATCGAAGAAATGTCCGCTTTAGGCTCACAAATAGCCAAAATAGAAGGTTTGTGTTTGTGACATATCGCCTTAAGAACATTACGAGAGGCGATGTTCCCAATCCCCGGATGTTCAGAAAATGCAATTCATTGAGGCGGTGGGGGATAGTGCCCGTGTTGAATGCACGGTGAAGATCGGAGTTTGGTGTGTTGCAGAGTCCATTGACTGCAAATTTGACACTTCATCTACATAATCGCCCATCGCTTTGAAACGCAAAATCTAACTCATTGGCCCTGGGCGGTCTGTTTTCAATGTTAATGTCATGAATTCTTTGGTGATGGACCCTAAGTGACACTCTGGATTAGTCGTGATTTAGCGGAGTCTATGGAGCTGTCTCGGAATGCAGTGAGTGAGGGCTCGAATAGGCTTGTCCAACGGGAACCGTAAGAATGCGAAATAGTAGAAATGGGGCCCGTGTTGGAGGTGGAGGCCTTGGAACCGGTTCCCTAATGGATAATCTGGATGGGAGTCTCATTGACGGTAGGCTGGATTGTCATCCGAAGCAAGGGCCTCAAAATTTTACTCGTCGGTATATCCGAAGGACAAGTAACTATAGCGTAGGAAGGAGATCCCGACCGCTCGGCCAACCCGTATTTCCCATTGAGTCAACTACGGTTTTGCCCCTTGTCCTCTGCCGCACATGACTATAAACTTTACGGACCCTGGAACAACCCGTTGCCATCGAGTTTGGACAAATGGTTGGAGCCTGGAATGTCCCTAATCGAGGAGATGTGCGCTTTCCGTAGCCGAATGGCCCGCATTGTTGAGGCGGCGAAGAAGTCGCATCGAATGTCCCGTAACGCTACATTTCGAGCAAAACTCCGGAAGTTTCTCATAATCGATCGACACGAAGGAGCACTTGCCAATGCGTTCCACCATGATATAGTCCTCCAAAGGCTTTGAAAGATCAATATCTACGAACCCGAATGAAGTGACCCAGAGAGCCATCAAGCGAGCGTTGATCTATCTGTAGGGGGTTTCCAAAGCGCACCGGCAATCACCAGGATTGTATTAGGATCGATATTCGCATCGAGCTCAAAGATGTGTACCCAAATCTGGCCACGAAGTTTGCACCTTGTAAGGGTAAAATCCGGTACCGTGGAGATAGACGAATGGTCCCCGAGTTAAGCGCCCAACTGGTTCGTTGATGAGCCCGAGAATGATCCCTGCGCATTAAAAAACTTGACACAAAAATATTCCTTGCCCAATGGAATTAATTTCCAATCGTTCTTAATCCCCCATAATTCCGATAGCGCTTGTGCAAAAGCATAGTCGTTGATGTCTGTAACAATTTTAGCAAAATATTTTCAAAATGGATTTAACAGTAAGAAAAAATGAATGTCGGAGTCGTTGTTGGTAATCGTTTTCGGAGAGATTAATAGTGCGTTCGGGATCAAAAATAGGATGTGGGCCCATAGTTAATCACCGGCAGACAACAACCAGGGGGTTTAAGGATGGAATGGAGGATTTACCGGTCCCCATGGGCGGTGGAATTTGGAAAATGTGTTGAAAGCGACCATGGGGTAAAGGGTAGTAGAATCCATATGATGCGGTGGTGTGTGAAGTCAATTTTTAGCAAAAGTGTTTTCAAAATTGGATTTAACATTGGGAATATGGACGATAATGTCGAAGGGAAGGTTTGATGAAGATGTTGTAAAGGCGCGATGGTGGATTGAGACATGGCTGTTGTGTGATGGATCGCGCAAAAATTGTGGAGTCGTCGCGAAGATGGATGGAGATAGAATTCTGTGGGACAAGCCCGCGATGACGCGATCGTGACCAGGCATGCATTTTGAAGGAACGATGGTTGTGCGTGATCATTTTCAAAGGCACAAACCCCGTAGTGAGAGAGGAGCGACCGGGGGTAAATGGAGTAACAACTAATAAGCCCGCAAAGAGCCATGGATGACGTGTGCGGCGTGGAGGGTTGTGGTGGATGACGGGAGCAGTCTATAATTCGAAGTTAAACGTGGAAAGAATCAAGAGTTGGATGAGCCGCGAAGATGCCGGCGATGGCTCCACCGGAACACGATGGGTGCGGACTGAGGAGTGGAAAATCACACACGCGATGACGGTGTATTCACACAAAGCCAAAAAATATTCTAACTAGACATTTTCACCCACAAATTCAAAATAAATGACAACTTTATATCTTCTTTGTACAAAATAAAAGTTTATGTTGGGCTTGATGAAGAAACGGGTTCGGGTAGTGGTGGGAGATAAAGCCACACCCTACCCGTATATAAATAGTAGTAATTTCTCATCTCATACCCATCCCAAATTCAAAATGACTACCCATACTGCGATGGTGGGTGGGTGCGGGATCGCGTCTACCATCCCGCCGCCATCCCTAGTCAAATGGACGAGCGAGAGATTTCGATGGGTCAAATATAAAATTAGGAGATCGACTTAAATTCCATCGAGGCCGCCATTTTAGAGGCCCAAGTAGTCTGTATCCATGAAAATACACATAAAAAAGCTAGGCGGATCGAAGAGCCTGGATTTTGGCAAATAGACCTAGCTCTTTTGAGCTTACAATATCATAGTCGATTCGACCCTATCACGGTCAAGCTAGATTTGACAACTCTACTCATTAATTTGTAAATTAATTTAAGAAGCCATTCAACATCCAATAAGTCATACCAAACTAAAGTACCCATGTTGGAGTTGGAAATTGGATAGTAGTCAACTAATTAGAAGTTACTAGACTAGAGCACGGGATTCGATTCCCTGACTCCTCACATTCCAGGATTTGTACTAAAAATAATAGGGTTGGTCTCTATCGACGGTCGACGTATCTAATTCGTTAGACGGAACTCCATTAACCAACCCAAATCGGACCCGATGATGGATCCGACTCAACCTACTAAAAAAACAACACACACAAAAATTACATAAATCATCTCTAATATCCTTTCTTCTCAAAGCGGCGCTGACTTTCCCAATGCACAAATTCAAATAATCTCTAATGGTCAAACCACCCATGATGAGGCCCATATCAAGTGCTCTGAGAGTGAGCTTAAACTCCCCGGACGAGAAATTGTGCTTGGCCATGTGGAGGCATGCCATTGAATAGGCGTCGTGCCAGATGGGGACGACCGATCCAGGGGCCGGAGTGTAGCTGTTCCCAGGCCATCTCCTTGGCGGCCTCAGCCGCCCAAGTGTCACCGGCGGCCGCCCTAGTGGCCATGGAAGCGAAGGCGTAGCCGCTTTCCTCTGTTATTCGCTGCAAGCGCGAGGAAAGTTTGAAATCTATGATCGGGGTTTCGAGGGTTTCGTCGGAGGTGGTGGACATGGGCAATGGTCGGCAGCGGTGGAGATCTATGACTTAGCAAGCATGAGTGCACTAGTGAAGAGCAACAATGGGTGTTTGAAACTGAAGAAAATTAATATTATTCAAACCATGGTAACGAAGCACTAAATGATACAATTATTAGTATCAGCTAATACTTTTATGGAGAAATACTAATACATTTTATAAGAAAAACTAATATTTTGCGGGAGGACTACTAAAATACTCTCTAGAAAATTACTAATACTTTTTAGAAACTACTAATACTTTTTCGAGGGATTTGCTAATACATTTAGGGAGAAAAATTTAATTATATTTAGGGAAACTACTAAAATACTCTCAGGGAACTACTAATACTTTTTTAGGAATTACTAATACTTTTTAGAAACTACTAATACTTTTCCGAGGGACAACCAATACATTTCGGAGAAAAATTTAATTATATTCAGGAAACTACTAAAATACTCTCGGGAACTACTAATACTTTTTGAGGAATTACTAATACTTTTTTGAGGGATGCTAATACATTTTGGGAGTATATTTAGAAGAAATACTAAAATACTCTCAAGGAACTACTAATACATTTGAAAGAGCTCGCTAATACTTTTTAGAAGGACGGCTAATACTTTTCGGAAGGATGTTAATAGGTGGTCACGATAACTACTAATACACTCACTGCTAATATTACGTAAATGTCATCCTTTGAGTGCTGGGTCGGATCAATGTCGCAGTCGTCGTTGCATTGAGCGGTATGCAGGAGTTTTTGTGAAAATAATAATATACAGTTTTTACGAATCAAAATTAATCATACATGCAGCTAAAAAAAATAATAATCATACACATGTAAGTTGTGACAGTATAGGAATTTATAAAATATACAGATTATAATACAAAACAATAGTAAATAATTTGATTATTCTTGAATAGTTGAAAAAAAAACTAATTGAGTTATTTGAAACCGACTCGAAATTTAACAATAAAAAATCTTAAGTTTGAATATTAGTTGAAAAGTATTTCATGAGTAGTAAGATTAATTTATATTTTCAATCAATTCAATCCAACACCATGTCGTTTCGTTATGCGGAAACAAATTAAGTTATTTCAGAAGGACAAAAAAGTTTGAATCAGACCCTGATTAGGTCAGCCAATTGGAGGCGACCCACCCGGCTTGACCAAATGGTGACTTTTCGGATTCAAATTTGGATAGCAGATAACATTATTTTTTTATTATTATTATTATTATTTCTTTAATAAGGGATTGGTGTTTAACTGTTAAACTTGTTGTAGACATGAAAAATTGAAAATGATGACGTATCTTGGGTAAACAAAAAAGTTATGCAAGAAGTGAGTTCAAGCAATGGAAGTTAAAAAGTATTTGTGTTAGATTATATAGATGCAACAGTTGTTGTGAATACATATTATATATATATATATATATATATATATAGGGGGAGGATATATAGGACCCTCCTATTATATGAGTACATAAGACCAAATCTTGGCCACAGATCTAACTATTTCGATGGTTATTATTAAATCTGATTAATGTTAATAAAATTTATGATAAAGTCAAAATTGGGGCAAATTAGTCCACATAAAATAAGGGGTTGGCTAAATCTAGTAAATCTCATGAAAATAGGATGAGTTGCCATCAAATTTGCAATCACAATCCACCGAATTTATTGCGTAAATCGCCGATCATCATTCCAATTTTTATACTATCCATTTCTTGAATCCAATTAAAGTTTGATTCGCATTTTTTTAAAAAAAACATTCGATTCATCATTCCAATTTTTTGTTTACCCAGACAAGTTGCTTATGCGTGTTTAGCATGTTGCTTATTTGTGCTTATGTACATGCTTGTAATTATGAACAGACTTGCGAATATACAAAATCTATCATGTTATGCAGAAATTCATTTCTTCATCCTTATTTTTTTTTAAAAAAAATTACTTGATATGATCGGAATGTTGCTTATAGGTGCTTAAATACTTGCTCGCACGTATGCAAATGTTGCTTAATTTTTACTGTGTTTTAAACTCTCAGATTAATTATAGTTTGTTTGATAAAAAATATCATTTATGCAAAAAAATAAAAAAACTTATACTTTATATGGACTCCCATTCATTCAATCATTAGTTTTTTCAACCTTAATTTTGCTTGGGTTAGGACGAAATGTTTATGTATGTACTATTGCTAGCTTGTATGTATTGAAGGAAATTTTGATTACGTCCTATTTGTTCTAACCGAGTACTTTGCTTAGATATGACTATACATTTGCTTACATGTCCATAATATATATGCTTATGCATATTCTAAATAATGCTTAATTATTATTATTCTTTGTTTGAATCGGTTGGGATTGCACATGTGCATAGCAATGCGATTGAAATAAGGTTGGGTTCATCTCCGAACCTGGATACCGAAATATGACGAAAATATGACTCCAAAAGAAGGGATGAATACAAAAACATGAACATAGTTGCTAACGATATAAAATCCCATGAAAATAATTGCTTACAAACCAATTGTCTTTTGCTTACAAAGCAATTGAATCTGCCTCGATAAGTGTCATTTTGCACATATTTTGTATTATTAATTCAATAGTTTTTTGATTGATTTGTTAGAAAAATCATAGTTTCTCAAGTATTTCGTAGCATTTCATCGTGTGATGTGTTTAACATTATAGGTGGAGCAATTTGGAGCAATGTGAAGCCAATATTACTTGAAAAAAGGCAAGAAAATCACTCAACATGACTTGGGGTGTTAAGTAACATGGCCATATTCAAAAAAGAAGGAAATAAATTGGATAAAAATTGGAAAAAGGGTCCAAACGGCCAAACCGTGTCACGAACACGGCCATGTTGAAGGGGATCAAAAGAGGAGGAAAAATCGCTGCTTGAGCCCGAACACGGCCGTGTCGGGCTGTTTCCGGCAAATTTTTGTGCAAAGACGGCTGGCCGTCTTTTGCCGACACTGGGCGTGTCAGGACCCCTTTTGCAACTTTTCTTTGCGGAATTTGGGAAAACTCACCAACCAACCCATTTTGGCCACTTTTGTACACTTTTAACACCCTATTTTGCTGAAACATGTCTCCATGTCCCCTCCTCATCACTTGAATACAAGAATTCACCAACCAACAAGGAAAATGGAGGCAATTGTTTAACAAAAAGAGAGTACTATCAATGTATTGGTTGCCTATAAAAGCCAAGGGTTGAAGTTGGGAGAGTCATTCATTAGATACTCAGAAAATATTCATTGTATTCATTCCATTAAGTAGAATTGGGATCAAGGGTCTTGGAGGAGTAAGCTTGAGGCAACATTGGGGAAGAAGGCTTGGAGCAACATCATCAAGTCAATTGAGATTTTGATAAAGATAAGTACACCATGTCTACAATGTTTACATCTTCTTGTGTAATTTATTCTTGTGTCAAAAGCATGTGTAGCTAAAACTCTAGTGTTTGAATGTAATGAACTCTAGAATGGATTTGTGATTAAGGTGTGTATGTTTTTAATAAAATTCTCATGTCTTGTGTGATTCACTTATGTCATGCTTATCTCATTCGAGTTAATATTTCCGGTATATTAATTTGATATCTTTTCTTCATCGGGTAATCGAAAGATTTATGGTGAAAAAGAAATTGTATAAGTGAAAAAGAGTTGCATGCAATCCTAGATATAGGGCGACATAAATCTTACGGATTAGGGTCAAACCTAATATGGGAATTCATAAATCGTTATAATGCAATCTTGGGGTTTTAACTAGAAAGAGATTTCAGTTAATCAACTTGAGATTAGGAGTTTTTCGCCTTTGAGAAAGGGATTAACTTAAATCGGGAATTTCTACGGTCCACATAGCATGAGATTTTATTAAAAGAGGTTGGTTTTTGCTTAAGGGCTTATGGTTGAATCTTTTAACTTGTCAAATCACAAAAACATTCTAGAGGGATTTACATTCAAACACACTTCTATCTCTTGATTTCTTATTCTACAAATTTTACTTCATTTTTACACTTCGATAATTTAGATTCTTTATCAAACAAAAACTCTGAAAATTGTTAGATTAAATAACAAAGAGACGGTAATTATTAGTACTTATAATCCTCGTGGGAATGACACTTGGTACTAATAATCTATACTATAAAACGATAGGTGCACTTGCCTACGGTTTTAAAGGTAGCTTTTGAGCCATCAAGTTTTAGCGCCGTTGGGATTGTAATATTAAGAACACCTTATTTTTGTTAATTTAATCATTTTTTTATTTTTTTTTCATCAATTGTCTTTCTAGGTATCTATCTTTGTAAGTCTTGGATTATACTTATCCTCTTTGTTTACTACAGTGCATGCCTACTCGTCGCCGAATCTGGAAGCGCGAGACCGCCGGTAGCAACACGGAGGGAAAGCATCATCAGGACCACGAGGAGGATACTAACGAAAGCAAGGATCCCGATATGGCGGATGAACAACAAAGAACCATGTACGACTCACGCAAGCCATCTATGGACGATGCGTCGTCTAGTATCGTAAGGCCATTTGCGACCAATAATTTTGAAATCAAACCGAATGTCATTCAAATGGTGCAACAATTTGTCGATTCGACTTACTTACGGATGAAGATCAAATAATCATATCGCGAATTTCCTCGAAATTTGCGATACTTTCAAAATAAATGGAGTCTCCGACGATGCCATCCGTTTATGCTTGTTCCCATTTACTCTTGGGGACGGGCTAAACAATGGCTAAACACTTTCCGAAGGAACAATCACAACATGGAGCATTATGGCGGAAAAATTCCTTTTAAAGTATTTCCCACCCGCTAAAACCGCACGATTGAGGAATGAGATCTCTTCATTCACTCAAGAGACGATGAAACCTTGTACGACACTTGGGAGAGATTCAAAGAATTGCTGCGAAAATGCCCACATCATGGTCTTCCCATTTGGATGCAAGTCCAAACATTTTACAATGGGTTGCTCTCATCGACAAAGGCAAATGATTGATGCGGCGGGGAACATTGAACAATAAGACACCGAAGCCGCCCAAGATCTCATAGAAGGGATGGCCATGAATGGCTATCAATGGCAATCCGTACGAGGAAAAACCAACAGGTCGGTGGGAGTATATAATGCGGGACGGTGGTGACACTAGCCGCACAATGGTCGAAGCTCTAACTCGAGAAAATAGACGGGTTGGCGGCTCCAAAACCACCACCACAACAAGCCTTCTCATGCGAGACTTGTGGAGGATCGCACAACCACCCAGATTGCCCTCACGCAATACCACCGCATGAACAAGTGGATTATCTAGGTAATCAATCTCGAACCCTTTCAAAATAATCCTTTCAAGAACACTTATAATCCAGGTTGGCGTCAACACCGAACTTTAGTTGGGGAAATCAAGGTCAGCCAAGCCTAATCCAAACGCACTCCCCAATTAAATCGCACCTCCGGTTTCCAACCGAAAACCAAATTTGGAGGACTTTCTTTGTCCAAATTCGCCCAAACAACTAAAACCCGTTTCACGGCCACCGAAACATCCTTAAGGAACCAAGAAGCATCCATTCGCAACTTGGAAAATCAAATTGGTCAAATTGCCAAAATGATCTCGAAAGGCCACAAGGGAGCTTACCTAGCAACACCGAGCCAAATCCAAGAGAACAGGTAAAAGCAATTACTCAAGGAGTGGAACAAAGTTAGGCGAATGACGGATGCGGAGACGAACCCACGCCCATACAACAAAAAGACGACAGGTATCAAGGAAACAAAGAAAATGGTAGGAATTCCAACCACCTATTCCGTATCCAAGTCGATTGCGTAAGGACAAACATGACGACCAATTTGGTAAGTTCTTGGATTTATTTAAACAATTGCACATCAATATTCCTTTTGTTGAAGCCCTTTCACGGATGCCAAAATATGCCAAGTTCTAAAAGATCTTCTTTCAAATAAGAAGAAGCTTGAAGAAATATCCATGGTGCAATTAAATGAGGAATGCTCGGCAATTTTGCAAAACAAGTTACCTCAGAAAATCAAAGATCCGGGGAGTTTTACTATTCCTTGTCATGTCGGTAATTTAATTTATTGATCGGGCATTGGCGATCTAGGGGCTAGCATTAATTTGATGCCTTATGATTTATTCAAACAAATGGGTCTAGGAGAGCCAAAACCAACTAGGATGAGCTGCAATTAGGTGACAGATCTATTAAATATCCTAGAGGCATTGTTGAAGATGTGTTGGTCAAAGTCGATAAGTTTATATTTCTGTCGATTTTGTAATTCTTGATATGCATACTGAGATGTCGAAGTCCCTTTGATCCTGGGCGTCCATTTTTAGCTACTATTGCTAAGGCAATCATTGACGTGCATGATGGCAAACTAATTTTAAGAGTCGAAGATGAACAAGTCATTTTTAAAATCGCTACATCAATGAAAAATACGATAGATAAAGATGACTCTGTTTTGCTATTGATCTTATCGATATGGATATAACCAACTCTCTACCAAGCATGATTTCTAACGAATTCTTGGAGACTTGTATTGTTCAAAGTGCGGGTATATCGGATGAAAACCCCTTTCTTAGGGAATCCGTACTCGCATTGGAGGAAAAGCGAACCACGAGCGACATAAAGGGTTCGAAAAAATTGAAAACTCACAGGTGGGGCATATCAAACCATCCATTGAGGATCCACCATTTGTTGGAGTGAAGGAGTTACCGAACACTTGGAATATGCATTTCTAGCCGAGAACGCCAAACTTCGTAATTATTTCCTCCAATTTATCTTCTCATCAAAAGGATAGATTGTTGGCAATATTACGGGGAACATAAAACCATCGCTTGGAAAATCTCGACATTCGAGGATCAATCCTTCCTTTTGCACTCACAAGATTCTCGATGGAGGAAAACTTCAAGCCGGTTGTTCTACCTCGGCGTCGCTTAAATCCAAACATGAAAGAGGTAGTTAAAGCGGAGGTAATCAAACTACTAGATCTTTGGGCTTATCTATCCAATCTCGTGATGGTGGGTAAGTCCGGTTCAAGTGGTCCCAAAGAAAGGTGGGATGACGGTGGTACCAAATGAAAAGAATGAACTTATTCCGATGCGAACGGTGACAAAGGTTGGCGAGTTTGCATCGATTGCAAGCGACTTAACGATGCTACTCGCAAGGACCACTTTCCTTACCTTTTATTGATCAAATGTTTGAACGTTTATCCGGTCACCTCTATTATTGCTTCCTTGATGGCATGTCGAGGGTTATTTTCAGATCCGATAGCACCGGAGGATCAAGAGAAAAACTTTCACTTGTCCCTACGGTACTTTCGCCTATAGACGCATGCCTTTTGGGTTGTGCAATGCACCGGCAACTTTTCAAAGGTGCATGCTTGCTATCTTCGACGAACTTGTAGAAGAAATCATGGAAGTCTTCATGGATGACTTCTCGGTTTTTGGGGATTCATTTGATCTTTGTCTTGCAAATCTTAAAAAAGTCCTCGTTCGTTGCGAAGAGACTAACCTGGTACTTAACTGGGAAAAATGCCACTTCATGGTACAAGAAGGTATTGTTTTGGGGCATAAAATTTCTTGCAGGGGAATTGAAGTTGACAAAGCGAAAGTTGATACAATTTCCAAATTGCCACCGCCCGCCTCGGTGAAGGCTATCCGAAGCTTTTGGGGCACGCCGGGTTCTATAGGCGCTTTATCAAAGATTTTTCAAAAATCGCCCGCCGCTTACTCGCTTTTAGAAAAGGATGCGAGTTTTTGATATCAACGATGAATGTCTCCAAGCATTCAACACTTTGAAAGAAAAACTCACCACTTCTCCCATCATGGTGGCTCAGGATTGGTCTCAACCGTTCGAACTCATGTGTGATGCTAGTGATTATGCGGTAGGAGCGGTACTTGGGCAACGAAAAATAAACATTTCCTACAATTTACTATGCAAGTAAGACTTTGAATCTGCTCAATCCCACTATACAACTACCGAAAAGGAACTACTTGCAGTGGTTTTCGCCTTTGACAAATTTCGGTCATACCGATTCTATCCAAAGTCATTGTCTATACGGATCACTCGCTTTACGCTATCCGCCGACAAAAATGACGCAAAACCATGACTAATTCGATGGGTTCTCCTACTCCAAGAATTCGATGTGGAGATCAAAGATAAACGGGTGCGAAAATCTTGCCCCGACCACCTATCTCGGCTTGAGCACTCGCACCGATGAGCAACACAATGGACATATCAACGATTCTTTCCCAGGATGAGCAACTCTTTGCCCTTAACTCAATTTCAATTGATATTCCTTGGTTTGCGAGATCTCGCTAATTATCTTGCAGGGAAAAGTTCTCCCAAAAGGAATGACCCATCAACAAAAGAAGAAATTCTTTTCGGACCTCAAGTATTATATTTGGGACGATCCCCACCTCTTCCGAGTTTGTGCGGATCAAATCATGCGAAGGTGTGTTGCACTTCCCGAGACAATCTCCATTTTGAATCATTGTCACAAAGGACCCACCGGTGGACATTATCAAGCAAATACTACGGCACGCAAGGTCCTTGAGTCGGGTTTCTATTGGCCTACACTTTTCAAAGACGCAAAACGGTATGTTGAAACTTGTGATAGTTGTCAACTAATCGGGAATATTTCTCGAAGAAATGAAATGCCCCAAAACGGTATACTTGTTTGTGAAATTTTTGATGTTTGGGGTATTGATTTTATGGGACCTTTTCCGGCATCGTTTGGCAATAAATATATTTTGGTAGCCGTTGACTACGTGTCTAAGTGGGTAGAAGCTCAAGCTTTACCTAAAAATGATGCTCAGTGGTGGTGCATTTTCTCAAAAAACTTTTACCCGGTTTGGTACACCACGAGCCATCATTAGCGATAGAGGCACTCACTTTTGTAATAATCAATTTGATAAGGTTTTAAAGCGTTATGGTGTCACACACCGAGTCGCGACCGCTTATCTGTTTGAAAAATGGTTTTATCATGATTTTGATGATTTTGTTTTTACACCAAAACAATGGTTTTAAAGGTTGTCCAAATACTCCTAAATGATTTAAAATAGTTTTAATATTTTCCGGAGTATTTGCTCAAGTCTATTTTCGATTATTATTGGACAACTCTTTCAAAGATTTTATGTCAATGGGTTTTCACATTGAAACTATATTTCTTATATTGTCTAAATACTCCCGATTAGTTTAAAATGTTTTACGAATTTTTCGGAGTATTTCTTGAGGATTATTTTCGATAAAAATTGGACAATATTTCTGTCTCTTGGTCGGCCAGGTCGCCTATAGGGCAACCCGTACTGAAGATGTTTTTTGAAGCAGAAAATGAGACGGAAGAAAAATCAAGCGGTCGAGTGGCCGCAGGCGTCGGGTCGACCGGTCGGCCACGGTCGCCGGTCGACCGGTCGACCGCAAGTGTGCAAAATCTCCTGTTCTATTTTTGGAGAGGTCGACCAGGCTAGGGGTGATGTCGACGGTCGGCACCCTCGACCGGCCGCCGTGTAATTTTTCAAGACAATTTCAAACGTCCTTTTTGTGCGCAACCGGTCGCCCCTTTAGTTTGACAAAAAAATATAACCGATTTGTGCAAACAGACCATTCTTCCTTAAAATGTGGGATTGTTCTATAATCGATTTTTGTATCCTTATGAGACAACCATATTTATTTTAATCTCTTTGTCTTATTTGTAGACAAAAGAAAACATGGAGGAGCCCATGAAGGAGCTATGTTGGAGGAGCCTTTGGAGGAGCCTATGTTGGAATTCAAATTTGAAGGCTCTCTATAAATAGATGAAAGCTTGAGGGATCAAACATAAGACTTGATACAAACAACAAGAGATATCACAAGCACATAATCTTTGTTATTCATTTCAACATTCTTGTTGTAATAGCCTAAGTACTATCACTTTCACATCTTGAGGTCTAGGCTTTCATTCTTGATTACACTCGCACTTTTGAGTTGTAATATTTTTCAAAGTGTAATCTTGATTGTAATTCATCAACCAAACACAAGATATCCTTGTGAGTATTCTTGTGGTAAGAATACACTTGGGTGATCTAGGTGATAGGTGTTCAAGAGTGTGGTGCTCTTGAGGTGTTGAAGAATTTGGTATTCTTCAAGATTGAAGATGTGGTGATCTTCAAAGGTGCGTTGAAGGAAGATTGTGGTAATCTTCAAAAGGAGATTGTGGTAATCTCCAAAGGTGGTGTTGGAGAGTTCGGTGCTCTTCAAGTCGGAAGATTGTGGTGATCTTCGCAAGGTGCCGTTGAGGATTGTGGTGATATTCAAAAGAGATTGTGATAATCTTGAAGGTGTTGTTGAAGAAGAGTGTGGTGCTCTTCAAGGTGTTGTTGTAAGTTGGTGTTGTATTAATTTTTGGTAAATTAATAAAATCTTTTTCTTTTTGAAATCCATCCGGATATCTTTGGGGTGGTAGAGGATTAGGCCCTAGGTGGGTTGAACCTCTTAAATCGGCGTGTGTTGTTTACATTCCGCACCTTTGTTTTTATCTTGGCGCATTTGTATCGAAAAAGAGGCGAAATCGAAAAGATGGAGATAATCTATTCACCCCCTCTAGATTATCGTAGCCGCTTGGACTTACAAGTGGTATCGAGCCAAACTCTTTGGCAAGCTCGTTTCACATTGCGAGTGAAGAGAAACGATCGTCGGCTACTGAACGAAGCTCATCTTACCGCACCTCCACCACAAAGCCACCACGGTTTGATTCCAAAGATTTCACATTTTGGAAAGAGAGAATGGAATGCTATTTACAAAGTTGCGGGTTCGATATTTGGAACACCGTCATAAATGGAGAATCCATTCCAATGAAGAACACACCACACAAAGAGCTCAATGATGAAAAGAAGAGAATCATCTCCTTAAACGGTAAAGCTCTAAATATTTTGTATTGTTCATTTACTAATTTGGAATATGAACATGTTGTAGGTATCCGATCGGCACATGAAGTATGGCAAAAATTAGAAGCCATCTATGAAGTATATGCAAATGAAAGGAGCAACTCAAAAGCATCTACTTCACAAATGGATACAACATCAAATTCAACAACATGGGATAAGCCTTCTACAACCTCCCATGATGAACAAGTTGAACAATGCCTCATGGGCATCGAAGAAGAAAACGAGGTAAGTTCTAAACCCTACTTCTTATGACAATAAATTGCAAAATGAATATAGTGACTTGCAAAATGATTATGATGAGCTACAAGATGAATTCCAAAACTTACTTGTTAAATACAAAAATTTGAAAAAGGAATTCATTGTTTTAAAGAATGATAAGGATAGTTTATTTACTTCCTATGAATCACTATCATGTGCTCACACCACCACTCTTGACAAGGTTAGAAACCTTGAGAAAGAAAATAGTACTCTTGTTGAGGATATAAATTGCTTGAAAAACGATTTATCTAAATCCAACTTGAGTACCGATAAGATGACCAATATTGTTGATTGTTGTGATAATTCAAACTAGAACTTGATCATAAGCCTAAGGGTGTCAATCACATGAAAAAGAATCAAGTCTCTAAGCACGTTGGTCATTATGCTCTAGAATTATTACATGCTTTTATTGCGGTAAAAAGGGTCATACGGTAAATACTTGTCGGGCTAGAAATAGCTCTAATTATTGTTGGAGACCTAAAAGTCTCAAGACTAATCCCAAAGGACCCAAACACATGAGGGTACCACAAAACAATGTCATATTAGGTACCGTGAAATAATGATCGAAGAAAATTCATACCGCCAAGAAGGCATCAAATGACCGTTTCATTTGATCAAAGAAGGAGAAACTATTCTCAACAAAGCCAATTTCCAAGAAGAGGGTACAATCAAAAATGGGAAGAACACAATCCTTGGAAATGGCAAAAACAATCATCAACAAGATGATTTTCAAAAAAGAAGAGACTTTCAACAATGGGAAGGCAACAAACCTTGAAATGGAGTAATCAAAGAAGTCATCATCAACAAAGTGACTTCTCAAAGGGAAGATATCATCAACAATGGGAACAGCACAACCCATGAATATGGCGTAATTGGTAAACCGTATCTCCTATTTAAATATGCATTTTTGTTATTATGCATGCTTTTATTTGTGTCTTTATTGCAAAATGAGTTTTCAAATATTTATTTTTTAATTAAGGTCTTCAATATATATTTGTGCTTTTAAATTTTTTTTAAAAAAAAAGACCTTATATGATGTTTTTAAAACTCTTGTGCATTTTTGAAGACTATAATGTGTTATCATCTCTTATGGATTTTTATGGCACGAGCTTACTTATTTGTGCTAGATTTGTCTTAAGAATTGTGTAGGATCTACATATTTTCACATATGGCCATTTACGTCATTATTTGTCAAGAAAGACATTAATTATCGAGGTACGTTTACTTGTGTTATTCTTACTCTTATAAACTCGATATATGTATTGCCATGTGCCTATGTGCTTGATTTTCATAGTATTTCATACAAGTGCCATTAAGAGGATTTTTTTAGATTTTTTTAAAGGCACTATTCGATATTTGATTGCACATATTTGTTTTGTCAACTCTTGTTCAAATACTTCTTTTTAATGAGGTCTCAACTATATGCTATCGGATTTTCAAAATTAAAATGAGACCTTTGTAGCTCTCTTAAGCTTATTTGAACTTGCATGATTTATTAGACTATTGATGATCTTCTAAATGCATAGTATGTGGTTCTTGCTTCATGGTCTATATATATAATGTATATTGCTACTATGCTCTTTTGCAAGATATTTTATTATTGATGATTGAGACATGTTTTTACACTTGGGCTATTTTTATATAAGCGATCCGTTAATGAGTTTGTTAAGTTGTGTAGATGAGAAATGAAGTACTCCAAATATTGGTAACCTCAAAATATTTGGATGTATACGTTCTATTGTGAACACCTTAGACAAATTGGATGCCCTATGATGATAGTGATGAAGAAGACAAAAAGGGTATTAGGAACAAACTCGATGACCAAGGCAACATTGGTCGAACTAAGACGAGGTTAGTAGCTCAAAGGTATTTTCATGAAGATGGTTATATTTCAAAAGAACTCTTGAAGGAGTTAAGCATTGAAGAAAGAAGAACTATCTCAACCTCTATGGCTAAAGATTGACAAAGGTTGAGAAAAGCACGTCGGTTGACAAACAAATTCGAGGTATGTCTTCTTGTATTATTCCTATAGACTCGACATTCCATATGCCTTATGTCTATATGCTCGACTTCAAAAACTATCCCAACGAATCTCATTAAAGTGCCATTAAAAGAAATTTTCAAATATTTGAAAGGCACTTCTTCTTATGACTTGTTGTATCCAAAGCTTTAAAACGTTCTTATTTTCCAGGATAACAAGTTTGATATCTATTATACGGATTTATTCGTATTCAAAATTTGGTTCGTCATAATCGAACTAAACATATTGAGATTCGATATATTTTTAGGGATTGTGATTTTCAACAAAAACTTGAGATATGTTTAATTCCGTCTCAAGGATAACTCGCGGACTTTTTAAATCGCCCACCGCCGAGTATTTTACATCATTTCGAGCTTGATTATAACATAATGTATATTTAATGAGGTCTACGTTTGCATTTTGCACGTTTTTAAAACTTAGGGGCGAAAAATCGGATTTTTGGATAAAACCGGATTTTTCAAACAGTAACCATAATGTGGTTGCCAGGGGCGGCCGCGCACCGGTCGCCCACTAGCTCGACCCGGGTCGCCCATGCCCTGGACCGGTCGCCCTGGATGATTTTTTGGCTAAAAATAGTTCTGTTTCCAGACTTCGCCATTTTGGCTTATTTTGTCCATTTTTCGTCCCCTTCGCAAATTGCACACAAATTTCACTCCAAATTTATTTTATTGCATACATTTTATATTTTGAGGATTATCTAGCTCGGTTATCATCATCATTGCTCGACTTTACCGATTGAATGGTAAGAATTTCACTATCTTTAGCTCAATTGGGTTGAACCCTGAGTTTGTGGCTTATATGTATTTTTCTTGATGTAATTCATATATGTTTGTGATGAGCTTATTGATTGTTGATGAATGATATTTGTTATATTGTATTTGGTGATGAAAAACTTGGCTTGATTTCATTTACAAGGGCTATATATAACTTTTTCTATTTTTGACGCCCGCCAAGTGTTCGATAAAACGTTTCAATGAAAAATTCATCACCTACATGACTCTCTCGATTTCAAAAGTCTCATATATTTATAGAGATCATGTTTTTGCAAATCAAATGATTTTTCATAAGCTTCTACAAGTCGTATGATTCGACTTTTCCCTCCTATTTGGTTTATAAGCTTCAATGCTCAAATAGCTCGATACATCGGTTTAGTTGCGCACTTTGATATGAATATATGATGTATTTATCGTGCTAACATTCTTTTGATGATTCCAAAGGGGAGAAACAGGTTATAAGCTCATTAGCTCATAAAAGCTAAGATAAAGCTTAACGAAAAGAAGTTATAAGTTATGGCTTCATAAAGCCGTAAGTTGTGGATCATATTTAGTCCACTTGGTGCATTATGGTTATGTATGAATCATGGTCCATTGGTTGTAGTATGGACTTATATACGGTTCTAATGATGTATCTTTGTGAGGGGAGCTTTTAAGCTCTCGATATTGAAAAGCTAATATTTTAGCTTATGTTTAAGTTGCTTCTATATAACTCTTGTTGTGCATGTTGATAGGGGAGCATTTGCTATATGTGTGTGAATATCTCTACTCCCATCCTTGTGTTTTTATTGCATGGAATGTTGTCACTCACAACGGATAGTTCTCTTTAACCTTAGGTAAAATTGTTTTGTTTTCAAAATCGATCTCGTTAAAATTGTTTTGGTTTGTAATCATCAAAAAGGGGAGATTGTTTGAAAAATGGTTTTATCATGATTTTGATGATTTTGTTTTTACACCAAAACAATGGTTTTAAAGGTTGTCCAAATACTCCTAAATGATTTAAAATAGTTTTAATATTTTCCGGAGTATTTGCTCAAGTCTATTTTCGATTATTATTGGACAACTCTTTCAAAGATTTTATGTCAATGGGTTTTCACATTGAAACTATATTTCTTATATTGTCCTAAATACTCCCGATTAGTTTAAAATGTTTTTACGAATTTTTTTGAGTATTTCTTGAGGATTATTTTCGATAAAAATTGGACAATATTTTGTCTCTTGTCGACCGTCGCCCTATAGGGCAACCGTGCACTTGAAGATGTTTTTTGAAACGAGAAAATGAGACGGAAGAAAAATCAAGCAGTCGGCCGTGTCATCGGGCGTCGATCTGGTCGGTCGGCCGGCCGCCTGGTCGGCCGGTGCACTGCAAGTGTGCAAAATCTCCTGTTCTATTTTTGGAGAGGTCGGCTAGGGGTGATGTCGACGGCCGAGCACCCCGACCGGCCGCCGTGTAATTTTTCAAGACAATTTCAACGTCCTTTTGTGCGCAACCTCGCCCCTTTAGTTTGATGAAAAAAATATAACCGTTGGGCGTGAGACCATTCTTCCTTAAAATGTGGGATTGTTCTATAATCTGATTTTTGTATCCTTATGAGACAACCATATTTATTTTAATCTCTTTGTCTTATTTGTAGACAAAAGAAAACATGGAGGAGCCCGTGAAGGAGCCTATGTTGGAGGAGCCTTTGGAGGAGCTATGTTGGAATTCAAATTTGAAGGCTCTCCTATAAATAGATGAAAGCTTGAGGATCAAACATAAGACTTGATACAAACAACAAGAGATATCACAAGCACATAATCTTTGTTATTCATTTCAACATTCTTGTTGTAATAGCCTAAGTACTATCACTTTCACATCTTGAGGTCTAGGCTTTCATTCTTGATTACACTCGCACTTTTGAGTTGTAATATTTTTCAAAGTGTAATCTTGATTGTAATTCATCAACCAAACACAAGATATCCTTGTGAGTATTCTTGTGGTAAGAATACACTTGGGTGATCTAGGTGATAGGTGTTTCAAGAGTGTGGTGCTCTTGAGGTGTTGAAGAATTTGGTATTCTTCAAGATTGAAGATTGTGGTGATCTTCAAAGGTGTAGATTGAAGGAAGATTGTGGTAATCTTCAAAAGGAGATTGTGGTAATCTCCAAAGGTGGTGTTGGAGAGTTCGGTGCTCTTCAAGTCGGAAGATTGTGGTGATCTTCGCAAGGTGCCGTTGAGGATTGTGGTGATCTTCAAAAGAGATTGTGATAATCTTGAAGGTGTTGTTGAAGAAGAGTGTGGTGCTCTTCAAGATGTTGTTGTAAGTTGGTGTTGTATTAATTTTTGGTAAATTAATAAAATCTTTTTCTTTTTGAAATCCATCCCGGATATTTGGGGTGGTAGAGGATTAGGCCCTAGGTGGGTTGAACCTCTTTAAATCGACGTGTGTTGTTTACATTCCGCACCTTTGTTTTTATCTTGGCGCATTTGTATCGAAAAAGAGGGCGAAATCGAAAAGATGGAGATAATCTATTCACCCCTCTAGATTATCGTAGCGCTTGGACTTACAAGTGGTATCGAGCCAAACTCTTTGGCAAGCTCGTTTCATCATTGAAAGTGAAGAGAAACGATCGTCGGCTACTTGACGAAGCTCATCTTACCAAGCACCTCCACCACAAAGCCACCACGGTTTGATTCCAAAGATTTCACATTTTGGAAAGAGAGAATGGAATGCTATTTACAAAGTTGCGGGTTCGATATTTGGAACACCGTCATAAATGGAGAATCCATTCCAATGAAGAACACACCACACAAAGAGCTCAATGATGAAAAGAAGAGAATCATCTCCTTAAACGGTAAAGCTCTAAATATTTTGTATTGTTCATTTACTAATTTGGAATATGAACATGTTGTAGGTATCCGATCGGCACATGAAGTATGGCAAAAATTAGAAGCCATCTATGAAGTATATGCAAATGAAAGGAGCAACTCAAAATCATCTACTTCACAAATGGATACAACATCAAATTCAACAACATGGGATAAGCCTTCTACAACCTCCCATGATGAACAAGTTGAACAATGCCTCATGGGCATCGAAGAAGAAAACGAGGTAAGTTCTAAACCTCTACTTCTTATGACAATAAATTGCAAAATGAATATAGTGACTTGCAAAATGATTATGATGAGCTACAAGATGAATTCCAAAACTTACTTGTTAAATACAAAATTTTGAAAAAGGAATTCATTGTTTTAAAGAATGATAAGGATAGTTTATTTACTTCCTATGAATCACTATCATGTGCTCACACCACCACTCTTGACAAGGTTAGAAACCTTGAGAAAGAAAATAGTACTCTTGTTGAGGATATAAATTGCTTGAAAAATGATTTATCTAAATCCAACTTGAGTACCGATAAGATGACCAATATTGTTGATTGTTGTGATAATTCAAACTAGAACTTGATCATAAGCCTAAGGGTGTCAATCACATGAAAAAGAATCAAGTCTCTAAGACGTTGGTCATTATGCTCCTAGAATTATTACATGCTTTTATTGCGGTAAAAAGGGTCATACGGTAAATACTTGTCGGGCTAGAAATAGCTCTAATTATTGTTGGAGACCTAAAAGTCTCAAGACTAATCCCAAAGGACCCAAACACATGAGGGTACCACAAAACAATGTCATATTAGGTACCGTGAAATAATGATCGAAGAAAATTCATACCGCCAAGAAGGCATCAAATGACCGTTTCATTTGATCAAAGAAGGAGAAACTATTCTCAACAAAGCCAATTTCCAAGAAGAGGGTACAATCAAAAATGGGAAGAACACAATCCTTGGAAATGGCAAAAACAATCATCAACAAGATGATTTTCAAAAAAGAAGAGACTTTCAACAATGGGAAGGCAACAAACCTTGAAATGGAGTAATCAAAGAAGTCATCATCAACAAAGTGACTTCTCAAATGGAAGATATCATCAACAATGGGAACGGCACAACCCATGAATATGGCGAATTGGTAAACCGTATCTCCTATTTAAATATGCATTTTTGTTATTATGCATGCTTTTATTTGTGTCTTTATTGCAAAATGAGTTTTCAAATATTTATTTTTTAATTAAGGTCTTCAATATATATTTGTGCTTTTAAATTTTTTTAAAAAAAAGAAGACCTTATATGATGTTTTTAAAACTCTTGTGCATTTTTTGAAGACTATAATGTGTTATCATCTCTTATGGATTTTTATGGCACGAGCTTACTTATTTGTGCTAGATTTGTCTTAAGAATTGTGTAGGATCTACATATTTTCACATATGGCCATTTACGTCATTATTTGTCAAGAAAGACATTAATTATCGAGGTACGTTTACTTGTGTTATTCTTACTCTTATAAACTCGATATATGTATTGCCATGTGCCTATGTGCTTGATTTTCATAGTATTTCATACAAGTGCCATTAAGAGGATTTTTTTAGATTTTTTTTTAAAGGCACTATTCGATATTTGATTGCACATATTTGTTTTGTCAACTCTTGTTCAAATACTTCTTTTAATGAGGTCTCAACTATATGCTATCGGATTTTCAAAATTAAAATGAGACCTTTTGTAGCTCTCTTAAGCTTATTTGAACTTGCATGATTTATTAGACTATTGATGATCTTCTAAATGCATAGTATGTGGTTCTTGCTTCATGGTCTATATATATAATGTATATTGCTACTATGCTCTTTTGCAAGATATTTTATTATTGATGATTGAGACATGTTTTTACACTTGGGCTATTTTTATATAAGCGATGCCGTTAATGAGTTTGTTAAGTTGTGTAGATGAGAAATGAAGTACTCCAAATATTGGTAACCTCAAAATATTTGGATGTATACGTTCTATTGTGAACACCTTAGACAAATTGGATGCCCTATGATGATAGTGATGAAGAAGACAAAAGGGTATTCCGGAACAAACTCGATGACCAAGGCAACATTGGTCGAACTAAGACGAGGTTAGTAGCTCAAAGGTATTTTCATGAAGATGGTTATATTTCAAAAGAACTCTTGAAGGAGTTAAGCATTGAAGAAAGAAGAACTATCTCAACCTCTATGGCTAAAGATTGACAAAGGTTGAGAAAAGCATGTCGGTTGACAAACAAATTCGAGGTATGTCTTCTTGTATTATTCCTATAGACTCGACATTCCATATGCCTTATGTCTATATGCTCGACTTCAAAAACTATCCCAACGAATCTCATTAAAGTGCCATTAAAAGAAATTTTCAAATATTTGAAAGGCACTTCTTCTTATGACTTGTTGTATCCAAAGCTTTAAAACGTTCTTATTTTTTCAGGATAACAAGTTTGATATCTATTATACGGTTATTCGTATTCAAAATTTGGTTCGTCATAATCGAACTAAACATATTGAGATTCGACATATTTTTTAAGGGATTGTGATTTTCAACAAAAACTTGAGATATGTTTAATTCCGTCTCAAGGATAACTCGCGGACTTTTAAATCGCCCACCGCCGAGAGTATTTTACCTCATTTCGAGCTTGATTATAACATAATGTATATTGAATGAGGTCTACGTTTGCATTTTGCACGTTTTTTAAAACTTAGGGGCGAAAAATCGGATTTTTGGATAAAACTTTCGGATTTTTCAAACAACCATAATGTGGTTTGCCAGGCAAAGGGCCGACCGGTCGCCCACTAGCTCGCCGATCGCCATGCCCTGGACCTGGTCGCCTGGATGATTTTTTGGCTAAAAATAGTTACATTTCGTTTTCAGACTTCGCCATTTTGGCTTATTTTGTCCATTTTTCGTCCCCTTCGCAAATTGCACACAAATTTCACTCCAAATTTATTTTATTGCATACATTTTATATTTTGAGGATTATCTAGCTCGGTTATCATCATCATTGCTCGACTTTACCGATTGAATGGTAAGAATTTCACTATCTTTAGCTCAATTGGGTTGAACCCCTGAGTTTGTGGCTTATATGTATTTTTCTTGATGTAATTCATATATGTTTGTGATGAGCTTATTGATTGTTGATGAATGATATTTGTTATATTGTATTTGGTGATGAAAAACTTGGCTTGATTTCATTTACAAGGGCTATATATAACTTTTTCTATTTTTTTGACGCCCGCCAAGTGTTCGATAAAACGTTTCAATGAAAAATTCATCACCTACATGACTCTCTCGATTTCAAAAGTCTCATATATTTATAGAGATCATGTTTTTGCAAATCAAATGATTTTTCATAAGCTTCTACAAGTCGTATGATTCGACTTTTCCTCCTATTTGGTTTATAAGCTTCTATGCTCAAATAGCTCGATACATCGGTTTAGTTGCGCACTTTGATATGAATATATGATGTATTTATCGTGCTAACATTCTTTTGATGATTCCAAAGGGGAGAAACAAGTTATAAGCTCATTAGCTCATAAAAGCTAAGATAAGCTTAACGAAAAGAAGTTATAAGTTATGGCTTCATAAAGCCATAAGTTGTGGATCATATTTAGTCCACTTGGTGCATTATGGTTATGTATGAATCATGGTCCATTGGTTGTAGTATGGACTTATATACGGTTCTAATGATGTATCTTTGTGGGGGAGCTTTTAAGCTCAATATTGAAAAGCTAATATTTTAGCTTATGTTTAAGTTGCTTCTATATAACTCTTGTTGTGCATGTTGATAGGGGAGCATTTGCTATATGTGTGTGAATATCTCTACTCCCATCCTTGTGTTTTTATTGCATGGAATGTTGTCACTCACAACGGATAGTTCTCTTTAACCTAGTAAAATTGTTTTGTTTTCAAAATCGATCTCGTTAAAATTGTTTTGGTTTGTAATCATCAAAAAGGGGAGATTGTTTGAAAAATGGTTTTATCATGATTTTGATGATTTTGTTTTTACACCAAAACAATGGTTTTAAAGGTTGTCCAAATACTCCTAAATGATTTAAAATAGTTTTAATATTTTCCGGAGTATTTGCTCAAGTCTATTTTCGATTATTATTGGACAACTCTTTCAAAGATTTTATGTCAACGGGTTTTCACATTGAAACTATATTTCTTATATTGTCCTAAATACTCCCGATTAGTTTAAAATGTTTTTACGAATTTTTGGAGTATTTCTTGAGGATTATTTTCGATAAAAATTGGACAATATTTGTCTCTTCTTGACCGAGGTCGACCGGCCGCCTATATAGGGCAACCCGTACCGAAGATGTTTTTTGAAACAGAAAATGAGACGGAAGAAAAATCAAGCAGGGTCGGCCGTAAGTTCGGCGGCGTCGCCGTGTCCGGTCGGCCGTCGCCCAGTCGGTCGACCCACACTGCAAGTGTGCAAAATCTCCTGTTCTATTTTTGGAGAGGTCGACCAGGCTAGGGGTGATGTCGACGGTCGAGCACCCCTCGACCGGTCGCCCGTGTAATTTTTCAAAGATACAATTTCAAACGTCCTTTTGTGCGCAACCTGGTCGCCCCTTTAGTTTGACAAAAAAATATAACCGTTGTGCGGTGCCAGACCATTCTTCCTTAAAATGTGGGATTGTTCTATAATCCGATTTTTGTATCCTTATGAGACAACCATATTTATTTTAATCTCTTTGTCTTATTTGTAGACAAAAAGAAAACATGGAGGAGCCCATGAAGGAGCCTATGTTGGAGGAGCCTTTGGAGGAGCCTATGTTGGAATTCAAATTTGAAGGCTCTCCTATAAATAGATGAAAGCTTGAGGGATCAAATATAAGACTTGATACAAACAACAAGAGATATCACAAGCACATAATCTTTGTTATTCATTTCAACATTCTTGTTGTAATAGCCTAAGTACTATCACTTTCACATCTTGAGGTCTAGGCTTTCATTCTTGATTACACTTGCACTTTTGAGTTGTAATATTTTTCAAAGTGTAATCTTGATTGTAATTCATCAACCAAACACAAGATATCCTTGTGAGTATTCTTGTGGTAAGAATACACTTGGGTGATCTAGGTGATAGGTGTTTCAAGAGTGTGGTGCTCTTGAGGTGTTGAAGAATTTGGTATTCTTCAAGATTGAAGATTGTGGTGATCTTCAAAGGTGCCGTTGAAGGAAGATTGTGGTAATCTTCAAAAGGAGATTGTGGTAATCTCCAAAGGTGGTGTTGGAGAGTTTGGTGCTCTTCAAGTCGGAAGATTGTGGTAATCTTCGCAAGGTGCCGTTGAGGATTGTGGTGATCTTCAAAAGAGATTGTGATTATCTTGAAGGTGTTGTTGAAGAAGAGTGTGGTGCTCTTCAAGGTGTTGTTGTAAGTTGGTGTTGTATTATTTTTTGGTAAATTAATAAAATCTTTTTCTTTTTGAAATCCATCCCAGGATATCTTTGGGGTGGTAGAGGATTAGGCCCTAGGTGGGTTGAACCTCTTTAAATCGACGTGTGTTGTTTACATTCCGCACCTTTGTTTTTATCTTGGCGCATTTGTATCGAAAAAGAGGCGAAATCGAAAAGATGGAGATAATCTATTCACCCCCTCTAGATTATCGTAGCCGCTTGGACTTACATTATCATCCCCAAACTAGCGGTCAAGTCGAAGTGTCCAACCGCGAATTAAAACGAATTTTGGAAAAAACGGTTGGGCACTCTCGCAAGGATTGGTCCCTCAAACTCGATGATGCCCTTTGGGCTTATAGAACGGCTTTCAAAACGCCAATAGGGACTACCCCATACCGACTCGTCTATGGTAAAGCATGTCATTTGCCGGTTGAGCTTGAACATAAAGCCTTTTGGGCTATTAAAATGCTTAATTATGACTTGTCAAGTGCAGGAAATAACCGTTTATTGCAGATTAACGAACTCGAAGAATGGCGAAATTCGGCATACGAGAATTCGAGAATTTACAAAAGAATCTAACGAAACAATGGCATGACAAGCACATTAAGCACATGAGGGAATTCCAACAGGGTGATCAAGTGTTACTATTCAATTCCGACTTCGCCTATTTAGGGTAAGTTAAAATCCGGTGGTCCGGCCCATTCACATTACTCAAGTGTTCCTTACGGGACTATCAAATTACGCACAAGGAAATGGGCACCTTTAAAAACGGACACCGTCACGAAACTTTATTTTGGGGGCACCATCGATGATAATTATAGAGATTCCCTCAAGCTTGAGGATCCCCAAATGCATCACACAATTAGAGGTGAATCGGTCCGGCTAAACGACACTAAAGAAGCGCTAGGGAGGCAACCCGATGACTTTTGTGTCAATTCGTTTCCAATTTTTACTTAGGATTCATTTTTTTACTCGGGATGATATTTATTTAAAAAAAAAAAAATTTCAGCCGAACACGGCATGGCCGTGTCGCAAATTCCCCATTTTTCCTTTTTTAAAAAAAAATGAAAATTGGCCCGAACACTGGCCGGGCCGTGTCGCCCGACACGCCCCGTGTTCGGGCCCAAATTTTTCCCAACAAACAGCCGAACACGGCCAGGCCGTGTCGCCGACACGGCCGTGTCCGGCCGTTAAAAAAACAGGGGAGGGTCGATTTAGGGCATTTTTTTGAAATCTTTCATCTCCAAAACCCTAAAACCCTCTTCTTCACCAAAATTTCCCCCAAATTCACCTCACTCTTCCATCTAAACTCAAATTCTTCCATAAAACACCATCTTTTTTCTCCATTGCCAACACTTCTACCGATTGATTGTTGGGAATTTTGTGGGTTTTGGGAGATTTCTCTTGTGGGTTTCTATTTCAAGGTATGATTTTCTATGTTATTTTTTTGTGTTTAATTTCATCATTTTTGTTTTTATGCTTTCAATTTGTTCATAATTGTTTGAAATTTCTATCATTTAGGGCTTTTTGATTTAACTTAAATTTTTGGAATTTTTATGCCTAATTATTTGAGGGTATTTTTGGATTTTTTTATGGTGATGATGTTGGCCTCATGAGCTATTGAAATTTGTATGGGTAAAATCATGTGAAGTCAATTGTTGGAATTATCTTGCTCAATTTCACCAACAAAATTGGTCCTAAAAGAATGAAAGGGTGTATAACGATATGAGCGTTTGTTGATTGATTGATTGTTAGAATCATATGATTGATCATGAGTGGAAACCGTGCTTTGTTGTAACTTACTTGCTATTTTGATGAGAACTTGAAGGTGATGGGATGATGTTGTTGTTGGGAATTTAATTGAGGCATGGTTTTTATAGGATAGTTGGTTTTCAAAGAAATATTAATAGTAATTGTCCTTGTATTGTATGTTGCTTTCAAAAATTCCTTTTTCAGGACTACCATGTCAAAACGAAGTCGAGTTACCGCTCCTTCCGGGTCAGGGGACCCTCGCCTCTCGCCGCCCCCCGGACTAATCCACCAAGTAATCGTCACGGCATTCTATTAGGGATGACGAGCAAGCAACCCGATATCAACAATTGTTGAGTAAACCGTTGCACAACACCAGGTATCCGGACGCCATGACATTAGAGACCCTTGGGCTACAAGAAGATATTGATTGGATGTTTGAACAAGTTGGGTGGGGACAATTCATGGGTGCGAAAGCACCAACTTATGAGCGCGTCACACCGAATTCCTTAGCTCATTTAACGCCGAAATCCTCACGGGGAACCCATGCTGGGACGGCCTCATCTCTTTTCGCTTGTTCAATCAAGAGTATACATTGACTCTTGCCGACTTCAATCAAATATATGGTCTTCCAATTGATGGTAACAGACGCTTTCCTAGCGACTTTAATGCACAGCGGTTTTGGAATGAAATAGCTCCTTCATATGACTATGTTGCTTCTCGTGCTAAAGTATCAGCGTAATAAATCCTTGTTTTCGTTATATGCATCGTGTGATGGCTAGCACACTTTTCGGTAGGGGAAAGTGACGGGAATTTGAGGAAGGGCGAGCTATTGTTTTTATGGGCTATGGTCTATGGCAAACACCTCGACACCGGGTCTCACTTAGCACGCCATTTTCGGAGAAAGTCGGGCGAGGCGAATGTAGTAAAATTCTTGTTGGAGGCCTAATTACTCCAATTGCTCTTCACTTGAGCATGACTTAACGGATTTACAACAAGCGCAAAGGAAGACGCGCATTGATCTCGAGGTATGTCTTGCTATAAAATTAATTGAAAGAATCAATGATCAATTTTGCTTGCTTTTTCGACATACATCCCAACGACTATTACTTTCGACCCGGCACGAACTACAATTCGTAATCGTGACAATTGGTTGATGGGTATGCGACTTAATCCGGAGGATGACACAGTCGCCTCGAACTACCTCCCATAGAGGATGATGCTCCCGAATCCCCATCTCCTCCAAGGGTTCACCACCCCACACTCCTTCATCTCACCCACCACCGCCACCGCATGAACAAGTCAATCTTCAAGCTATTCTACAGAGCAACAACACCAAAGAGACATGCTATCATATCAACAAACAATGCTCGAACGCCCGAGAATATATGCTTGACCGCCAACAACAAATGATGGAGCAACAATTTGGCGTCATTAGGGATATTCGAGAGGACCAACAACAACAAAATGCCCTTTTCTCTCAACTCCATCAATGGCACCTCTCTCAAGGACACTTCCCACCACCGTCATAAGGTCGTATTTGTCTTTGTATTAGTTTTCGTTTCCTTTGCTCCATTTTGTATCCCATCTCCTCTTCACATTGGGGACAATGTGACCCTTGAAGTTGGGGGTGGCGAGATTTGTTAGAACGCTTGGATTTGAACTATTTTCTTTAGCTTTGCGTATGATTTTAGCTTTCTCTGTGGATATTTCGTTTTCTTTTTACGCACCTTATCAATACCTTGCAAACAAACATGAGGTAATTTTTTTACAATTAGATAGGTTAGTTGTGGATTGGTTGACCATTTTTATCCCGAAAAAGTCATCTTTTTGAAAACTCAAATTGCCAAAATGTTTTTAAATTGCATGACTCTAGTAAAAGGATGAATTTGGCCAAAAGAGTTTAATGTCATGAAGTTAGCTTGGACTTTGCTTAAATCTAGATACTTTGTGTCATGATCACTAGAGAAACCACAACTCGGGTTTAAAAAAAAAACAAAAAAACAAAAAAAAAAATGTGCTAATATCTTGTTATATAAAGGGACAAATCGAGGTTATATTCTCTGTTTGTTGTTGCTTAGTAACTAGGAGCATTCATGAGCCCCATGTTTGTCTCTTACGTAAAACGGCGACACAAATATGAATATGGGACACCACCCTAGAAGTTTTTGAAAAGACATCCAAAATTTAAACCTAGTGGAAGTTTGCCTCAAAAATGTCCTGATTTTATAATTATATTTGCAATAAAAAAAAAAAAAAAGAAAAGAAAAAAAAAAGAAAAAAAAATATATAAATTGAAAAGACCCGAGTTTTGGACTTCTCCTTTTATCATTACATTTTTGTATTTGATCTAAGCATATGAACGACAAATTTTTCGTGATATGACAACTGTGATGTTTTGAACGATTCCAATTATTGAAGTCACTCTCTTTTTAACAAATTGGTTGATTTGAAAAAACGGATGGATTGACTTAATTGGGAAGGAAAAGGTTAGCGATTCACTTCAATCATGTCGAAATTGTGAAAATATATATCTCTTTTTGTTTTCAACCCATCTCTTTGTTTTAAAAATTGCTTGAGGACAAGCAAAATTTCCAAGTTGGAGGCGGTTTGATAAGTGTCATTTTGCACATATTTTGTATTATTAATTCAATAGTTTTTGGATTGATTTGTTAGAAAAATCATAGTTTCTCAAGTATTTCGTAGCATTTCATCGTGTGATGTGTTTAACATTATAGGTGGAGCAATTTGGAGCAATGTGAAGCCAATATTACTTGAAAAAGGCAAGAAAATCACTCAACATGACTTGGGGTGTTAAGTAACATGGCCATATTCAAAAAGAAGGAAATAAATTGGATAAAAATTGGAAAAAGGGTCCAAACGGCCAAACCGTGTCACCGAACACGCCATGTTGAAGGGGATCAAAAGAGGAGGAAAAATCGCACAAAAACCCCGAACACGGCCTGGCCGTGTTGTCCAACACGGCCGTGTCGCCCGTTTCGGCAAATTTTGTGCGGCAAAGACGGCTGGCCGTCTTTGCCGACATCTGGGCGTGTCCAGGACCCCTTTTGCAACTTTTCTTTGCGGAATTTGGGGAAAACTCACCAACCAACCCATTTTGGCCACTTTTGTACACTTTTAACACCCTATTTTCTTTGAAACATGTCTCCATGTCCCCTCCCTCATCACTTGAATACAAGAATTCACCAACCAACAAGGAAAATGGAGGCAATTGTTTAACAAAAGAGAGTACTATCAATGTATTGGTTGCCTATAAAAGCCAAGGGTTGAAGTTGGGAGAGTCATTCATTAGATACTCAGAAAATATTCATTGTATTCATTCCATTAAGTAGAATTGGGATCAAGGGGTCTTGGAGGAGTAAGCTTGAGGCAACATTGGGGAAGAAGGCTTGGAGCAACATCATCAAGTCAATTGAGATTTTGATAAAGATAAGTACACCATGTCTACAATGTTTACATCTTCTTGTGTAATTTATTCTTGTGTCAAAAGCATGTGTAGCTAAAACTCCTAGTGTTTGAATGTAATGAACTCTAGAATGGATTTGTGATTAAGGTGTGTATGTTTTTAATAAAATTCTCATGTCTTGTGTGATTCACTTATGTCATGCTTATCTCATTCGAGTTAATATTTCCGGTATATTAATTTGATATCTTTTCTTCATCGGGTAATCGAAAGATTTATGGTGAAAAAGAAATTGTATAAGTGAAAAGAGTTGCATGCAATCCTAGATATAGACGACATAAATCTTCTGGATTAGGGTCAAACCTAATATGGGAATTCATAAATCGTTATAATGCAATCTTGGGGGTTTTAACTAGAAAGAGATTTCAGTTAATCAACTTGAGATTAGGAGTTTTTCGCCTTGAGAAAGGGATTAACTTAAATCGGGAATTTCTACGGTCCACATAGCATGAGATTTTATTAAAAGAGGTTGGTTTTTACTTAAGGGCTTATGGTTGAATCTTTTAACTTGTCAAATCACAAAAACATTCTAGAGGGATTTACATTCAAACACACTTCTATCTCTTGATTTCTTATTCTACAAATTTTACTTCATTTTTACACTTCGATAATTTAGATTCTTTATCAAACAAAAACTCGAAAATTGTTAGATTAAATAACAAAGAGACGGTAATTATTAGTACTTATAATCCTCGTGGGAATGACACTCGGTACTCAATAATCTATACTATAAAACGATAGGTGCACTTGCCTACGGTTTTAAAGGTAGCTTTTGAGCCATCATGCTCACAAATCATTTGAATTTCGCTAACAATATAAATTACCATGAAAATAATTGCTTACAAAGCTATTGAATTATGCTTACAAAGTAATTGAATTTCGCTTACAAAAACAAATGAATTATACTTACAAAAGATATCTAAAAATGATGAAAAATAAATACGACACTAATCGAAAAACCTAGGATATTCGGACTCTTCAAAGACCCTTACTACCATCTACCACTTTTTTCCCTTATCCTTCCCCACCTCCTTATTACTCTCCTTTGCACGATCATCAATAGTGCGGCCTTCCTTTTCTTACTCTCTTTTGCCATTTTCAATTTAAAACCTAACACAAAAATAAGAGACACTAGTCATTTAATAAAAGCATTTATTAACAGACAAAACATTTATAAGCATAAAATCAAATAAAACGTAAGCATACTATAACAAATGCATAAGCGTAATTGTCAACACCAATAAGCGGTTGAAAACATCAATAGGCAATCCCCGGACTTAGAAAAAACATGGCAATACTAATTACCTCATGTTTGAAATCATAATACAAAACATGCATAAGCATAATATACAACATAAATAAGCAAAATTATCAAAGCAACATTATGCATTTTAAACTCTTATTAAAGCAATCCCCGGACTTTGGTTTTTCAAATAATAAAGTCAAGATATAAAACAAAACACAACAGATCCTAAGCATTTTGCACATACTTGAACATATGTACGCATAATACAAAACATATATAAGCGATTTTTGCCTCATTAAAGTAATCATCCAATACTTAGAAAAAACAGATATAAGCATAATTATTGACAACAATAAGCATTTTTTGTCTCATTAAAGCAATCTCCCAATACTTAGAAAAAACATGGAAATACTAATTACCCCGTTTTGAAAGCATAATATAAAACACATGTAAGCATAATATAGAACAATCATAAGCATAATTATCAACAACAATATGCAGTTGAAAACCTCAATAAAACAACTTCCCGGACTAAAAATTTACATCGACTAAAAAATCGGTAATTTTACCACTTATGAACAGTAATTTATCCAACCCTATCAATGTCCTAAAAACGCAAACAATATACCCTAACAAAACCAACAAGAAAATAGAAAACTTATAGTTTATATATTTTGCAAAAACATCAACAATAAAAAAAAACCAAGAAATTATCAAAAAAATTGAAGAAGCGAAAAAAAAAAATAAAAAATTGCTCTACCTACAATTTGGTATCTAAGCACAAATGGAAAATTTGTTGTTGCTTCAAGAACAATCGTGGTGCCGCTTGCCGATCGAATAACCACCATTGATTTTGGGGTTTTCTCAAATATGGGGGTTTATTTTTCAAAAAAAAAAACTGGGGTTTTCCAAACCACTTCTTGTGCGAAACTTCAAGATGGCGGAGTGATGGAGATGGAGTTGGTTCCACTGGAAATTTGATTTTCGACCAATGGATGATACGGAGATGGGTTTTAAATTTGTTTTTCACATTCGCTGGATTTTCACAACGATTGGGATGGAGATGGAGATGAGTTTTTTTTTGGGGAGAAAGGTTTGTGACAGAGAATGAGATTGATTTTCGATCGAGGATAAGGATGAGAAGGAGTTCGATTTTTTCATGATTTCTGCAGGGGAGGAGGGTTGGAGACGGTTTCTACAGGGAGGAGGGTTGGAGACGATGATTTGAGAATTGTGACTCTTCAGTTAAGAAAAGATTTGCAAGATATTATTGAGATAAAACCGTCCCCTAAATTGTAGCCCACTACCAAAAATAACTTACCTCCCAAAAACCGATATTAATTAAAATTACCAAAAAGTCCTTTTTTCAATAAGTTATCTATTAAAAAATGATTAAATCATTTAATCCCAACCGTTTAAAAAATTAAATCAACGCTCTAGATTTAGTCTCACGACTCATATAATCTATGTGGACTCATTGGATCCAAATCCTATATATATATGGATTGGTTCAAATAAGACCAACTCCTTTAGGTTAGTCCATAGGAACATTTTTGGACTCTTGATTTAAAATTTTAGATGGTGTAGATCATTCTAGTTATTTTAGGCTAATAAGAGTATAATTGTATTTTTCTATATCATCAGTTTTTTAATTAGGCGGTTTTATATCTTTAATAGTTATTTTTAAGGTAAATACAATCTTGCCTTTTCAGTTGGCCGATTTTTAGGGAGGAAAAACTCATCAACTTCAATCGTATTTGTTCAGATATGAATACGTCTTCCGCCATTTTTTGCACCATCGTTCTCTCTCTACCCAAAACCCTATTTTTCAGAGTCATTCTTTTTTACTTAGTTAAATATTCTTGCATATTTAGTGATGTTTTATTGTATATTTAGTTCAACAGAATTGTATAATTAGTTAAATGTCATTTTATACCTTGTTATATTTTATCATATATTTAGTTCAGTGGAATTGTATACTTAATTTAGTAGAATTGTATACTTAATTTAGTAGAATTGTATACTTAGTTATGTTTTATTGTATACTTGGTTTAGTGGAATTGTATACTTAGTTATATAAGTAGCTTAGTGGATTTGTATACTTAGTTCTGTGTAATTGTATACTTGGTTAAGTGGAATTGTATACTTAGTTATATAACTAGTTTAGTGGAATTGTATATTTAGTTCAGTGTAATTGTATACTTAGTTAATTGTTTATGTATACTTAGTAATGTTTTAATGTATAGTTAGTTCAGTGTAATTGTATACTTAGTTAAATGTTTCTGTATACTTAGTAATGTTTAATACATAGTTAGTTCAAAGTGTAAAGTTAAATGTTTACGTATATTTAGAATATATAGTTAGTTTAGTGAAATTGTATACTTTTCATTAATTGTTGCATGTTTCTGTTGCCACATTTTCTATAGATGTTTATGTTTTTTGTCAAGCTTGATCCAATGGAATAATTTGCAGAATCGAATGGAGCAGTACATGTTATTTTTGCGATGGAGAGATTGTTGTTGTGAAGAAGGGAGAGAAAGAGAGGATAAATCGCGTGATTATAGGGACACAATCAATAACAGATCACGTCCCTAATTTGTAGGAGGCAGTTACCATTTTTATTTAATCTATTCCTATTTTACCCCTTCAAGTGTATATTTTCATATCAATTGATGTATATATTTGTTCATATCTTGGCCATTGATTTATTTTTTTGATGGTGTAGATATATTCCTACGGTCTTCCCTAAGAGGGTGGTCTCACAGGATCCCCTCCCTATATATATATATATATTCATTGTTCAAGTGTTTTATTTTTATAAATGGAATATTTGTCCTTTATATATACATCACATATATTATACACCTGGTGTAACAAGAATATTATCAACTAAGCTCATATTAATGAGTCCATATTTGGGAGCAGAGACGAAGGGACATTGGGGCCAAAGGGGGCACTGGGCCCTCTGATATTTAAAATGAATTAGGATATTTTTGTCATTTCATTTTATAACTTAAATAAAAGTTAAAAAAAAAGGAAAATGAGGAATTAACTAGTAAAACCAATTATTTGAGAGGAGACATTGACCCTTTCAAGCCATGCGATGCTAAAAAAAAACGCATTCAATTGAAGAAATCGACGCCCGTGAGTGAGATTGAACAAAGTCAAGGAGGAGTGGTGAATTCAACTCATCAACCACCAGAACTGTACTACGATTAACCCTTTCACCTTATTGTCAAGAGATTTAAATTGAACGAGTATGAATTATATTTAGGGTTTATGTTATCAAAGTGTATTAATTAATTTTGTAGATTTTGTTATTGATATTCTCTATTTATTTTATTCAACTGAATTTCATGCGATTACTCTATAATATGAACTTGAAAGTCAACTTGAAAACTTTATTTTTAATGTTCGTTTAGATGAAAGTATCTCTAGGCAAAAACTTGTATGAGGAAGAGTTGGGTAAGTGATGTTACAAGATAAAAAAATGGTCTTGACTCCCTTACTAAAGGGGCCGAAAATTGGGGTATTTTTTCCTTTTTTTTAAAAAAAAAAGGCTTTGATTTGTTGGGTGAAAAAAACTAAATAAATTTGATTGATTTCCTTAAGACAAGGAGCCGAAAGTCGGGAGGAAAAATAATAATTATCAAAGTCTTGCTACTTGTTTACTTACAAAATTTGGTTGGAAAGAAAAAAGGTTGTCCCCCCCCACCCTTTTTGCATATGGTTGGGGGAGAAATAACATATTTTAATTTTTTTAGGATTGAAATATGTAGGTTTATATATATATATATATATATATATATATATATGATTATTAAAATAAAATCACATTTCTTTCCCAACTTCTTCCCCAACTACCATCCGAACATACATTATGTTTTTCAATACATTTCTATACTAATACACACTTTTTTCAATACATCATATCAAACTTTCCTTGCTCTTAAACTTCCCCCAATCATCCCCAATAAACATACTCTAAAAGTCACGTTTGAGCCCAATGATAAACCCATAATTTTCTATTGGGTAAGTGGAAACTATTTGGACTTTAGAGAGTTTGATGTGGGCCATACAAAAAACAGATTAGAGGAAATTACACAAAATACCCCGATTTTTAGAAAAAGACAAAAATATCAACCCATCACAAAAATACCCCACCGCTCCATCCCATCACAAAAATACCCCAACAACTCCATCACTTTGTCCCATCACAAAAAAGATCATCCATTTTTCTTTCATCATATAAACCAGCTCTCTCCGAAAAACAGATCTGTCATCGCACCATCACAAGCAACAACAAGATCGGCGCCGCCACTCCCCATGGTGACCACCCCACCCTCCGCCGCCCGAGATAATCCCTCCGCGCCGCTTTGTCCCACGACGATGAACACCATCCCGGACTATCAAAACTCGATGAACCACTTAACGATTTAACAACAAAACTAACAAAGACCGCCATTAATGACCACCCATGCTCTCCTCCGGCGTCCACGGCGGATTCTAGAGAAACCATTGGAGGCCGAGGAAGATGAAAATCACGGCCAAGATTAGTAGAACCGGATAGGGCAAAGGGTTTAGAGAAAATACCTCTTTAAATTGAGGAAAATGATGTGTTTTTCCGTATGACATTCTCAGAATCAATGAGTTTTTTTGATCAATTTTTTTCGGAGGGTTTTGTTTTCTTTGTGGAGTAGGTCAAGTGGCAATTTGAGAAGGATGACCTAATTTATTTATAGAAGGGGGTGAGAAGTTTGATTAGGTGTGTTGGTGCGTCATCGATTAAAATTGATTTTGTGTTCCGATGCATGATTTTTCCGTGTTCTTTTATTATTTTGTGATTTGAAGTTTTTCGTTTGTTTCGATGTTGTTTCAAGTTGTTTCTTTTATGTTTCTTTTGTTCTTTATGTATTTTCCATTTATTTGTTCTTTTTTATAGTTTTTGAAATGTTTTGTTATCTATCCGATCGTGTATCTTTTTTTTATTTCTTTTGTAGTGAATGTGGGATTTTTTGTTGCTTGTTATACCGAGCACTTTATTGGTGGGAAGGCTATGGATGTCAAAGCATTTGAGATAGAGAATGAACAAGCAAGTGCTCGATCATCCGCTTCACAATCATGCTAAGTTGAAGCCGCAAAATGGTGATGACGATGACGACGCCATTGAGTTTCTACCTCCACTTCCTAATGATTTTAGAGAATTGTTGTTATGTAAATCTTAATGATGGTGTAATCAGTTGAAACATGTAAGAAACAATTGTGAAACAGGGGATCATGTGATAAAAGTTTGTAGTAAATTGCTTTTAAATTTAGAGAAATAGTGTAGTTTTTCCCATATACTCTTGACTTTTTTTGTCATCCTTGTAAATGTTGATCTTGCTTCATTTCGATGTCCGCATGCCTAATCTTGAACTAAAGATCTCACGTACTCGGCAAAGTTGTTACTAGTAGGTCTTTCCCCGCTGAGTTGATGCATTCAATAATCTACGATGTTGGAAGTCAATACAAAGTATTTTTGGTGTGACGGTGGAGTCGTGTCCATTTCTCGTAGCCGGTGATGGACAATCAAGCTCAAATTTTCTCAATTGAATTTGTTGTTCCAAGATTTCGTTGAGGGAGTCTTGAATGTGCGATCCATTGGAATCATTATTTTTGTTATTTCAAAGTTGGTATACTCTCTATTTTCTTCCCATTGTCCATTGTGGCATACCACAATCGAGATTTTCTCCATGCAATCGTGGAATTCAATGGAAAGTTGGCTAAGTGAAACATATAAGAAACATAAATGAAACATGCATGAAACAACAAAGAAACAACAAACATGTTTGAAACAAAGAAACCAACGCAAAAAAATCAGCGAAAAATGGGTATTTTTGTCGAAATTCAGCGAAAAATAGTATTTTTATTCAAAATCAGCGGAAAATGGGTACTGTATAGGAATTGGGTATGAAAATTGGGATATTTATGTCCTTTTTCCCAAACAGTTATAGAGAATATCCCAAAGAGGAAGACGGCCCAGCCCATACATTTTATTTTAACTTCCAATGTTGCCACTTGGCTGGGCCTATATTATAAACTTGTAATTAAACAAATTCTTCTTTTTGAAACCCAATAGAATAAATTGTTGGACTAGATTTCGTGTAATTATAGTATTAACCTAATTTCTTTATAAATAGGGATCAACTTTGTGCTACAGTGGTTGAAACGTGTGTTGAAAGGGCGAATGACCTGGGTTCGATCCCATCCGAGTGCGTATGTCCCCTCCCCAAGTTCCCCCAATTGTACTAAAAAAAAACCTAATTTCTTTATAAATAGTTGAAAGTAAAGTGGGTCTTGTTTTTACTCAACTTTCAACTTGAGTTTGTTGAATCATAAACATTACTATATGGTACGAGAAGTATAATACATTTGATTGTTTTTTTTTTTGAGAACCAAAAAAAAAAATCAAATGTATAATACATTTGATTGTTGCATGTTCAAAAAGAGGATATCAATATTCTCAACATTGAATATAACAAAACCAAAACAAACTAAAAGTTTGATTGCGATTAATTAAACTCAACATAGTAATTTATTTCAAATTCCATATGCAAAACTTTATTAGGTTGATATTCGTATTTTCTTTTTTCTTTTCTTTTCTTTCTTCTAATCGATTATCGGTAATTGTATTAAAGACTAGATTGATTGATTGTAATTAACATTTATTATTTATTTATAAATATAACTAATTCACCAACATATTTATTTTTTTTATTCAACACATGTAATTTGATGTCATGAGTGTTATTAAACTACACCCACTTTTTATTTGGATGAAATGTATCCAGCAGAAAGTAATGACCTTTTCAATAGATGTATCCTTTTGGTCATTAAAAGTGCCAACTAAAAAAGCCAAAAAATTGTCAAGATTCAGCATATCTACATTCATCACTTTAGATTTAATTTTTGTGACTCCTATAGTCCTATAATCCTATTAGCCTACCACTGTATCAATAATTAGTCAACAAAAAATCTTTAGATCCCAGAAATTTGTAAACTTGACCCCATCTACATTTAATAAAAAGGAAACAAAAATTGGGCTCCAAAACAAAATTTGAAAAATGGAAATTTTCTGTTTAATTAGTCGGCTCGAATTCGGTTCATGACCAAACCACAAAAAAGAAGAAAAGAAAATCATGGTAAATTCGTGCTTTTATAACCAAATTGATTATCAAATCAGTCTTACTATCGGTTATTGATTCAATCGTTCGGATCAATTCAACTGTGGATCCAACTAGTAATAAAAATCGACTAGAATCATTTTGTTATTTTATATAAATTAGTAAATAATATATTAAGTATTAGGGATAATTACAAAACTACATATAAGTTTTAGCGTAATTACAAAAAAAAAACTCATTTCTCATTCAAAATTAAAAATACCCCTTAAAATATTACAAGTACCCAACCGAAATTTACATTTACCTACAAATATCCCATTCCTAGGATGCAATTTGTAAAAATAGAAACAAGTCGAAATTGCTTGTCGGTATTTAAATATTAATAAGTAAATAAACATGAATAAGTTCAAAGGAATGACGCCGTATAGTTTTGGAGTTTTGGTAGGCAGCCAAAGTAGTTTGTGGCTTGAGGTTTGCTATAATAATAAGTTAATAAATATTGAAATCTTAAAATATTAATAAGTTGGCGCCGTACTAGACTAGTAGTATTTTTGTGTTACCTTTAAGACCACAAAACACGTGCTACGCAGCTAAGGGTGTGGTAGTAAATTATACTATGATTTCTAATCTCCCCAGAACAACCAACTGTCACGGCAAAAATTTAATAAATTTAACAAGTGTTGGTATTAAGTATATCTGGATGGAATTACAAACAGCTTTTAAGCAAAAACAAAAATCAGCTCAATCACAGGTGTAACTGTTTCCGCTTGTAATTAATAACTCTGTTCTTTGGTCGAAGTCCAATAAAACAAAGTTCAATCCACAATAAAAGATAGAACTTAAAAATTTCTCCAATTAATTTTCTCCTATTGTCTTCGTCAAAGACGGATGCAAAGCCCCCAGAGCAATCTCTCTCAACTCTCGTGCTCTCATCTCGACTCTCCTAATTCGATGTACTCTACTCCTCTCTATAACTCTCCATGGACACTCTTCTCAAATTTTCAAGAAAATTTCACTAAGGATCAATTTGGATGAAGGAATTTAAAATTCCGAGGATTTCAAATGAATGGATTTCAAACTCATTGGATTTGAAATCCACCTCTTGTTTGGATGATGTGGATTTGTGTAGGGATTTCAAATCCATCGTAAATTTTGATAAAAAATATTTAAAAGCTATATTTATTTTCGTAATTGACATTTAAAAAATAAAAATAAAAGACATAATCTTATTATTTTATAAATAATTATAATTTTATACACTAATAAAAATATAAAATATATAACTTTTATTATGTGTGTATATGTGTGTGTGTGTGTGAAGATAGTGCGATGTGAATATGTGAGAGAGAGTATGCGTGAGTGTATGTAAATGTGTGTGCAAAGATGTCTCGTAAGTGTGTACAGTCTGTGTAAATGTGTGCAATGTGTGTGTAAATGTGTGCGGTGTGTGTAAGTTGCAAGTGAACATAAAGAAAAAAGATGGATTTCAAATGACTAAGTTTTGGAAGGGATTTAAAATCTTTCGAAAATGAACTAAAACTTAAATATGGATTTAAAATCTATTGATTTGGATATATATGCTAAACAAGTGGTGTGGATTTAGTTAAGGATTTCAATTCCTCATCCCAAATCCTTCTTAATTCCCCCATCCAAACGCATCCTAAGTGTTCTACCAAGCAAAGGGATTGAAAGACATGGTCAAAGCTAAGCTCCTTCAGGGGGGCTCTCGTAAACTAAACCTCCTCCTGGCTCCCGGGAGGGGGAGGGACTCCTTAAACGGGGTCCTCATAAGTCTCAAGGAATTACAAGACAAGCCGGACACGATACTGTTTAGCTCCCGCGTGACCGCATCATACCTTCGCAGTTTGGGGGCTTATGTTGGGGTGAAAACGACATTTAATAATTAATATATAATTCGATATATATATATATATTAATTTATTATTAATTATCTAACGGGCTCTTAGGGAATAACTGCCCAAAGGAGTTCGGGACCGACCCATAGTCGGTTTCTCCTATCCAGGCCCATTACTCGTATAAAAAGGTCTATCATCTTTATTTGTAAGTTAATTCTCCGATAATTACTTGGACACATTTAATTTAGTATTCGATCACTTTTTACTCTCTGTCACCGTGCTAATTTGAGCGTCGGGAGGGGCATCCCTGGCACCCCCAAGGACCCTCCTAACGTTTGCTTGTGTACATACAAGTTTCCAATCGAAGGATTTCACCTCGAAAAAAGAAGACTTGAAGACTTCCCACTTGGAAGAAGAACTTATTCAAAAACACTAACTTATGGAGTGATTTGCCTAAAAAGCAAAGAACAAATTTTTTTATTATTTATTTTTAAAAGCTATTTGTTTGTTTTTAAAAGTTTTTAATTAGGTTAAAAAGAACAAATTTTGCTCCCATTAACATTTTTTATGTAGCTTATAATTGTGCCTATTTTATTTTTGATGAAGTTTATAATTATATTTGTTTTGAGAGTAGGTATCTTGTGAGAGGTCGCATCATGCTATCGAAATAAAACTAATACTTTTAATATAAAAAATAATACTTTAACGATATAATTGATATGCGAGAATGAAATGAGTATTCCCATATTCATTCTCATTCACACGATTGCTATGTTTTAAAGTAGGGTGGCAATTTTGGACCGACACAAATCTAACACAAAATTAATGGGTTTGGATCCAAGCTTCATGGGTCCGGATCGAACCCGAATAACCCGATAACTAAATAGGCCGAAAGTCGGCTCAACTTCAACTTGCTATGACTCATTTTACCCGTCTAACCGTTTGTTAATTTAAAACAAAACTAAGCAAATAATAATTAATTATTAAAAAAAACAAGTCATGTCCTAAAACTTAAATGCTAAAACCTGTTTAATTATGTATGTTGTGATTATATTGATGTCTTTTTTGTATGTTGTCCTCAAAATATGATTAGTATGTTATGTTATTTATGCAATTATATTATTTTTTTTTATATGTTGTGATGAATGAGGGAACCAGTCGGGACTTGCAACGAGCCCGCATGGCGATTGAGCAATCCCCGAAGCCCGGAGAACACCGAAGGGCCGCAATGAATCAATATGCAGCCCGATGCGAGCCGACACAAGTCCTATTAAATATTTTACATTTTCTACGATCATCTCTATTTCGGATATTTGGGAATCCTCCTTAATAGACGAAATATATATTTTTTTATTGATTGAATGAATAGTGTTTCATATTGAATGATTTTAAAAAAATTAAATTTATTATGTTGAAACTATTAAATGTATATACAAATAATTTAATTAGACGAGTTGAACAGTAGGATCCAGGTTAATAGTGAAATAAACATAACGTTTTTGGGCCAAGTTTCAAGATTCGACTCGAATAATTAAATAGGTCGGTTTCGGGTTGATGATTCGACCGTGAATCCATAAACCCGAACTAAACCCAAATTGACACCCCTATTTTAAGGTTAGGAATGTTCATTCCCATAGGATATCCTATACCCAATAATATGGATTAGTCATTCCTCCCATCCCCATGGTTTTAGCCATTCACAATCTATAAGGAATAGAGTTATTTTTTTGGACAAAATTATCTTTTTATTAAACTCATAAAAATACTATAAAAAGCTAAATCTACACCAAAATTTAATATTTATTTTTATTTCTTACAATTTTAACTTTTTTAATAATTTTAACATGCTTCTCACTCAATCCTCTTGTTTCCCCTTTCAATTTAAGCATGCAAATATTTGTGTAAATGGACACAAGAGAAATTTAATCTTGACTGTTTGCTAATTTGAGATCCAATAAAATAAAATTGTGTCATCAATGCAAAACTAATAATTTGCATGGAATTAAAAATATCTAAAAGCAATGTATATTTTTTTGGGAAAAAAGATTATTTAAAATTTAAAGATAAAGTTAAATAAACATAGTCGAAACTATTGTTTTTCAAAAAAATCTACTCAAGGTTAATTTAGTTATTAAAAATATTTCATTACATCCCCATCATTTATTTCTAATTATCAATCATGAAATGTAATTAAGTCAGAAATGGCTTTTACATTCATTTATCATTCTTTATTGATATCAAGCATGAGAAAAGGAATACATATAACATTACATTCTCTTTGTTATTGCATTCCTAAGTTCATTCTATTCTTATCCAATTTCATTCATTCATACCAATCATTTCATTAGTGTAAAAACTAAAACATTGTTTGAACAACTAAAAAAGTATGTTTAGATAAATTATTACTTTTACACATAAAAATATTACTTTTTTTTTTTTGTTCGATGTGACCGTTTTAACAAGATTTTTTTACCTTATTTTGTGCCCCTTGTGAAAATATTCTGGATCCATCGGTTTTCGTTATATCTTTTCAATTTTAGATTGCAGTTGCTGATGTTTTAACTATTTCGATCAAGAGCAGCACTTTCATTTCAATATTTCGTCGATATTATATTATTATTAAGGATGTATGTATGTTACATACTTCAAGTGTACTATAACTTAATAGTTAATAGTGTACTTTCTTTTTGACAAGTTAATAGTGTACTATACAACTGATGTTGAACATGCCTTATTACTACAAGTGTAATTGGCTACATTTATTCAAAACAAGTTTTTATAGTGTTGAATATATAAATGTAATTAAATTCATATAACATTAATATTGATGATTTTATAATTTACATTATTTAAAAAATCATAAAATTATAAAATATTATTTCGGAGCTTATAATAAAAAAATTTAATTAATACTGTACAACATTTTGGAAGAGACATTTATGAGGTCTAGAATTAGCCAAACACCTCGTTGCGCCTAATTGGCCATACATTTGAGAAGGTTAAAAAACAACGGTGTTAGTCTCTGTCGACGGTCTAACGGATCTAATTCGTTAGACGAATCCAAATATCCGACCAATCGATCGACAACAAGTCCGCACAAGTACCAATACTACATTCGTTGGCCGCTAATACATTTTAGGAGAGTTGTTAATACATTTTAGGAGAACTACTAATACTTTTCGGAGGGAAAACAAATATTTTTAGGAGTGCTACCAAATATTTTTCAGGATGACTCACCGATACTTTTGGGAAGAACTAATACTTTTTTGGGAACTCACGATACTTTTTATGAGAAAAACTATTACTTTTCAAGAGGAATACTAAAATACATTTAATCGAGAAAACATAATATTTTTAAATAAGACTACTAATACGTTTTAGTAGGAATACTAATACTCTTGATGGAAAAAATAAATATTTTTCAAGAGGATTATCAAAAAAATGTTCAAGCAGATTACCAATACATTTTATCGTTACTACTAATACGTTTTTGAGGGACTACTAATACTTTTCGGGAGAAAAAGTTAATTATATTTAGGAGAACTACTAAAATACTCTCCATGAACTACTAATACTTTTTTAGAAGCTACTAATACTTTTCGGATGTCTTGTCCCAGAATATTACAAAATGTCACAGTGCATGAAATTACGAAAAAACCCGGTTCGGATTGGATCCGTCTAATGAAAAGACCCATTAGACGACTTTGGTGAGTTTTTGTGAAAACAACATTGAGAATTTGAGGTGCTATTTGTTAGTTTATGATTTATTTATGAATTAAAAAGTTATATAATGTCCACTTGAGGAGTTGAAAGAATCTTTTGTCCGAATCTACATAATTAAATTTCTAAACTCATCTCACAAAAAGAAAAAAAAAAAGATTCTTAGTTAACTACTACCTTTGTATACAATGAATCATGAATGTTTCTTCTTTTTAATTTCTAAATACTATATATTGACAAAGTTGTCTTGATTAAACAACAAATAATTTTACTGAAAAATTATCCTATTTAAATAATAATGTGACATATCTAACTCGTAATATATAACTGATGTTTTTTTAACCTTTTTTATATATATTTAAACTATTTACCAAAAAATTGGACATCAAATTTGGGATTAAAATTATAAAGATCATACTTTAAACCCGATAATAAATTAATTATTTAACTGATACATAAGTCTTTGATTTTAAAATAAATACACGAAGATCTTCTCTAAACAATTAAAAACAAGAAATTTACCCAGAAGAAACAACCATATTTTAGCACAAGTATTAATCTAAATTAATTATAGTTTATCCAATATTGTTAAATATAGTAAATTCTATATAAATAGTCAATCTCTACTATATAATAATTCCCTATGGTCCCAACTTGAGCTAATAGGTTAAAACAATGGTTTCAATAAATCGGTAATATAACACTTTTATGAAGAACTATTGTACAATACTGGTTCCTTCATAAAATAATAATTTACTAACATTACAAATAATACTCTAATAAATATTAAACATATTTTCACAAAATATTTCTTAAAAATATTTTAATTTAGATACTTTCTTAAAAAACTCCAATAAAACTATTGGGGACAAAAATGGTATTTCATTAATTAATATATAATTCATTTTATATATGTCTATTTAATATTGAATGCGCAATGGGCTTTTAATAAAAAAAACGCCCAATGGTGTCGGAGTCCGCCCATGGCCGAATTTTCCTACATAACCCACGGGGCCCATCTCCTGCGTATAAAAAGGTCCCTCCTATTATCTGTTTATGTTTATTCTCTCGTTCACCGTCTTGACTTGAGCATTGGGCCTCCCCTGGAACAATCGTGAGACCACGTTTGCGCATGTGCGGCAAGTTCTCGGTCAAAGGATATTTCAATTCTTGGATAAGAAGATTAGAAGACTTCCCCATCGGGAAGAAGAGTGACGTGAAGACTTCCTCTCGGGAAAGAGGACTTTGGTCAACCCCGTTGACTTGGAGTGATCTCCGCCTTAAAAAACAACATCATTTTGGCGCCGTCTGTGGGAATAGCCAAAGTACACGAAGATGCAAACTCGATCGCAAGCATGTGAAGTCGGATCTCAAGTCTGCAGATGGTGGTGCGAGAGACCGGCCAAGAAGAACGACCCCTGGAAGGGGGAGCCAGCCTCCTTCTCCTGAGGAGGCCCGCCTCCTCCGTCGCAAGAGGAGCAACGACCCTCCTCCGGGGAGGAGGGCTCCGCCCCGCTTGAAGAAATTCGTCTGTCCCAGGAAGCCCTTCAGCTCTCTCCCCGGATGAAGCCGCCCGAACGCTTTAAGACAAGCCACAACCAATCTTTGCGGGAAGACCACCGTAGTGCATCACCCGCCACTAAAGACCCTGGCCGTAACGATCGGGATGAGAGGGAGGAAGATCGCGGTGAGAATCAAAATCGTGAAGAGCGCCACCGGTTGAAGAATCTCAACCAGTTCAACCTAGCCAAGCCAACTCAACTCGCAAGCCATTTGCATTGATGAAGAGGAGCCCTTTGGCCCTTGTGATTTTGTCCAACCGTTGCCATCAGAATCAAGGCCTCCAACCTCCCCGGCACGATGAACCGAGACCCGCAGAACACTTGGATAAATTCTACGCCAAGGCGGATCACTATGACATGACAGATGCCTCCTACTATAACGTGTTCGCACTACTCAACAAGCGGCCGACTTGGTTCAATCGGATCCCGGTAGGATCAATCTCCGGGATGGATAAGCTCACCAAGACTTTATGCAACGATTCTCCATCACCGAAAAGTGTCCCAAGACTATTGCTCACCTCTTTCAGTGAAGCGGAAGGAAGAAGTTAAGAAACTCGCCGATATTTATGAAACAGTTCGTAGAAGCCGTCCAATGAAGTTATCAATGTCCAGCATGAGACTGGCGGGATATTACAACAAAACCTACGCCAAGGGCGTCTAAAGGAGTCTCTCGGCATAGAAGCCTCCATCTAACATGGATGAGCTATTAAGCCGAGCGGAGAAGCATATCGAGTGGAGGAATCCACCAAGCCCGAACTCGGAATTAAGTGCAAGTCCTGGGAAGAAGACAAGAACCAATCGCGAAAGGTTCGAGGAAGGATCATGGGCAAGCTATACACCTCTCAATGCTACAATAGTGGAGGTTCTAATAGCTTCCCAGGAAGAAAGGGATCATTGATCCCCCACAACCATTTAGAACAACCCTTCGTGGACACATTCCAATTTATACCGCCGATATCATAGAGACAGGGGGCACACCACCGAAGACTATTTATTTTGAAGAAGGAGATAAAACGACTCATCCAGAAAGGCCACCTTAAGGACTACGTGGATCGAGAGCAAGTTCATTGCGATCCTATGCCACGTAGGAAGAAGAATCTCCATAAGACCAGGAGAAAGCTCATATCGCCACAGGGAGGAGAAGCATGACAATCATGTTCCGGAGTAATCAATGTAATCTCCAGAGGACCGAGAGGTGAAAGACGCCCGGAGTGCTCTCACGGGAGTATAGCAAGGAGAGAAGAGGGCGACCGAGGAGAACCCATCTAAGAGAAGAGTCGTTGAACATCCACAAGCCGAGTGGCATGTCTATCAACTTCGGTACTCAAGAATACATCCAAAACCCAAGTTCACCCCGACGCCATCGTCATTTCGATACGCTGGCCAATTTCATTGTCAAGAGGGTCTTGGTAGATTCGAGAGCGCATTGGACGTCATATTCCGAGAAGCCTTTGACAATATGAAGATCGACCCAACGCAAGTAGTTCAGTTCGGTTTCGCGCATCTAATTAGCTTCCTTCACCGAGAAGTGATTAAGTCCTCGGGCGAAATCAATTTTCCGCTCACATTGGGCATGGACGCCCGCATCAAGTCATGAAGATGGTCTGTTTCCTTATAGTAGACACTCTCTCTCTCCGCACAACTGATTTTGGGAAGACCCAACTTAAACCAATTTCGGGCCATCCCCTCTACGGTTCACTTGAAACCGAAGTTCCCCACGACTCGGGGATAGGAGATACTATCGGAGACATCAATATGACTTGGGACTACTATGTGGCCACCTTGAAGATGAGCAAGATCCCGAGACCGAATGATGAAAGTACCACACAACCATAAACAACAACTCTCCTTAAACTCGAAGATTTCAAAGTATTTAGCATTTTTATTATTTTTAGTTTATTTCGCCAAGAGGCGTTAAACATTTATTTATATTTCAGTCATGTTTACGCTCACAAGGCGTAAAACTTTTCATTATAATGAATAAAAGCACTTTCATGTTTCTACTTTGACATTGTGAATGCGTTAATGGCCACATATGGCTAGTGGTCAATGACCGATTAGATGCTCTCTCAAAGAAATGCCATCTTTCGATTAAAGCCCGGATGGGAGGGGCCTCCTTGCGGGGTCCTCATAAAGAACCTCATTCGGCTAATTAGACCCCGCAGGGGATAACCTTACCCGACTAAGACCCCAGTGGGATGACCCTTCCGAGATAAGACCCCGATGGGAGGGGTCTCCTCATGGAGGTCCTAGTAATTTACCTCCTCCGACTAAGACCCTAGGAGAGGGGATGGCCTCACCCGGCTAAGACCGGGTGGGATGACCCCTCTCAGCTAAGAGACCGGATGGGAGTGACTTTCTCATGGAGGTCCTAGTAATTCACCTCCTCCGCCTAAGGCCCCAAAAGAAAGGTCTCACCCTGGCTAAGACCCGGGTGGGATGACCCCTTCCGCTAAGACCTGGATGGGAGGGGCCTCCTCATAGAGGTCCTAGTAAAAATTCTTTCTCTTCCAACTAAGACCCCGAGGAAGGGTCCTCCTCGCAAGAGTCCCCGTGAATTCTTCCACGATGAAAATGTGCAAGAAAAAGAAGGCAAAAATACTAACACATGTGGGAAAAGATACAAAGAATAAAGCAAAAGCTTGGGGGAAAATCCGGGGAAAAGATCCTTCCGGACCCGGAAGGGCGCCCCATGAGCTCGGGCGCCCTTCCGAGTTCCGGAAGGCGCCCTTAGTGTTAAAATACAAAATAAAATCTAATCTCCAACAAGAAGTCACATGCGATATCACAAGTCAAACATGATAAAGGGAAACAAATATGCATAAGGAAGACGAAGAATCATCCAGCTTACAGGGCAAACAAAACAGAGAAATGAGAAATATTTAAGTGCACAAGATGAAATATCCAAATGCATAAAGCAAGCTCTAAACAACAGGTGGGCGGGAATCAAGGGCCATTAAGCCAAGAAAAACTATCACTACTCAGCGGCGGCGCCTCATCTCTAAAGAAGAAAGACGCCCTCTCTTGTCTCATCTCCATCGCCACGGCATTGTCGGGAAGATCCGCTAATGCCTTGACCTCTTCCTCATTCTCATTAGAGATGCCGCCGTCCAAAGATATCAATCAATTCGCTGTAAGCCTTCCCACTCCGTCGTAGAAGTTTTTGGCAATGACGAATGACTCTGTCAAAAAAGATACTCTATAGAAACTTAGAGCAATATTCGGGAGAAGCTCTGTAAGCCTCAATTGAGCGGGACCTCTTCCGAGCTAACATCCGGGTGCCGAATGAAGTATGGAGAAAGACATTGCCATTTTCGACTCGTGGTCAAGCGGGACTTTGCCCACTCAAACTCATTCGACAACTTAGACATCTTGCTATCATGCTCGCCGCATCTTCCGTCAAGCTCTTCACCTTATCTCGAAGTTGACGATTCTTCACCTCCATCATCTCGCCACGATGGTTCGAAGCCACTTTGTGAGGTTCAAGATCTACAACACAATTGGAACAACTCTTAGCCAAGTAAAGAGACAAATCATGAAGAATGAAAATGCAAAGAGACCGTGGAAGCTTATCCGAGCAACATCCCCGCAAAAGTGAGTATCAATATCCTTGAAGGACAAAGACCAAAGACGGATCGATAGGCAAAGCCACAAAGCTCCTCCGTACCAAAGATAGCCAAGCCGTAGTCTATATAGTCCCAATGGGATGGATCCTCGCGAATCGTTCACTCCACTAAAAGATAGTCGGGGACCAACACTCTCAAAAAAAGACCGGACTCCATCCTCGGCCTCTTCCTCCTGGGAGGGCCTCGAGGGTGAGGAGCCGTAACAACATCAACACGATCACCGGAGCACGAGTCGGGGCGCGATCACCGTCTCCGGGCGGGCGAGTGCCTATCACTTTCATGAGCGAGATGGCGCGACCTATCACTCTGGGGCGGGACACTCGAGCTCCCGCCAAAGAAAGAGACTTTCCTTTGGCCTTCTCCTTCTTCTTCTTCGTAAAGGCCATCAACTTTGCAATGTCGTAACTCTCCTTACCCGAAAAGCAAGCGAATAATATCGAAAATGGAAGCGATCAAAATGTACAAGTGAAGCGGGAGGTAATGTAAAGAAAGTAAAGACGGGATACCCAAGAACTCCTAACATTCGGAAGATTTTTAAACAAGCCCCGAGACCTATAAGCTTCCTCCATCTCCTTCCGGGAAGCCGGAGTACCTCAGCGATCTTAACCTCCGAAACCCACTCGTGAGGAAGCTCCCAACTATTATCCCTCACATAAAAGAAATCCTCCTTCCATAGCCCCATTTTATAAGAAATCCATTAAGAAACTTGCTTTGGGGATGTGGGAAGAAGTGGAAGAAGGTGTCACCAGGAGATTCCCTGGTATAGAACAAAGAATGGAATCCGTCTACAGGTGATCGGAATCGCTTCAATCGCCGCATAGCATGATGATAACTTCATATACATGCATAAGCCTGGGAATTAATCACCAACATCACAAACATGAAGGAAGCTCAATCCGCTCTTGAAGCCTACGAAGGACATATGACACTTTCGGCCAACTCTCCCGGGACAATTGCTCGACTCTCGGGGGAGGAGGCCTATCTTTGTACGTACTTGGTGGGGCGGACCTCTTGGAGGACTAATTTTTTTCGGACTACCTCGGAAGACTCATCACTTGAACTCGAATCATCGCTCAAGCTCTACTTCCTCCACAAAAGCACAACTCAAGCAAGAGGAAGAATATCAAACTCTATGGAGAAAAGTGGACATTGAATAATCTGAACCGAGAAATTGAACGCCCAGAACACCTCGGCCTCCCAGTGGAATGGAAGAAATCGAATCCCAGGGATATGACTTGAAATATACGAAAGCTCGGGAAAGATGGAGAGAAAATGGGAAGGAAAATGGACCCGGGGGGGCTTGGGATGCCCCAGGGGGCCCCGGCCCGCCCCTTGCCCACTCAAGGGGAGGCTCCTGGGGCGCCCTATGACTCACGGTGCTCTCATCAGTCTCTCCGCTCGATGCACTCCAACTCTCCATGGATTCTCACCTCAAGTCTCACCTTACCTCTCACCTCAACTTTCAAGAAATTTCCTATGTCTTCTACAAAACAAAAAATTTCAAAGTTGAGAGGTAGAGAGGAAAAATTTACCTTAGGAAGACATGGTCACAAGCTTTCCCTCCAAGTGTCCTTATGCAAAGTGGTCAAAGATTTTCCAAAGCAAGACAAGATATACAATAAGACAAGCCATATATTTCTATACCGATTAGCTCCGACACTACTTCATCCCTCCGCAAAGATCGGTGAGAGACTTATGTTGGGGACACAAATGGTATTTCATTAATTAATATATAATTTATTTTATATATGTTTATTTAATATTAATTGCCCAATGGGCTTTTAATAAATAAGTCGGCTCAATGGTGTCCTAGGGTCTCGCCATAGGCCAAATTCTCCTACACGGCCCACGGGGCCCATCTCCGGTATAAAAAGGTCTCTCCTATTATCTCAGTAAATTAATTAATTCATAATCCTCCTACGTATTTGTTATACAATATTCATTTATTGTTTATTCTCTCGTTCACCTTACTAACTTGATATAGACAATCCACGACCTTCTAACGTTTGCGTGTGTGTGCATGCAAGTTCCCCGTCAAATGATATTCGACTCTTGAAGAAGAAGACGAGAATACTTTTCCGTGGAAAGAGAAAGACGTGAAGACTTCTTCTCCGGGAAGGGAGTGACGTGAAGATTTTCCTCTCGAGAAGAGGATTTTGATCAACCCCGTTGACTTGGAGTGACTCGCCTTTAAAAGCAACATCAAAAACATTTCTAAAAACATCTCACTTAGGTTGCGATTGGATATACTCTCATTTTAGAAATTTTCTTTATCTTTAGAGAATAGGGTGAAAAAATTGTTAGTAAGAATAAAAAGTTTTTTTTTGAAAATGTGAACGTATATGAAATGAAAATGTAATGATCAAAGATGATGTGAAATAAAAAAACAAATAATGATTGAATTGATTGGTAATTAAAATTATGTGTTTGAGTGAATAGTAAAATTAATGGGAAAATGTGTAATAATGATTTGTTTTTGTTTTTTGAAAGTGGGTAGATGTGATTGATGTAAGAAATTAAAGGTGAGAAAAAATGAGAGTGGGTGAATAGTGTATTTTTGATTCATTATCCAATTATTTTACTATTATCCAATCATTTCTAACTACCAATCGCATCCAATCATTATTTTACTATTTTTAAATCAAATCAACTTATCATTACATATTCATTCACACTCTCAAAATTTTCCAAAACTTTTAATCGAATTTTTTTCACTATTCTCTAAAGCGAAAAAAAAATTTTCAAAATGAAAGATATTCAATCACACCCTCACATTTTCGAGTAAAAAAATTTATCTTGAACTAAAAACGTTGGTATCCAAGCACAACCTTATCTTCCGAAATTTTCTTCATGAATATATATGGTTTGTTTTGAATATTTAGAAATGTGCGCATTATTGCAATATGTAGTAGCTATTTTTTTTTTTTTTTTTTTTATGTTTGATTGTAGAGAGGTTAGTTTAATCTAATTCGTTGAATATCTATAACTAAACCAATGCAATAACAATAAATTTTTATAACTTTTTATTAATCTAATGAATATTTAGTATATTAAATACACTAAATTTATAGTTGATAGAATGTATGTCTATTAAATTACACTTAGATTAATCCATGCTCAATCTAATTGATAAAATACAATAAAATTCTAATCAATTAAAATATAAGTTCCTTAAATTATAAATCACTCTATAAATTAAAAAATTGTTAATTAATCAATAATTTTAAATTAATAGGTTTTTAAATTTTCATAATTATTATATTTATATTGTAGAAGTCAAAACACATAAATTTCCTTATAACCGCTAACCAGGATCATTTTGCCCAAGTCCAAGTCTCCAATAAGGACTTGCATTCACATGAACGCAATCTCTCTTTTTCCCCATTTCCTTTTTGTTTTTTAACTTTAATAATAGTCAATTTTGTCACCGCTTCTAGAACAAGGAAAACACACACACATACTGCAAATTGAATAACATAATCCCAACTGTTTTGACTTTTGACTTCTGCTAAATTACATAAATAAAAAGGAAATGCCCCATCCCAGCTTACGACGTCGCATCGTAAGCATATTCCTTCTTCCCCACTCCAAAATCCAAATCCTTCCCCAGCAAGGAAATTTCACCCACCCACCCCCACGCACCCACCCCCTCCCCAACCCCTCACCCAATATTCCAGAAATCATATATAAACCGTGTGAAATACAATTTTCCACCAGAAAAACAAAAGCAACCTGAAAATTGTCCACCGTTCATCTAAGATTCTCTGTAAACTCAAAACAAAAAAATCCTCACCAACAATTCCACTAATTAAATTTCTGTATACGCAATAACTACAATTTCAGGCAGCTGCTCGCCGGACACCTCCGCCATGCACGACGGCCGCCGCCACTGCCGCGATCAAGACGATGGTGCGCTTTCTCTGGACTTGAAGAATCTCAAAGTGATCTCTGCGCTCGGCCGCGGGGCCAAGGGTGTTGTGTTTCTCGTTCAGACTGAAAATGGAGAACTGCTTGCGCTGAAAGCAATTTTGAGATCTTCAATTGAGAAAAAAAAAAGCCTGCCAGCGCCAGCAATGGTAATGAGTACCGAAGGATTTGCTTTGAGAGAGATGTGCTGGCTTCGTTTCATCATCCGCTTTTGCCCAAGCTTCATGGAGTTTTGAAGACTGATCGGATTGTTGGATATGCAATTGATTATTGCTCCGGTCGTGATCTGAATTATTTGAGGAAAAAACAAACTGAGAAGATGTTCTCCGATGATATCATCAGGTAAATCAGTTTCTGTGTCCTTTTTCAGTACATTTTTAGCATTCTCAATTGAAACTTTTAGGCAGAGGATTTTAGAAGAATAAATCAGTAAAATTGAAAACAAATATTGCATTTGCTTTTCAGATTTTACGCGGCAGAGTTGGTGCTGGCATTGGAGTATCTCCACAATTTAGGCATAGTTTACAGAGATTTGAAGCCGGAAAATGTGATGGTACAAGAGAACGGGCACTTAATGTTAATAGACTTCGATCTCTCAACAAAACTCGCTCCAAAATCTCCCGAAACTCGTTCGGTCTCCTCTATATCGAAGCCACAAATCACGCCGAAAAAGAAAAAAGAAATTCGGCTGTTTATTCAAGCGCCGCGACTCAGGAATATCACCCGATGACTCGGTCCACCGTGAGGAACAAGATTCCTACTCAGTGAGTTCCGAGTCGGACTCGGTGGAGAAATCAAACTCGTTCGTAGGCACGGAGGAGTACGTGGCGCCGGAGATCATCTCCGGCGACGGCCATGATTTCTCCGTCGACTGGTGGTGCTTAGGCGTCATGCTCTACGAGATGCTCTACGGAACGACGCCGTTCCGAGGCGCTAATCGGAAGGAGACCTTTACCGGATCATAACCAAAACCCCGGATTTGACGGGGAGTTGACGCCGTTGAGGGACTTAATTGGAAAATTGCTCGAGAAAGATCCGAGGAAGAGGATTTCTGTTCGGGAAATCAAGGGTCACGAATTTTTAGGGCCGTTGATTGGGACTCAATTACGGAAATGCCCAGACCGCCGTTTATTCCTGAACTGACGGACGTTGAGGGCATGGAAGGAAATAAGGAAATCGACGTGGAGAAATATGTCCAAGGGGTGTTTAAAGTTGGTGAGGAAGGTAAAGTGGAGAATAAGAACAATTCGGGCCACAGGAGTAAAGATGTGTGGGTTAATAATCACCCCACACAAATTCAAAACGACAATTTTTGATTTTTTAATTTGATCATACATAACTAGTGAAAAAAAGATTATTGACTATATATTGCGGATATAAATAAATTGAGAAATTATTTATTTATCATTGTTGCATAATTATCAAGAATTATTTTTTTCCTTCTTTTTCCGGTGTCTTTGAGAAAGTAACTGGCTAATAAATTGGACAATAACTTTTTATTTATTGAAGAGGATAAAAATTAAAAGAAAATGAAATGGAAATATGCGAATTTTTATGTTTGTTAGCCATTTTATGCTAGTATTGTGCGGTGCATGAGTATGTTTTCTCATGACATGTGAATGACCTACAAGTTTGAATTTGAATGTGACTGATATTATTGACACTGGACCACTGATATATATTTTATCTTAATTTTTTTCATCAAGATTATATTATTCTATTATTGTTGATAATTTGATATAATTTTTATTTACATATTCTATAATTAGATTTCATTTATCTATGTACTAATATTTTGATAAATATCAAATATTTGTACTAGACACATGCTTGACATGTATACATGATACTAATACACACGATTTGAATAGGGATGACAATGATGGGGTGGATATTTCAATACCCATACTCGTCCGCCCCTCCCCACGAGCGGTCGACTCGCCATGGATCGCGGAGCGGACGAATCGACATGTGTTGAATATGATTTGATTATTTTATATTATTAATAAAAAAAATTATCTTATATATTGTATCATAAATGTATATTATTTATAAAAATTATCATTATATATTAAATATAATATTAAGTACATAAAAACAACACTATCTTATATAATATACATGTAAAATCTATATTAGATATATTAAAAATATTAAAAATACTAAATGGGGCGCGGCGAGACGGGTACCCACTGGGCGGCGGTGACATCCAAACATGTCTGCACGGCCCAAACGGGGCGGGCCACGACGGGTCTTGAGCGGGGGTGGTCAAATTGTCATCTCTAATTTGAAATGATTTTCACAACATAAACAGATTATTCTAGAACCACTCGACAAATTTGAAAAATGAACCAAACTATTCGAGCAAATGACGAAATCAATCATTCAAAGCTTGTTTGAACCCGTTAAGTTAACATAATAAACCAAACTTCAATACACTTTATTGTTCGGGCTCAACCCAATTAGTGAAAATTAATAAATATATGGAAAATTATCAAGTTATTTGAGTTTGAATCGCGTTCGACTCAATTATGTCCAACTCGATTAATAATCAAACCAAATTCAAACAACAAGTTTTGAAGTTAAAATAAAAATCCAAACAGACTTTAATAGTATATGCTCGATTCTGCTCGCTTGACATGCACCCTTACCAGTTGAGATGACACAGGATTATATAAACGCCTTAATGGTAGCAACAAACTTAAGAAGACAACATCATTTGTTTCCTACAAACTCCAGCTGGAAAATAATGATCATCCCAAACCTAACATTAAATCTTCATTTTTACCCTCTTTTGCACTAATTCCTTTTTCCCTTTTTCAGAATTAAAAGAGACCAAAGCTTGTGCAGTTGAAATAAATGTCTCCAAAACCCGTCATAACTAAACTTCAGGCATTTAATGTTGAACTGCAAAATAAAAATGATTTTTTCCTTAACTAAACATGTGTATAGGATGGCCCAGAAAATGAATTAAACTCCATGATTGAACCTTCACAGTCACAGACAGAGTGGTTCTTGCTTTCATGTATAAAGTATGTATATGGAAACCAGCTAATATCATAAAAACCTGTGGACATAGGATTTCTAACTTTGCAACTATTGAATGCTAAATAAATACTACAGCATTCAGCACCTAACATGACATACCTAAATAGGGTGAAAAATCTAAAGAAACTACTCGATTCTCGATTTCGAGATTGATCATTAAAAGTTCGTTTGAGTTTGTTTGTTATGATAACAAACCAAACTTGAACACAAAAAAATATAGAGGTCGGATAGAACACGACACGATTAATTAGTAAAAAACTAGCTATCAAGCTACTCGAGCTCGATCCGTGTTTGACTCGACTAAAACTCATTCAAACTTGATTCGATTAATAATCATATCAAACTCAAACCTAATTTATGAAGTTCGATAAAAATTCAAACAAACTTAAATACTACAATGTCTGTCTCTACTCGATTTGTTACACCCATATAACTAAATTAGGTACCAATGAGGCATCTCAAATTTATAAATAATTGTTACTATTTTATTATTAACTGTGCGAGTCAAATATGTGTACGTTTATTACAACTCTTGACTAAGTATGCCATTGTTTCACGCAAACTCAAATTGATGTGTAGCTTTGCAATTGAAATCCTCTATTTCATTCAGTATTTCATCTTCTATTTTAACAGTATCAATACACGTTATGCACTGCTTGTTAGTCAAGCGGCTATGAAAATCTAGAGGCGGGGGTGAATAAATTTTTCCGATTTTCCAATTTATGCCATCTTTTTCGAATATGAAGAAGATGAAAAATAGAAGTGCAGAAAAATAAATCAACACACAATGATTTATATAGTGCTTCAACCCACCTAAGGCATATGTGCACTACCACCCGGTATGTCCGAATGGTTTTCAAAAGAAAAAGTATACATATACCAAAAATTACAACATTTACCTCAAGAAGAGCACCACACTCTTCTTACAACACCAACTTAGAAGAGCACCAAACTCTTCAACACATATGAATTAACCAAGTGTGTTCTTGCCAAAAGAACACTCAATAAGTATATGTTGTTTTGGATGATTTTACAAGTATAATCAAGATTATACTTTCAATGAAAATATTACAACTCAAAAGTGCAAGTAGAATCAAGAAGGAAAGCCTATCAAACTAAATATGAAACCGTAGTGTTAAAGCTTAATACAACAAGAATATGAAAGTAGAAAGCTTGAAAAATTTATTTGATTTTTCTTGTTGTGATTGTAGATTGATATGTTGTGTTGATCCTTCAAATTCTTCAACTATTTATAGGAGAGCTTAAGATTTGATTTCAGCCTGCAGACTCCTCCAATTTGAATTTTTTAAAAAGAAGGATCAAAAGATCTACAAACATGCTTAAGAAATGATGAAGTGATTTTGATGATAAGTCTTAAGCAACATATAGATTTTGCATCAAAAAGCTTAGAACAATCGGTCACTATGTATCAAATTCGAAAGATTAAACCGTTGGATCAAGATTTGACACAGTTTGACATCAAAGCGACCGTCATCATGCTCAGTATGCAGCGTGGTTGCTCTGGATAGTGATGTCGCCGAGAAACATAGAAGTTTTAAACAAAAAATCCAAACTTTAGGCAGGTCGCCCTCCTCTTTTTCTTCTCTGTTTTGTTTTCTGTTTTGCAAACTTTGTGCACGACTCTCCCTATAGGCGACCAGTCGACCTCAATCTGATTCATCAAAAATAAAGTTCAAGAAGCACTTCAAAAACTTAGTAAAAGTCATTTGAAATGTTTTGAAGTATATGGACAATTTTTGGGAATATGTTTTAGTATAAAAAATCATTTATGCGAAATAATAAAAATCAAAAAGAAAAACATTTTTCTAACAACCTCCCGTTTTGATGATTACAACCCAAAACAATTTTAAGAGAGCGAATAAATTTTATCGGTAAAAAAATAATCTATCCGATTAAGCAACACTTATCAAAACAAAAATCCATAAGGACAAGCGCAAAGGTTTTGAAACAAGTTTTAAAAGCTCCTCCGATTAACATACTTAGCAATAAGACAAAAAAATGAGAACTTGTAAGCTTAAAAGCTTAGTTTTTCAATATAGCTTAAAAGCTATAGAACTTAAAGACTCCCATGTAAACAAAAATCATTAGTCACAAAGCTCAATGTATTCGAAAAACGATATAAAGACAACTTGTAACTTAAAGGGCTTTTTCTTATGAGCTTTCAAAAGCTAAAAAAAAGCTTAAAAGCCCCCTGTAAAAATCAACTTATTAGAATCAAAGCTCAACAATTTTTGGGAATTAAAAACAAAATACCATATATCAAAAAAGTTCTAGCTTTTTTAAACAAGCTTTTATCACGAGCTTTTTTCGTGAGCTTTTCTATGAGCTTTTTCTAGCTCATTAGATCTTACCATTAGCTTAAGAGCTCATATCATTTTTCTCCTATTTGGAATCATCAAAAAGACCATCAATAAAAATATCATATATAGACATCCAAGTACACATAAAAATGTGCAATCTCTATAACAAGATCATGTTATGAGATAAAAGGTCTAGAACTCAACATGTGAAAGAAATCAAATGGGAGAAAGTATTATGAAAAGTTCCTCATGATATACTATTATGATCAAAATGTAATTACCAATCAAATGGTCCATGAAGAGCATGCAAAAAAAGTGAAATGTCATTGAGGCATTTTATCAAACACATGGCATGCATGGATATAAAACAAGGAGGTATATGCAATTTGTATATCGAATTAAGCCAAAAATTTCAATACCAATCCCAATCCTAATGCAATAATCCATCAAAATAAACAATCCCCGGCAAATAAATCAACATATACACAATTACAATAATTCCAAAAAAAAAATATCTAAGGGTTTAACCCAATTGAGATGATAGAGGCGGAACCAAACTTACTAATGATTGAGAAAGATGCATAAGACAGACAAGATATGCATTTAGGAAGCCCAATATTGGAGAAAATACATGAAAAGATTATTTTGAGTGATATGTGTGAATTGGGCGAAGGGGGTGTGAAAGTTGTAAAATAAAACGAAGAAGGAGGACATACGATTTTAACACAACTTTGGTAGGACAATAGGTTCTTTGTAGAGGGTGGCCAGGTGCAAGACAAAGAACCGACGCCGTCGCCCTCACAAATGACATGTCCTTGCTTTAGTGCAATCTTTCGTCCGATGTTCGATTTTAAAAATGTGATTTTTCACCTTAAAGTTTTAAAATGCATAAGATGCAAACATAGACCTTATCAATATGTATTATGCCTAAACGAGCTCGGATTAAGTTAAAAGACTCGACGGTTAACGATTTTGTGAAAATATTCACGAGTTGATCTTGGGACAAAACAAATCACATCTCAATTTTTCGTTTTGAAACATAATCCGTTAAAAAGTAATGTCGAACCTCAATATGTTTAGTTTGATTATGATGAACCAAATTGTGAGAAATATAGCAGAAGTATTGTAAAAAAAGGGGAATGTTTTCGAAAGAGAATTTGTAATCCGCTAAGGTTTGTTTCATCAAAAGTAATTGTGTACAACAAAAAACCATGGAAATGTATTCGGTTTCAGCCGCTGACAAAGATACACAATTCTGTTTCTTTGAAAACAATGAAACTAGGCAATCGCCTAAAAATTGACACGAACCCGATGTACTTTTATGATCATCAATATTTCTGGCATAATCTGAGTCACTATATCATTTTAAAGAACAATTTTCATTCTTTGGATAAAACAAGCTATAAGAGATAGTGCCCTATAAATATCGAAAAATACGTTTGATGGCACTTAAATGAGATTATTTGGGATTGCTTTGAAATCGAGCACATAAGCATATGACATGAAAAAATATCGGGTCTACTTGCAGTTAAATAAAGTAAACTACAAATCATACCTCGATACTTTGATTCATCAACTGACTTGCCTTTTTCATCCTTGTCAAGCTTGATATTTGTTGCCATAGGAGTTCCAATGGTTCTTCCTTCTTCAATCCCTAACTTCTTTAAAAGTTCTTTGGTATACTTGGATTGTGATATATAAATACCTTCTTGACATTGTTTGATTTGGAGTCCAAGTAAGAAATTGAGTTCTCCCATCATACTTATATCAAATTCACCTTGCATTAATTTGGAAAATTTCTTGCACAAAGAATCATTAGTAGCACCAAAAATGATATCATCAATATAAATTTGAACAACGAGGCTATCTTGATCTTTTTCAAAAACAAAAAGAGTTGTATCAATTTTACTCCTTGCAAACCATTTTCTAAAAGAAAAGAACTTAGTCTATCATACAAAGCTTGGGGTGCTTGTTTTAAACAATATAAAGTCTTTTTGAGTTTATAAACATCATTTGTCCTAGAAAAATTTTCAAACCCCAGGGATTGTTTAACATAGACATCTTCTTAAATAAAAGCATTTATAAAAAAACATCCGTTTGTAAAGTTTGAAATTTTTGAAGCAAGAATAATCAAGCAAGATACAAATAACCTCTAAACATGCTACGGTGCAAAAATTTCATCATAGTCAACACCTTCTTCTTGACAATAATCTTGAGCTACTAACCTGCTTTATTTCGAACGATATTACCTTGATCATCGAGTTTGTTCGAAAGATCCATTTTGTTCCAATGATAGTGTGAGATGGAGGACAAGACATCGGTTCCCAAACATCATTCATTTCAAATTGATTTAGCTTTTCTTACATCTCAAGAAATCAATCTTCATCTTATGTGGCTTCCTTAGCACTCTTTGGCTCCTTTTGAGATATTAGAGCTTTTTAGTTAAATGTCCTTCTAGTCATTACCTTGTCAAGTGGATCCCCAATTATAATATCTTTCGGATGATCTTCTTTGAATTTTCGAGCTACCGAATTGTCACTCTTATCCTCTTGTTGAATATTTGAGGTAGAAGGTTAATCATTTGAGGTAGAAGGTTGGTCATTTGGAATAATTTGTCCAACTTCATCTTCTTAATCACTATCTCATTTGGGATTCTTTCAACAGCGGAGGCTTCATTGAATTGGACATGAATAGATTCTTCAACCACCAAGCTTGTTTTATTATATATATACCCGATATTCCTTGTTCTTAGTTGAGTATCCCATAAAAATTCTTTCATTGGCCTTAGGATCAAGTTTGTCCAATTCATCCTTGGTGTTCAAGATAAACACTTGCAACTAAATAGTTTGAAGTAGCTAATATTGGTGCTCTTCCTTTCCAAAGCTCATATGGAGTTTTGTTCAACTTTGGACGAAGATATACTCGATATATAACATAGCAAGCGGTGTTCACGGCTTTGGCCCAAAAATATTTAGGAAGAGAAAACTCGAGCATAGACCAACACATTTTTGTAAAGTCCAATTTTTCCTTTCGGCTACACCATTTTGTTGAGGAGTTCTCGGAGACGAAAAATTATGTGCATATCCCTTGGTTTCACATAAGACTTTAAATTCACCATCAAATTCACCTCATCGATCACTATAGATTTGATAGTATCTTCTTTTTCATTTTCTATAAGTCTACACAACTTAGCAAACTCATAAGAGGCATCACTTTTATTAGCAAACCCAAGTATATCTAGAAAAATCATCAACTATGACAAAAGTGTAATGTTTCCACTTAGACTAGCCGTGCCAATATCCCCATACAAATTTTGATGAAGAAGTTGTAGAGGTTTGGTTGTGAAAATTTCATCTTTGGGCTTAAAACTACTCTTAACTAATTTGTTCATTTGACAAGTGTCACATAAGCCAAGATTTTCAAAATTTAATTTGGGTAGTCCTTTGACATGTAGATTTTTGTAAATATTTTGCAAATTTTTGTATCCAACATGTCGAAAGTCGCCTAAGCCATAAATTAGTTAAATCATTAATGGCGATAAGATAAGAAATATTTTGACTAACCAAATCACTTGTATAAATTTTGTAAAAATTGCATTGTCTAATTGCTTCACAAATAGTTTTACCATTTTTGAGAATAAGACATTTTTCTTTATTGAAAATAACATCATAATCTAAATCACATAGTTGGCTAACACTTATCGATTAAACTTAAGACCATCTACTAATAAAACATCATGAAGAGAGAAAGAAGAATTAGCAATGTCTCCACCGCCAATGATTTTGCCTTTACCATTTCCGAACATAACCATTCTTCCTTCTTGTTGTTTGATGTTGGTGAAGATATGTTCCTTTCGGTCATGTGACGTGAACATCATTATCCACGAGACATTTGGAATTTTCTTCCACCGTAATTGCCCCCAAGTACCAACATTTAAATTAGTTTTAGGTACCCTAGAGTATTGGGGTTCATGGGGTTATTACCTTTGGGTCTCCAAAAGTGATTATTACTATTTTTAATCTTACAAGTGCAAGCAAGATGTCCATTTTTGCCACAATAAAAACAAGTAATAATTTTAGGACTACTAGCACGTATAAAAGTTGGAGATTGGTTTTTTTTTTTCTTAAAATCGGTTTGAAAAGGTTTGTAACCAAGTCCTAATTTAGATTGTTCACTTCTTTGTGCACCAAGAATTTTTGTGACCTTATCGGTACTCGAGTTAAAAACGTTGCACGTCTTTTTCAAATTTTCTATCTCTTTTGTGAGCAATAGTTCGAATTAAGAGTTTTAACATTGGCAAGAGTAATATTATGAGCATGATTAAAAGACTCATAAGAAGCAAACAATTTATCTTTCTCTATTTTTAACTCTTTATAACCTTTTTCAAGTTCTTGTATTTGTGAATCATATCTCTAAGTTCATTTTGCAATTCATCATAATCTCCTTTAAGTTCATCAATCAAAGAAGAAGAGGAAGAGTTAGAGTATACCTCATTATTTTCATCATCTATGGCCATAAGTCCTTGCTCGGCTTCTTCTACATCATCAAACATTGCAAGTAGCTCGTCCCAAGTTTTAACGTCCGTATTCAAGGCCTTCTTTTTTGAAAAAACCTTTTCTTCTTTTGTTCCTCCTTTGCCATTTTGGGACAATTGGCTATAAAGTGCCCAAATTTCCCGCATTTAAAGTACGAGTTGTCTCTTGCCTTTTTTGCCTTATTTTTATTGAGAAATTTGGCAAATTTTTGCACGAGGGCGGCGCTCGTTTTCTCATCATCCTCATCACTTGAATAATAAGAATTATTGAACTTGAGGCAAGACCTTTAGGGAGTAGATTGCATACCCGGTTGAGAGTTTTAAGATTTTGAGATTCCGTAATTGCCGTCACTTTTTCGGACCAAGAATCGGGAAGAGTATTTAATACTTTGGTTACCTTATCTTCTTCGGAGATGACTTTCCTAGGAGCCAACAGAGGATTGACGACGTTGTCGAGCCTTTCTACCATGTTTTGAAATGTTTTCTCCTTCAAACATTATGAAGTTTTTGAAGTCTTTAACAAATATGATTTTTGTAGCTTGTTTAACCTTCTTAGTTCCTTCATAGATGGTTTGAATTTTCTCATACTTCATGTGCGGATCTTATTCCTCAAACCCGATTATACTTGGTGGCGGTAAGTGAATAATGCAAAATATTTAAAGTCTTACCATTTAGAGAGAAAGACTTCTTGTCATTTTCATCGAACTCTTTGAAGCTTTTGGGAGCCATAGTTCCATCCTCCAATTTCTTGGTTGGTTTATCTATTCCTTTGATGACCGCATTCCAAATATCGAATTCGCAAACTTGTAAGAAGCATTCCATTCATCTTTCCAAAATGCGTATTTCTTGGCGTCGAATAGTTTTGGATTGTTGGTTGAGGCGCCGGTGGTAAGATGGCTTTCATTCGTAGCTATGGATCTTTTCTCTTCACTCGCAATGAAAAACGAGCTTGCAGAGAGTTTGGTTTTGATAGCACTTGTTAGTCCAAATGGCTACAAAAATCTAGAGGGGGTGAATAGATTTTCCCGATTTTTCGATTTATGCCTTCTTTTCGAATATGAAGAAGATAAAAAATAGAAGCCTTGAGAAAAGTAAATCAACACACATTGATTTATAAGACGAAAGGAAAAAATATATTAGTTGATATCAAATAATTACAACCTTTACTTTGAAGATCATCACACTCTTCTTACAATACCAACTTAGAAGAGCACCAAACTCTTCTCACCACTATGAAGAGTACCGGACTCTTCAACACCTATGAATCAACCAAGCGTGTTCTTGCAAAAAGAACACTCAACAAGTATATCTTGTTTTGGATGATTTTATAAGTACAATCAAGATTACACTTTGAATGAAAATATTATAGCTCAAAAGTTCAAGTGTAATCAAGAAGGAAAGCCAATCAATCTAAATATGAAAATGCGTCTTTGCTAGACTCAACACAACAAGAATATGAAAGTAGAAGCTTGAGAAATTTGCTGATTTTCTTGTTGTGATTATTGATTGTGTGTTGTGTTGTTCTTTCAAATTCTTCAACTATTTATAGGAGAGCTTCAATATTTGATTTCCAACATAGGCTCCTCCAACTTGAATTTTGTCTCAAAAAGAAGGATCAAAAGATTACAAAAATGGTTAAGAAATAATAAAGTGTTTTTTGCTAATTAGTGTTTAAGAACATATAGATTTAGTGTCAAAAAGCTTAGGATGACCGATCACTATGTATAAAATTCAAAAGTTTAAAATTGTTGGATCATGATTTGACTGATTCGACATCAAGGGTGATCGACGACCGCTCAGCAGGCGATCGATTGCTCTCGATAATGATCGTTCGCTCGAGAAATAACGAAGTTTTAAACATAAAATCCAATCTTGTGCACCGTCGCCCTCCCTCTTTTTTCTTCTCTGTTTTGCAAACTTTGGTCACGGGTCTCCTATAGGCGACCGATCGACCTCAATGAGAGAATAAAAATATTTTAAAGTATTTGGACAACTTATGAAAATATTGTTTTGGTTTAAAAACTTATTTATTTGAAATCATCAAAATCAACAATAAAAATATTTTTCTAACATACACGATGATCTCAATTAGTAGCTCGGGAATATTACGAAAGAATGAGACTGAAATCCCTAAAAATCAAGTAGTATAAATCTACTTTCCAAAAACAATATAGGGCAAATTACAAAAGTACAATTGATGTTTAACCTATTTGCAAAAAAAAGCACAACTAACTTTCAAAATTATAAAAATATCCCCGAGGTTTTATATTTGTCTAGACATTTAACCCTTTTGTAACGATCCGAATTTTTATGCCTTAATAAAAATTCTATAATGTATGTTATATGTTTATTTTATGCAATAATATGGGGAATGTATTAATGGTTTTACTAGATAGTTAATTTGTTAAATTACGGATAATAAAAGAGTTTTTTTAATTAGACGGGAATTTATTTTATTTGGGCCTTATACGAATAATTGGATCTTTAATTAGCTTGGAGCTTTAAATCAAGCCCATATTGTTAATGAGGTAATTATAAGCCCATATATGCTAAACTTAGCCCAATTAGTAGGTTAAAACACGATATAAGACACGTAAATCCCACTTGAGGGGACACACAGATACAAGATAGTAAGGGGAAGAAAATCACCGGAGGGGAGAGAAAAGGAGAAAGAAAAAAGAGAAAAGAGAAGAAAGAGAGGTGACTTCCCCAATGCGGTTAATTCGAAAGAGGCACGAACAAGATTTTTTACCCCTAAGTCGAACAGACAAGTAATCTTTTAGATTTCATGTAGAATTTAAGATTTAAATCATGCTTATGTTTAACGGAAAGGCTAATTGCTTAAAATATATGAAATTATGTGTATTTAGAAATCTCAAACCCATAATATTGTACAATGATATTCGGTGTTTCCGTTAATAATTGATAGTATTTAGATGGATGTTTAAAATATATGAAATTATTTCATGTGCAAATTATCGATCTATACCTTCTGACCGACTCCGAAAGAGATATTAAAGCATGCAGATGCCTTTTCTACTTTAAGGTAAGAAACATATGAATTTGTTTGACTTTTAATAATTGATTTGTTTGAGTTATCATAATCTATAGTAAAGTGCAGAAGGATTGGTGTTAAAAATTAGAGATTTTATACTTGATAAGAACATTGTCAAGTAATGAACTCTTTCCTTTATCTAATAATGGCGTAGGTGTATATATATGTATATATTTACAAATACTAAATTTTTATATTACGAGTTTAACTAAATTGATATAGGGTTTATCCCTAACTAATTGAATATATGGTTTTTCCCTTAATTAATTGAAATAGGGTTTTTTCTTGACTAACCGAATGGAGGGTTTTCCCTAAATAGTTTTGAATAATTGAATGTAGGGCTTTCTCTTAATTATTTGAATGTAGGGTTTTTTTCCTAAAGGTTTGAGTAATTGAATAAAGGGTTTTCCTTTAATTAAATGAATGTAGGTATTCCCCTAACTAAGTGAACATATGATTTTTCCCAAGTATATTTGAGTCAGACTCTAGAGTCCACTAAATAATTGAACGCAAGGTTTCCGATTAGTTGAGCATATAGTCTATCCCTGATTAATTGAATATAGGATTTTCAATGATTAGTCATAGGATTATTCCTAATTAACTAAATGTAATTTTTTCTAACTAATTAGATGTATGATTTTCCCTTAATTATTGAATGTAGCTTTTTTCCTAAATAGGCTTGAGTAATTGAATTCATGGTTTTTCCTTGACTAATTGAATGTAGGATTTACCTTTAACTAATTGAATGTAAGGTTTTCCTTGACTAAATGAATATATGGTTTTCCTTGACTAATTGAATGTAAGGCTTTCCCTTAACTAGTTGAAAGTAGGGTTTTCCCTAACTAGGTGAATGTAAGGTTTTTCCTAATTAATGTTGAGTATGTTAATGCATGTTTATCCTCATTTACATGTTTGATGTCCTATTTAATTTTAATATGTTTGCTAATCAATATGATTTAATTACTATGATATGCGCTTATGTTTATTCTCGTTTTTAATGAAAAGTGCATCACTTAGGTTCATGCATTATGTTAATGCATGTTCATACCATTTCACGAGCATGATAAGATTAAGTCAAGTCAAGTTTTAAGGTTTATATTAATAATGTTTTTCAAAAGGAAATGGGTGCACATTGTTCTCTCGATCTTTGGAGTGAGTGGGAAATGGGTGCGGAGGACCGGTGTTCCGACAATGTGCCGCTTTGCGGCTAATGTTAATGTTCAAGGAAAAAGGCCTTGGGCAAAACGAATGAAAATGGGCCTTCGGGCAAAATATTCACGGGTTCCAAATAACAAGGCCCTTTGTGGCCCTAATTAGAACAATGTGTTACCAAGTGAGCTCGCGTCTAAGAAAGTTTCAAGGTAACGAAAGGCAAAATTTTATGCGAAGGAAAGTTTTAAGAAATGGAAGGAAGGTTTTTAAGCAAGGAAAATGTAAAGTCTTTTTAAGTTATAAAAGTAAAATATATTGCATTAGGCATGCATTCATGCACGAGATTACTTGTTGAACTCTTTTAGCTCATTCCACGAATGTTGAATATTTTCAGATGAGAACCCAGATGAGGAAGGAGATGGCACAAAAGTGATGACTTAAAACCCAAGTCTCTCATGATTTCATGTCTTTCAGTTTCTCTTATTTATGAAGTTTGACTTTTTAGTTTATTAAATGTCAAATGTCATTTTATTTTCAGAATGGATGTTTTTGGACAAGTACTTATTTCAGTTATAAACATTTAATTCCGCTGCAAAGTTTTCAAAAGAAGTAAGATTTTCATTATTCCGTATTTTTAAGCATTCTTCAGAATATTTCTATTTTAATTTCTTATTTACACATTAATATTCAAGAAAGCTAGAAAGGGTGCTACATTTAGTGGTATCGAGCCCACAGATTTTAGAATCGGATTCAGTAGACTTTGAAACGATTTAATTTATGACAAGTTTAAAGTCATCAAGTCATGGGTTCTGAGTCGCACTTCGAACATCTTCCTCCGCAATATGGTAAGATTTCCATTCAATATGATTATGCCCGTATAATTTTGTGTTTATGATATAGCTTTAGATCGCAAATGTGAATGCGCTTGAGATGGTGATGATTATTTGATACACCCATAATATGTTTCGTACTTTATTACCGATTTACTTGTGCATTTAATTGTGCTTTTAATGCTTTTGGTCCATCGAATGTAAGAGTTGTTTTTACGCCTTAGCATATTATGTTTTTGTATATATTCGATAAGTTTCAAGGACGAAACTTTTATAAGGTGGGGAGAATGTGACGACCCGAATTTGTATGTCTTAATAAGAATTTTATAAAGTATGTTATACGTTTATTTTATGCAATAATAATGGAAAATGTATTAATGATTTTACTAGATAGTTAATTTGTTAAATTACGGATAATAAAAGAGTTTTTTTAATTAGGTGAGAATTTACTTTATTTGGGCCTTATACGAATAATTGGACCTTTAATTAACTTGAAGCTTTAAATCGGACTCATATTCTTAATAAGGTAATTATAAGCCCATAAATGCTAAACCTGGCCCAATTAGAAGTAGGTTAAAACATATATATAAGACACATAAATACCACTTGAGGGAACACACATATACACGATAGTAAGGGGAAGAAAATCGCAGGAGGAAGAGAAAAGGAGAAGAGAAAAAAAGAAAAGAGAAGAAAGAGAGGTGACTTCCCTAACGCGGTTGATTCGAAAGAGGCACGAAAAGAATTTTTCTACCCCTAAATCGAATGGCAAGTAATCTTTTAGGTTACATGAAGAATTTAAGATTTAAATTATGCTTATGTTTAAAGAAAGGCTAATCTCTTAAAATATATGAGATTATGGGTATTTAGAAATATCGAACCCATAATAATGTACAATGATATTGGGTGTTTAGTTAATAATTGATAGTATTTAGATGGGTGTTTAAAATATATGAAATTATTTTATGTGCAAATTATCGATCTAAACCTTCCGACCAACTCGAGAAAGAGATATTAAAGCATGCATATGACTTTTCTACTTTAAAGTAAGAAACTTATGGATTTGTTTGACTTTTAATAATTGATTTGTTTGACTTATCATAATCGATAGTAAAGTGCGTAAGGATTGGTGTTAAGAATTAGAGATTTCATACTTTAGTAAGAACATTGTCAAGTAATGAACTCTTTCTTTATCTAATAATGACGTAATTTTATATATATGTATATGATAAGGGTCTTTTTATCCATGTTTTATGTGTATATTTGAGTATGATTTGAGTTATTTTATTGTTAGTTTCATAAATTTTTGATTATACATAGTTCATATTTGTCAACAACCCAACTATGGAAGTGGAGCAATTATTTGTCAAAAGATGACATTGTTAATGTGTTCTTTCACAACAACAATGTCTATAAAAGCCAAGAGTTTGGGTTGGGGAAGACATTCCGTTCATATATTCATTGATTCATTCACTCTAAGTTTCAAAGCAAAATACATTAAGAGGATAAAAGAGAGGTAGAGTTGGAAGTTGAAGAGCAATAGAGAGAAGGCTTGGAGCTCAACATCATTGCCATCAACCAAGGAGGAAGTCTTGTATTGGTCTTGAATAAGAGCTATTTTCATTTTATTTAAATTTTCTTGTGTAGTATACTCTTTTGTCAAAGCCATGTGTAGCTAAATTTCTGGTGTTTGAATGTAATGAACTCTAGAATGAATTTGTGATTAAGGCTTGTATGTTTTTAATAAAATCTTCATGTTTTGTGTGATTCACTTATATTATGCTTTATTCATTCGAATTGGTATATGCACAATATTTATTTGAAGTTTATTTTTTATCCGGAAATCGAGAGATTCATGGTGAAATAGAACCTTTATAAGTGAAAAGAGTTGAATGCAATCCTAGATATAGGACGACATAAATCTTCCGGATTAGAGTAAAACCTAATATGTGAATTCACAAATCGTTATAATGTTGTCTTGGGGGTTTTAACTAGAAAGAGATATCAGTTAATCAACTTGAGGTTAGAAGTTATTCGCGCTTGAGAAAGGGTTTAACTTAAATCGGGAATTTCTACGGTCCATGGAACATGAGATTTTATTAAAAGAGGATGATTTTTGCTAAAGGGTTTTTGGTTGTATCTTTATCTTGTTAAATCAAAAAACATTCTAGATGGATTTACATTCAAACACATTTCTAGCTCTTGATTTCTTAATTCTACAATCTACTTTTATTTGATCTATTGTAAGTTGCAATTATTTCAAATTCTTTATTTTTTTCATTTCCTAGTTTTACCCAACAAAAACTTTGAAAATTGCTAGATTAGATAACAAAAAGATGGTAATTATTAATACTTACAATCCTCGTGGGACACTCGGTACTCAATAATCTATACTATAAAACGATAGGTGCACTTGCCTACGATTTTCTAGAGTAGCTTTTGAGCCATCAAGTTTTTGGCGTCGTTGACGGGGATTGTAATATTAAGAACACTTTATTTTTGTTAATCTAATCATTTTTTTATTATTTTACCATTGTGTTTCATCTTATTTATCTTCGTAAGTCTTGTATTACACTTATCCTCTTTATTTACCCACAGTGCATACCTACTCGTCACCAAATTTGGAAGCGCGAGACCGCTTGTAGCGACACGCAGGAAAGCACTAATACGAGACCCACGAGGAGGATATTAACGAAGGCAAGGATCCCGATATGGTGGATGAACAACAAAGAACCATGCACGACTACGCCAAGCCATCTATGCACGACACGTCGTCTAGTATCGTAAGGCCCATTTATGTTGCAAAGTAAATAATTTTGATATCAAACCAAATGTCATTCAAATGGTGCAACAGTTTGTTCAATTCGATGGCCTACCAGACGAAGATCCAAATAACCATATCGCAAATTTCCTCGAAATTTGTGATACTTTCAAAATTAATGGAGTCTCGACGATGACATCCGTTTGCGCCTATTCCCATTTACTCATCGAGGACGGGCTAAACAGTGGTTAAATACTTTACCAAAGGGAACAATCACAACATGGAGCATTATGGTGAAAAGTTCCTTTTGAAGTATTTTTCATCGCCAAAATCGCACGATTGAATCTCTTCATTCACTAAAGAAGACGATGAGACCTTGTACGACACCGGGAAAGATTTAAAGAATTGTTGCGGAAATGCCCACATCATGGCCTTCTTATTTGGATGCAAGTCCAAATATTTTACAATGGGCTACTCTCGTCAACAAGGCAAATGATTGACGATCTACCGGGGAACTTTGAACAATAAACACGAGAAGCCCCAAGATCTAATAGAGAGAATGGCCATGAACGGCTACCAATGGCAATCCATACAAGGTAAAACTAACAGGTAAGTTGGTGTGTATATTGCAGATGCGGTAGTTACACTCGCCGCAAAGGTCGAAACGTTAAAAGACCGATGATTTGGTGACTCCTAAACTACCACCGCACGTTTTATCTCGTGAAACTTGTGGAGGATCTCACAATCACCAGAATGTCCCCACACAACACACGCTTAACCGAGCACGTGGATTATTTAGGTAACCAATCTCGACCTTTCCAATATAATCCTTTCGATATCGTACAATCCAGGATGGTGACAACATCCTAATTTGATTGGGGTAATCAAGGCCAACCACACTTAATCCCAATCCTAATGCACACACGCCCCGAATTCAGTCGACCCAAGGAAAGCCTAACTTGGAAGAACTCATGGAAAAGTTTGTGCAAACAAGGATGCCCGATTCAGCGGCAATGAAACATCTTTAAGAAATCAAGAGGCATCTATCCACAATTTGGAAAATAGGCGATTGCTAAAATGATTTCGAAAGGCCGCAAGGAAGTTTTTAGGGTAACACCGAGCTAAACCCAAGAGAGCACGTAAAAGTAATCACCATCAATGTACCACATGAACATAACACTCCCTTGCGAAATATGTGGGGATGACAAACCCGTGAAAAATGTGGTTGTAGAATACAAGCCCAAGATCCCTTACCCAAGTTTAATCAAGAAGATAGAAGGGAGGACAAATTTGGTAAGTACCTTGATTCTTCCAAGCAATTACATACCAATATTCCATTTGTTCAACTCCGCTTCAAAGCATGATAGGGATCTAAATGACATCATTCCTAATGAAAATAAGCTTAACAAATTATCAAATGTGCAATTGAATGATAAATGTTCTTCCAATGAATTACCACAAAAATTTAATGATACAGGAAGCTTTATTATCCCTTGTAAAATTGATGGTTTACCCGTTGATAGGGCACTAGCAGACTTAGGGGCTAGTATCAATGTGATGTCTTATGATACATTCAAGCATATGGGATTAAGTGAACTGAAACCTACTAGGATGGACATTCACTTAGCCGATAAATCGATTAAACATCCTAGAGGATTATTAATGATGTGTTAGTCAAGATTGATAAATTCATGTTCCCGATTGATTTTGTTATTCTTGACATGCATGATGATATTGATGTTCCTCTAATTTTTGGGAGTCCTTTCTTGGCTACGGCGAAATCTATCATTGACGCGTGCATGAGGAAAAATTAACTTTGAGAGTAGGGGATGAACAAGTAATTTTTAAATTCATGTTGAAATTGATAAGGATAATACTTGTTCTTTTGTTGACTCGGTTTCCTTGAGTAATGTGAAAACTAAAAATCTCTTGGAGAAAAAATTTGATCAAAGTGCAAAGCCTAACCCATGAAAAATAATCTCCTTAGGAGACTTATTTTCAAAATAGAGACCCGAAAGGTCAAAGAGCACATTTTGAAGCTTGAAGTTGGAAGTAATGTTACTAAATGCCCAAGGGATTTTCATAAGTCCAACGCTCCACCCGACTAATCTCCACATTTGGGTAAATGGTACATCTATACGACTCTAAAGAAGCGCTACTCGGGGAGGCAATCCGATGTTGTGTGCATTTTTTTATTTTCTTTCAAATTAATCACAAATCCATATTTGAAGATTTCACGGTATTCGAGTTGTGTAACCTTGATTAGGTATGAAGATGCCGATGAAGGTCTCGCGACTAAACAACCCAATGATCGCTGAACACCGATTTCACTCTCATAGTAAGGTTGTATTTTTCTTTTTCCACCTCTTTTATTTTCTTCTAGTGTGGTTGATTTTTTAGTGTTTTGTTTGTGTTCGTTCATCTCTTTCTTTCACATTGAGGACAATGTGAACCTTTAAAGTTGGAGGTGGGTGCAATTACATTCTTAGAATGCTTGTGTGCTTGTTCTGAGTCTGTGCATGCTTGTTTTTATTTTTGAGTCTGTCGACAAGAGGTATGATTTTGTTTTTTAACAATTGAGTGTTTGCTAGTCAATAACTTGGCCCAATTACACCAAAATTAACTTTTTAATTTGTGTGAAGCAATTGATTGTCTAGGATAGATTGACGTGGATGTGTGCTAAATTTTGATGAGATTTCCAACAAAGATAATACTTGATGTGTTAAGGCATTTACGACAATACTTAGTGTTATGAACATTCGATAATTCATGATTTAGTGGTGGTTAACTAGTTGTTAAACCAAGCTTGTGGACCAATCGGGGTTATACTCCTCTATTTGTTGCTGCTTAGTAACTAGGAGCATTCATGAGCCCCATGTTTGTCTTTTACGTAAAACGGCGACACAAATATGAATATGGGAAACCACCCTAGGAGTGTTTGAATGGAAATTTAAAATATAAACCTAGTGGAAGAATGCCTCGAAAGGTCCTACCAAAAAAAAAAAAGAAAGAAAGAAAAAAAGAAAATCGTAAGGGAGAATGTATATTCCTTGAATTCTCATTCCAATAAAAGTTCAAGAAGCTTGGTTATATAACTAGTAGACTAACTACAATGATCTATTGAATTCTTATATTTTCATGACATTATTGAATTGAAGTTATTCATAACTATCAATATTTGTGGAGTGATGATTTCAAGTTTGAATAATGTGTCCGATATTACGGTCTTTCCCGATCGATCGCTTTGCAAAATTGTGTTTTTCTTGAATGGTTAATTCGAGTTGAGAAGGCTAAGAACTTGACTTCTTGTGTTCAATGTGTTGAAAAAAAATCCTTGTGTGTTGTAATTTATTGAATCATTCTTTTTGATTTAATGTTTTGTTTGAGGACAAGCAAAGTTCAAAGTTGGAGGTGGTTTGATAAGGGTCTTTTTATGCATGTTTTATGTGTATATTTGAGTATGATTTGAGTTATTTCATTGTTAGTTTTATAAATATTTGATTATACATAGTTCATATTACTCCGAGGTGCTTTTATTGGTGTAGATTGATGATTAGGAGCATTTTTGGTGAATTTTGGTCCATGGTTTCATGTCAAAACATACCACGGGGTTTATGGATGCAAAAACACTCGAAATCCCAAGCTAAACGCGTCATTTCGGGACTTTTCAATTAAACACGGCCGGTGTGCTTTCGAACATGGCCGTGCTTTTAATGGGCCAAAAACGAGCAAAAATACGCCACGATGTGCCAAACACAGCCGTGTTCGGTAAAATCCGCGAACATGGTCTGGTCGTGCTTTTAAGCACGGCCGTGCTTTTCTTCCAGGACATTCTTTTGGCGAAAATTATGCAAGTTTTCCTTTTTGCTTTTGTACAACTTTTACATTTCATTTTCTTTGCATTAAGTCCCATTATTCCCTCAATTATCATATGAAAACAAGGATTCAACAACCCAACTATGGAAGTGAAGCAATTATTTGTCAAAAGATGACATTGTTAATGTGTTTTTCACAACAACAATGTTTATAAAAGCAAAGAGTTTGAGTTGGAGGAGGCATTCCATTCATAATTCATTCATTCATTCACTCTAAGTTTCAAAGCAAAATACATTGAGAGGATAAAAGAGAGATAAAGTTGGAAGTTAAAGAGCAATAGAGAGAAGGCTTGGAGCTCAACATCATTGCAATCAACTTGAGGAGGAAGTCTTGTATTGGTCTTGAATAAGAGCTAAGTAAACCGTGTTCATTTTATTCAAATCTTCTTGTGTAGTATATTCTTTTGTCAAAGCCATGTGTAGCTAAATTTCTAGTGTTTGAATGTAATGAACTCTAGAATGAATTTGTGATTAAAGCTTGTATGTTTTTAATTAAATCTTCATGTTTTGTGTGATCCACTTATATTATGCTTTATTCATTCGAATTGGTATATGCGCAATATTGATTTGAAGTTTATTTTTCACCGGGAAATCGAGAGATTCATGGTGAAATAGAACCTTTATAAGTGAAAAGAGTTGCATGCAATCCTAGATATGGGACGACATAAATCTCCGGATTAGGTCAAACCTAATATGGGAATTCACAAATCGTTATAATGTTGTCTTGGGGTTTTAACTAGAAAGAGATTTTGATTAATCAACTTGAGGTTAGAAGTTATTCGCGCTTGAGAAAGGGTTTAACTTAAATCGAATTTCTACGGTCCATGAAACATGAGATTTTATTAAAAGGTGGTGATTTTGCTAAAGGGTTTTGGTTGTATCTTTATCTTGTTAAATTACAAAAACATTCTAGAGGAATTTACATTCAAACACATTTCTAGCTCTTGATTTCTTAATTCTACAATCTACTTTTATTTGATCTATTGTAAGTTGCAATTATTTCAAATTCTTTATTTTTATTTCCTAGTTTTACCCAACAAAAACTCGAAAATTGCTAGATTAGATAACAAAGAGACGTTAATTATTAATACTTACAATCCTCGTGGGAATGACACTCGGTACTAATAATCTATACTATAAAATGATAGGTGCACTTGCCTACGATTTTCTAGAGTATCTTTTGAGCCATCATTATATATTTACAAATACTAAATTTATATATTACTGAGTTTAACTAAATTGATATAGGGTTTGTCCCTAACTAATTGAATATATGGTTTTAACTAATTGAAATAGGGTTTTCCTTGACTAAGCTCGAATGCGGGGTTTTCTTCTATATAATTTTGAATAATTGAATGTAGGACTTTTCCTTAATTATTTGAATGTAGGGTTTTTTTTTCCTAAAGAGGTTTGAGTAATTGAATATAGGGTTTTCCCTCAATTAAATGAATGTAGGTATTCTCTAACTAAGTGAACATATGATTTTTCCCCAAGTATATTTGAATCTAGACTCTAGAGTTCACTAATTAATTGAACGTAAAGTTCCCCGATTAGTTGAGCATATGGTCTATCTCTCGATTAATTGAATATATGATTTTCAATGAATAGTTGAACATAGGGTTATCCCTAATTAACTAAATATACTTTTTCTTAACTAATTGGATACATTTTCCTTAATTATTGAATGTAGATTTTTACCTAAATAGCTTGAGTAATTGAGTTTAGGATTTTCCCTTGACTAATTGAATGTAAGATTTACCATTAACTAATTGAATGTAGGGCTTTTCCTTTAACTAGTTGAAAGTATGATTTTTCCCTAACTATTTGAATGTATGGTTTTTCCTAATTAATGTTGAGTATGTGAATGTGTGTTTATCCTCATTTACATATTTGATGTCCTATTTACTTTTAATCAATGTGATTTAATTATTATGATATGCGCTTATGTTTATTCTCGTGTTTAATGAAAAGTTGCATCACTTAGGTTCATGCATCATGTTAATGTATGTTCATACAATTTCACGAACATGATAAGATTAAGTCAAGTCGTAAAGTTTATATTAATAATGTTTTTCAAAAAGAAATGGGTGCACATTGTTCTATGATCTTTGGAGTGAGTGAGAAATGGTTGCGGAGGACCGGCGTTTCGACAATGTGCCGCTTGTGGCTAATGTTAATGTTCAAGGAAAAGTGCATTTGGGCAAAACGAATGAAAATGGGCCTTCGGGCGAAATGAATGGAAATGGGCCTTCGGGCAAAATATTCACGGGTTCCAAATAACAAGGTCCACTGCGACTGATTAGAACAATGTGTTACCAAGTGAGCTCGCCTAAGAATGTTTCAAGGTAACGAAAGGCAAAGTTTTATGCGAAGGAAAGTTTAAGCAATGAAATGAAGGTTTTTAAGCAAGGAAAACGTAAAGTCTTTTTAAGTTATAAAAGTTGAATATATTGCATTAGGCATGCATTCATGCACGAGATTACTTGTTGAGCTCTTTTAGCTCATTCCACAAATGTTGAATATTTTGAGATGAGAACCCGGATGAGGAGAGAGATGGCACAGTAAGTGATGATCGGGAAACCCACGTCTCTCATAGTGGTATTAGAGCCCGGGGTTTTTAAAATCGGTTTGTAGACTTTGAAACGATTTAATTTATGACAAGTTTAAATTCATCAAGTCATGGGTTACGAGTCGCGCTTCGAGCATCTTCCTCCGCAATATGGTAAGCTTTCCATTCAATATGATTATGCCCGTATAATTTTGTGTTTATGATATAGCTTTAGCTGCAAATGTGAATGCGCTTGAGATTGTATTGATTATTTGATACACCCATAATATGTTTTGTACCTTATTCTTGATTTACTTGTGCATTTAATTGTGCTTTTAATGCTTTTGGTCCATCGAATGTAAGAGTTGTTTTTACGCCGTAGCATATTATATTATTTGTATATATTCGGCAAGTTTCAAGGACGAAATTATAAGGTGGGGAGAATGTAACGACCAAATTTTATTCCTAATAAGAATTTTATAAAGTATGTTATATGTTTATTTTATGCAATAATAATGGAGAATGTATCAATGATTTTACTAGATAGTTAATTTGTTAAATTATGGATACTAAAATAGTTTATTTAATTAGACTCGGGAATTTATTTTATTTGGACCTTATATGAATAATTAAACCTTTAATTAGCTTGGAGCTTTAAATCCGGCCCATATTGTTAATAAGCTAATTATAAGCCCATATATGCTAAACCTAGCCCAATTAGGTGTAGGTTAAAACACATATATAAGACACGTAAATTCCACTTGAGGGAACACACAAATACACGATAGTAAGGGGAAGAAAATCAGCCAGAGGGAGAGAAAAGGAGAAGAAAAAAAAAAGAAAAGAGAAGAAAGATAGGTGACTTCCCCAACACGGTTAATTCGAAAGAGGCCTGAAAAGGATTTTTCTACCCCTAAGTCAAACAGGCAAGTAATCTTTTAGGTTTCATGTAGAATTTAAGATTTAAATTATCTTTATGCTTATGTTTAACGGAAAGGCTAATCGCTTAAAATATATGAAATTATGGGTATTTAAAAATCTAGAACCCATAATATGTACAATGATATTGGGTGTTTCCGTTAATAATTGATAATATTTAGATGGGTGTTTAAAATATATGAAATTATTTCATGTGCAAATTATCGATCTATACCTTCTGACCGACTCCGAAAGAGATATTAAAGCATGCGAGATGACTTTTCTACTTTAATGTTCAAGAAAAAGGGCCTTCGGGCAAAACGAATGAAAATGGCCTTTCGGGCAAAATGAATGAAAATGGGACTTCGGGCAAAATATTCACGGGTTCTAAATAACAAGGCCCAGCTGCGACCCTCATTAGAACAATGTGTTACCAAGTGAGCTCGCGCCCCTAAGAATGTTTCAAGGTAACGAAGGCAATGTTTTATGCGAAGGAAAGTTTTAAGCAATGAAAGGAATGTTTTTAAGCAAGGAAATCGTAAAGTCTTTTTAAGTTATAAAACTTAAATATATTGCATTAGGCATGCATTCATGCATGAGATTACTTATTGAGCTCTTTTAGCTCATTATACGAATGTTGAATATTTTGAGATGAGAACCCAAATGAGGAAGGAGATGGCATGTGATGACTCGGAAATCCTCGTCTCTCATGATTTCACGTCTTTCGATTTCTCTTTTTTATAAAGTTTGACTTTTTAGTTTATTAAATGTCGAATTTCGTTTTATTTTGAGTGGATATTTTTGGATAAGTACTTATTTGGGTTATAAGTATTTAATTCACCGCAAAGTTTTCAAAAGAAGCAAGATTTTTATTATTCCGTATTTTTAAGTATTCTTGAGTATTTTTGTTTTAATTTCTTATATTCACATTGAAAGGTGTAGCAAGCTAGAAAGGGTGCTAGACCTTTCAAAATTCCCCTCATATTCATAATATTATTACAGTTTACCCTTTAATATATCCTAAAAACCAAAACCATATTTCAAGAAGAACAAAATAATTTAGTTTTCTTCACAATATTTCAATAAAAACATATCCATGTGGAGAATTTCACGAATAAGTGACTTGAAATTTGGTTGGTCGAAGATTTCGCACCACTATTTAGTGTGAGTTTTGCATGTATTTTGGACATAGTTTTGACTAAAATGAGTTGATAAACATGCATTAACATAGTAATATGGGCCGTGTTCTCAATATTTGGAAAAGATATTACGCTTTGCTCATTTTGTAGGAAAATAACGAATGTTTGGAGCACTTATGTGGTAATTTGGAGCATTGCGAGATAGAACCTTTTTGAATTGTGCGATTACGCGAAGTATGGAACCAAACCGAGAATAAATCAGAATCGGGTGAAAAATGGCCACGCATGGGCAGCCTATCGCGCATACGCACAACCCATGCGTGAATGGTACAACAGGGCAAGATCTTCGCATTGATGCACACAGGCAGGCCGTGTGTATACGCATGCTTGTGCGTCTGCTTTCAGGGAGAAATTTTCGATTTGAATTGACGACGAGCAGCCTATGTGTGCCTTGGCACGGCCCATGCGTCTGTGCGGATTTGCAGAGTTTCACTCCGTATCAACTTAAGTTTAGTCCTACGAGGTTATAAATTTATAGGAGACAGACACAAAAGAGGACACACATACTTTTACCCTAAAAACAGAGAATAGAGCATCCTTCTTAGGAGGAATCGAGAGAAAAGGTCAAGATCACATCCACGCTTGAGGATTGATGATTGATTGATAGATCATCGATATCCCCGAGTTTTCCTTCTCCATTGTATTTTTATTTTCATCTAGTTTGATATGGATCTGAACAATTTGTCTATGAATTCTTCTTTTCCCATGTCCGGCTAATCATCTTGTAATTCAGGGGCCTGGGAATAGGTTAATTAACTCTTGTTGGATGATTGGTTTTAATTGAAGTTATTATTTCGAACCTTATTCGAGTACTTTGCTTTATTGTTTGTTTTATCACGTGGCCAATGATTTAACATGTTTGATGTGTTGATTCATAATTCCATAGATGAGTTTCAATACTAGATCTTGAGTACTTGACATGAATATTTTGCATGATTGAGAAGTCGTGATTATTTGTGAGGAGTTGATTATCTTTTATGCTTTTGGGAGTTGATTATCCTATGTTGAGTGTAGATGCTAGAATAGATAATTCAATAAACGTGTTTATTGTGTCTTGAGAGAGAGAATAAATAACTTTTGTGATCATCTTATATGGAAGATAGATAATAAATTTGGCCTGATTGATCTGATAACAAGAGAGTGATTAACTGAAACCATAACCCTAGAATCCATCCATTTACATGATCTTTTTAATCGTGATTGTTTGCTTTGTTATTTTTATGGTAGAATATTTCCTTAGTTCTATAAATCAACAATCATAATTCGATCGTTTAAATAAAAATAGTGCTATTATAATCTCAATAATTAGTGCATTAATTTATTAGTCTTTGTGGGATCGACCTTGCTTACCATATTTATTAACTACGCTGTTCAGTTGAGGTGAAGCAAAGAAATTAGGGGAACAACCACCCAATACAACCAAACTCCAATGTAAAGTCCACCTTGAAGCCTGGAAAAAACCGCCATTAAAAAAGGGGGTTGGAGGGTCTGCCGGCGTAACCTCTCCAGCGCTCAAGTCCTGATCAACTTCAAGGAAGAAAGTGTGAAAGTATTAACAGAATTGAAATGACTATTCGAAAGTCTAACATTTGCATATCTTTTTGGGAGGCTATTTATAAGTGATTTGAGTTAGGGTTTCCTGGAAAATTGGGATTAGTTAGAGGGAATTTAGAGTTTTCCAACATTTGTTGCGTCGGCCTTAATCCTTCCAAATCTCCGGTCCGATTTAGTATTTTATTGCAATCCAAGCTGTCCGAGCTTACAAGCTCGGGATATGTACAAATTTATTTATCACGAGGCCCATAAATACCATGCTTAAAAGCTCTGGATGACTTATGACTTTTATCCACAAGAGTCTAAATTGCCTGGTCTAATAAGACAAGTGCTCTTCATGAGTAGCTTTTTCTCTATTGATTTTTGCAACCTATTTTCAAATAATAAATACTTAATCAACTATAGTAATATAGGTGATCATCTAAATATATTATGTAAAAGATAAAACCATTTTAAGTGGGTTTGGTAGGTGATTAATTTGTCATAAATGAAGCCAAATTTGTGAGAAAATTGTTTGTTGGACTTTGTTGATGTGAAGGGTTGGTGGCACAATGAACCAAATTTGCCTATAAATGGGTTGATTTGGGAGAAGGAAAAACACACCAAACAAGCTATTTCATGTACTCTTGTCTTTAATTATTTCCTCGATTAAAAGAGTGTTATGTTTTCTCCTATTTCAAGAGAGAGTGTGATATTGTTCTTTCCTTGTATTTAGAGAGAATGTATTGTAATCTCTATTTTTATAGTGAATTGCTCCTACACTATCCCCGGTTCTTATTTCAAATTTATTTAGGGGTTTTTCACGTAAAAATATTCGTGTTCATTTTACCTTTATTTTCTCACATCACTATGGCCACGGGGTTTGTTCTGGTCCGTAATTTTCTAACAGTTGTATTAGAGCCATTGGTTTAGGGATTATTGTTCAGGAGTTACTATTTACACACTATTCACATGAATAGTGAAATTTGGTTGAAGTGAAAATCAATCGATGTGAACAAAATGACGACAAAGTTCGATGTAGAGAAGTTCAATAGGAATAATTTCTCATTGTGGAAAATGAAGATTAAGGCTATTTTGAAGAAAGACAATTGTTTGGTGGCAATTGGAGACAGCCCGCAGATATCACCAATGATGCCAAGTGGAGCGAGATGGAGGGCAATACAATTGCGATCTGCACTTAGTACTAGCCGATGGAGTGTTATACGATGTGGCGCAGAGAAGAAGACGGCAAAAGAGTTATGGGATACTCTAACAAAATTGTACAAGGCCAAGTCACTCACAACAAAATTTTCTTAAAAAGAAAATTGTATACTCTTCATATCAAGGAAACCACTTGGTAAATGACCATATCAACACCTTGAATACTCTATTTTCACAACTCACCTTAATAGGTTACAAAATAGAAGTTATTGAACGTGCAAAACGTTTACTTCAAAGTTTACCAGATTCGTACGATCAACTCATCATCAACTTGACAAACAACGTCCTTTTGGACTATCTAGTCTTCGATAAAGTTTCAACCACTATACTAGAAGAACAGAGCAGGCGCAAAAACAAAGTAAACAGACAAACAAGTTCGCAGCAAACGGAAGCTTTGGCGGTGGTGAGAGGAAGATCAACGGAACATGGCTCCAGTGGGAGTCAGAATCATGGTAGATCAAAATCCAGGAGTAAAAAGAACATCAAGTGCTACAATTATGGCAAAATAGGGCGCTTCAAGAAGGATTATTGGAGTAAGAAGAGTGGCGACCCTGAGTCATCAAATGTTCAAGGGAATGTTGCAAGTACCTCTAAAAATGGAGAAGTTTTATACGACGAAGCAATAACCGTTGTTGAAGGTAGAAAATTATTTTTCGATGTCCGGCTTTTAGACTCATGAGCAACATGGCACATGACCTCCGGTGGGAATGGTTTCACAAATACGAACCAATCTCTGGAGGATGTTGTATTTATGGGGGGCTTCATGCCTTATATATCGCTGGTATTGGTACTATCAAAGTAAAAATGCTTGATGGTACCGTTCACACCATTAAGGAGGTATGACATGTGAAGGGCCTACGGAAGAATATTTTGTCTTTGGGACTATTGGATGATGTTGGATGTAAGACTCGTCGAGGGAAGAATCATGAAGATCGTGAAAGGAGTGATTGTTGTAATGAAGGCGGAGAAACTTGCTGTAAATTTGTATAAGCTTAAAGGTGAGACAATGCAAGGGGGAAACACATTAAAGTGCAGTTCTCGTAAAAGAATCGACGATAATGTGGCATCACAAACTTGGCCACATGTTAGAGCGAGAGTTGAAGATTCTTTTCTCGACTTTAAGCTACTACCGGACTTACAAAGGTATCTTTGCAATTTTGTGAGCATTGTGTCAAAAGTAAGCAACACAAATTAAAGTTTGGCATATCAACATCTAAAAGTAAATGCATCTTAGAGTTGATTCACTCGATGTTTGGCAAGCACCACTATCATCCCTAGGAGGGGCGAGATACTTTGTATCTTTAATTGATAATCACTCTACAGGAGATGTTGAGTGTATCCTATCAAAGAAAGGCCGATGTATTTTCGAGTCTTCAAAGTTTACAAAGCTCGAGATAGAACTTGAATCGGGAAAAAGATCAAAGTGTCTAAGAACCGATAATGGAGGAGAATATACAAGTGATGAATTTGAGTCTTTTGTCAACAAGAAGGCATCAAAAGGCAGTTCATGGTGGCGTATACACCTCAACAAAATGGAGTGGTAGAGCGAATGAATAGAACCTTGTTAGAAAAAACAAGAGCAATGTTGAGAACTGCAAGTCTACGCAAGACATTCTCGGCGTATAGGTAGTAAAAACCGTTTGTTATGTGATCAATCGGTCCCTATCAACAACGATTGATCCGAAAATTCCTATGGAGATGTGGACCGGTAAGCATGTTGATTGTTCTCGTCTACATACATTTGGAAATCATGTGTACGTAATGTACAATGACCAAGAAAGAACGAAGTTAGACCCAAAATCCAGGAAATGTATCTTCAGGTTGTGTTGATGGAGTCGGGGTATCGCCTGTGGGATCCCACTACCCACAAGGTTGTCATCAGCAGAGAAGTGATATTTTCAGAAGATAAATTACAAGAGAAGGGATATAGTAACACCGTAAAGAGAACCAGGAGATCAAGCATGTGTTAGTGGAAAATAATCTGAGATGAAAATTAAATCTTCCTCAAGTAGTACGTGAGCACGAGTACAAGAACAAGTCGAGTCTGATATCCAAGAAGTACATCGGTCAACTCGTGAGAGAAAGCCGCCAGCTTGGCAGTCGGAGTATGTTATGAAGAGCAATGTTGCATACTATCTTTTAATGGAGGATGGAGAGCCGTCAACTTTCTATGAAGCTACAAAAAGCTCATATGCATCTCAGTGGATCACAACAATGCATGAAGAAATTGAAGCTCTCCAGAATAATCAAACTTGGAACTTGTACAATTACCACATGGTAGAAAAGCTATTGGTAATAAATAGGTCTACAAGATCAAATGGGATAACAACGATCAAGTAGAGCGGTATCGTGCAAGATTGGTGGTGAAAGAATATGCTAAAAAAATAAGGTATTGATTTCAATGAGATATGTTTCCCAAGAGTTCGAGCCAATACAATCGAGTAGTTCTGCGCGATGTGTGCGGCGTTTAACTTACATCCGGAGCGATTAGATGTAAAAACAATGTTTCTTCAATGGAGAGCCTCGAAGAAGAAATTTATATGTTTCAACTTGGAGAAGGTTTTGTTGAAACAGGCAAGGAGAACTTGATTTGCGGGTTGAACAAATCTTTATACGGTCTCAAATAGGCGTCGAGATGATGGTATAAGAGATTTGATTCTTTCATAATGAGCTTTAGATACAAAGATACTCGATTCGGACCATTGTACGTACTCAAAAGGTTTGGTGATAATGATTTTATTATTTTGTTGTTGTGTGTGGATGATATGTTGGTGACATGCCCCAACAAAGATCGGATCCAAGAAATTAAGGCACCATTGGCTAGGAGTTTGACATGAAGGACTTGGGACCAAGAAACAAGATTCTAGGGATGCGATTCACCGAGACAGAAATAATAGGAAGATTTGGCTTTCTCGAGAAGAACTACTTTAATTGTGGACGCTCAATATGCAAGATTGTAAGCTAGTTTCTACCCCTAATCCTTTAAACTTCAAGTTATCCTCAAGTATGTGTCCTAGCAATGAAGTAGATAGGAATGAGATGTCTCGAGTGCCGTATGCATCAAAAGAGTGAGGAGTTTAATGTTTGCTATGATATGTACAAGACTAGACATTGTGCAAGCAATGGGAACGATTAGTCGATACATGGCAAATCCGGTATAGAGTATGGGATATAATGAAGAGAGTTCGAGATACATCGGAGGAACCTCGATCGCATTATGTTATGGAGGATTGGATTTTACTATCAGAGATTATGTTGATTCAGATTTTACAGGTGATCTTCATAAAAGAAAATCCACTACGGGTTATGTGTTTACACTTGCAGGAGGAGTTGTAAGCTAGGTTTCAAATCGTAGATCGTTGTAGCTCATGCTATAATCAAGCGAGAATACATGGCAACTACACAAGCTTGCAAGGAAGTTAGTTTGGATTCAAAGATTATTGGAGGAGCTCGGGCACAAACAAGAAAAAATTGTTTTGTTTCAGCGTGAGAGTCGAGTGCTTGCATATTGCAATAAATCCAACCTTACATTCAAGAACAAAGCACATAGGAGTTCAATATCAATTTGTTCGAGAAATAATGAAAAACGGAAGGGTGGATATGCAAAATATTCATACCAATGAAAACCTAGCAGATTACATGACCAAATCAATCAACACTGGCAAGTTCGAATGGTGTAGATCCTCGTGTGGCCTAGTAGAGACGTAAAGATGAGTGATAAGTGTACGAATGATGAAAATGTTATAAAAGTAATTTTAAGTGGGAGAATGTAAAAGGTAAAGTCATTTTTGTGGGTTTGATAGGTGAATAATTTGTCAACAAATATAGGCAAATTTTGTGAGGAAATTGTTTGCTAGACTTTGTTAATGAAGGGTTGGTGGCACAATGAACGAAACTTGCCTATAAATAGGTTGATTGGGGAGAAGGAAAAACACACCATGCAATCTATCTCATTTAGTCTTGTCTTTAATTATTTTCTCAGTTAAAAGAGTGATAAAAGAAAGTTTTCTCATATTTCAAGAGGAGTGTGATATTGTTCTTTCCTTGTATTTAGAGAGAATATATGTAATCTCTATTTTTATAGTAAATTACTCCTACACTTGACCATTACCTCAAATTTATTTTGGGGTTTTCCACGTATAAATATTCGTGTTTATTTTTCTTTATTTTCTCATATCATTATTGTCATAGGTTGTTTCGGTCCGTAATTTCCTAACGTTTTGCAGTAATAAAAACTCCAAAGAAAATCATTATATTCATAGGCATCCAATTTACCCTAAAAAAAGCAAGTGGAGTGCTGATTCGTTTTTGTCTTTAATGAGCATTTCAAGGTCGATCTTGGTGACTTGAAGGGTGGACAAAGTCATGAAAAAAGAAAATTAAATATTCCAAGTATTAAATAAAACTATTAGTAGCACAAATCTTTGACCTTTTGTCGCCAGATTTCTTGGAACTTGGGACTGAAAATTCTTACATGATGAAATGTAGAACACGTACTCTTTTTAAGTTTGCAAGTTGACATCCTATAATGGAAATGTAACACACCGTTCTTAGCACACATATTGACCACAATTTGCTTTTTCATTATCTTGAATTAAGACAAATCGTTAGGATGAACAGACGTAGCTGAAGGAGAAGATTTTGTTTGGTATTCTTTCTTTCTTTTTTAAAAGAAAAAGAACATTTTATTTTTTTTTGAAAAATACATTTTGGGTGGAAGGATTAGAGAATGTGTGTATTTTTAAGGAAAAAATGTATTAAAAAATGTTGCATATAAGGTTAGTTTTAGTAAGATGAAGTTGCGCACAGTGTTGGAGTTAAATTGGCAATAGCATACTTTTTCTTCATCCTAAAACAGGATTACAAGTAATTAAATCTAAAAGAACTAATTTTTAGTTGTGATTGGTAAAGGAAAAATAGGGATTAATTACAAAAACTACACCTAAGATTTGGGTTAACTAAAAAAAAAAACCATTTTTTAAAAAAATGACAAAAACCCTTGAATTTTGATTATAGATTACACTTAACCAACATCCCCTTACATTTGTATAAATATTATCATTAATCCCTTACATTTAACATAAAATCAAAACTCAAGAATTTTTTAATTAACCTAAACCTCTTGGGTTACTTTTTCAATCTTAGGTTGTTTACTTGTTTTTGTAATATTCCCCAAAGGTAATTCTTTAGTCTCAGCATTGGTTATCGTGCTTGCATAATTCCAAAATCATTTCAATTTAGACTATTGAATGCTTTATTCCTAGTATAGTAACAAATTTCGGATTCGGTAATAATTGCTAGCCCTTAAATTCGTGATCGAGTATTATTAGGGATAATTTAAGAATAATGTGACAAAATCTCGGTTATACGACAAATTTATAGGTATAATACATGATTAATCCGGGAATATATCGATATAAATATTTAGTAATTCTATAGAAAATTATACATTTTAGTGGGAAGATTCTCAATAAATTATTCTTAGAAATTATATTATTTAATAAAAGTGTATTTAAAATAAGAAAATAAATTAAAATGATATTTTTTTAAAATATGAAAACAAACGGGAATAAATCACTTTATTAACAAAAAAAAAAAAGTTCAGGATATTTTATCACATTATTATTTCTGAAAGATATATATATGATTTCAACGTCATTTGAAAATATCAATGTTTTACCCAATTATTTTTCAAAATTCGGAGAACTATGTTACTATGATTCCGAGGGTGACTAATAGGTTATACTGTTAAATGCTTGGATAGAGCTCCAAATGTGGAAAGTAGTATTCTCTCTGTCCCAAGTTTCTTAGTTATTTTTTATTCTTCGAAAATCTTAAAATAAACTTTATTTCTTAAATGATTCTTCAAAATATTTTTTGCTATAATAATATGAAAACTAATAACTCAGTGCTATTAGATTTTTCCAAATAGAATACATTCTTTTTTATACTTTTTACCTCGTAAAAACTTAATCATCAAATATAGAACAAATGTACAAGGGAGTAACAGATTATGGCCTGAGACACTCTTTGCAAGATTCAACAACCATCTCGCCAATTGCCAAAAGAAAGGGGATTTCGAAAAGGACTACCACATTTCAAAAGCTTAATGAATGTGTCTATAACAATACAAGACTTGTTCACATTATTATTTTGCATAATAAAAACAAGTCAATTGAACCTGGCCCCAATCCAGTAAAGAAAAACCCACCACAAGTCTAAACAATCAAATTCAAAGAATGGGTATTGCTTTTCATCCCAACTCAAGACATAATCTGATAAACAACTACAGAAAGATTTAATGAGAGTATCAAGAAGAATTGATACCACATACATAAAAAAATTTAATCATGATCACGCGAGAATATCTAAAATTAACTCAATATACAAAAGTCAACTTAGGAATCTAAAATTCGACAAGATTGATAATTTACAACTCCTTTCCAAATGTCAACAAAGTTCCAAAACCAGCACTCAGAACTGCAACGAACTTATTTTGTATGCAACCAATAATGCAACAAGAAAACATAAATAGTAATGAAAATTATAAATTTGATTAAAACACACTTTAAATGATCAAGTCAAGTTCCAAATTTCAAATTAAAACACACAAAGTTTATCAAAGCAAACATATTAGCATAATAAGCCAAACTAATCAATAATCAAGCTCAATATCAATATAACAAAATCAAACGCTACCCGCGGCTGCCTAACATAATTTAACCAGAATATGCTTCTAAGGGTGCCTTTAGAATTTAGATTTTTTATTCCTTTTCGTGTGACATTTAGTCATTTACACACAAATAAAACATTTTTACAATTATTCGCCAAACACTATCTTCATACTCGTTCAACTTTTAGCTCACAAACATTGCCAACTTATTAACAATTATTGTTCGCTTACGTTACAATAAATCACTTTCACTAAAAGATGTTCTTGCAAACACTCCATAAGAACGAGCAGCAAGTTAGACTTAAGATCCAAAAACAAAAGGAAACCACTGAAAGAGGGCATCAAAGTCTATTAATGATGTCTCGTTATCATAAAGACGAACTGTGATAATGAGATCATTTCATATGACGCAAGACGGTGATTTTTAATTAGTAACAGTGTCTCAATCCAATCATTAACCCAAACTGGCTTAAAAAAGTTGCAACACTCAAGCAGCTGAAGCCAAACAGAGTTAGAAACCAAAATTTCATTGCAGGTCTAAATGAAATAGCATGTAGTACATGGCTGACCGCACAACTAAACAAAATTTGCTCAGTGACCTCTTCCTTTCAATCTTCTGATGGCTATCAAACAACCCGACAAAAACTAAACAATCGTGCGACAGCTTACTCATCTTCCTGGCTACGCAATCTAGCCAATTTGTTGGTCACAGCAATATCAAACTGTGCAGCTCGTTCAACAATATCCTTTCTTTTCCTGGTAGAAACATTGTGTGCTATCTCAGCACAATATATCCTGATATTGCAAAAATCAAAGTCAGCTATTAATCAAAAATTGCTTTTTTTTTTTTTGAAAGGAAAAATGATGGGCCTGAAAATGCTGAAGAAATGTAACAAACTGGTTGTGCATCATAAGAACTTCCAGCTCTTTGACATTGTGCACAACGAACTTCTTAAATCCATTGGGAAGTTAATGGCGAGTCTTTTTGTCCGAGCCATAACCAATGATTGGCATAAGGGTGCATCCTTTGAACTTTCTCCTGACGCGAGAATCAATACCCTTGGGCCTGCGCCAGTTTGTCTTGAACAAGAAACACAAGGTTCAAGAAGGAATTAATTCGAACATTCATTAATATTTTAACCGCTCAATTAACCAGAAAACACTATGATAAAAAGAAAGCTAATTAATAGTCAATATTAACCCATCATAACCAACTAAATGCAACAAGATGAAAATCAACGATGCCTCCATTTTGGAAAAAGGAAACATAAATAATTTTGCTAGACATAGAAAACCATTAATTGTTGCAGCAAACAATTGCCTTACATTTTAAATGCACTGTCAATCTTGCCTACGGTTTGTGTTAGAAAACATGCTTTATACTAGGAGACCAAGTTCATATACGTAACCAGAACGGTAATTGTAAATTAAAATTTAAAATACTAGGACGAGAAATAATATTGCATGTTGCGGATGCTTATTAGCAAAAGGGACAATAGTTACATCGTTCATTTAGATTAAATTGTGCAACAGTAATAATATAATCGCCTAAACAAAATGGAGCAAGTAATAAGTAATAACCTTTACAGACACAAAGCGATCACTCTGGGGCCTCTTGAACTTCTTGGCGCTTCTTAACTATCTTCTTGTCGAGCAATGGGACAGCCATGACTCCTACGGAAAAGAAAAGCTGCTTAACATTAGTTCAGAAACTCGATGGCAGAACCAAACTCCACTTCCCTAAATTCTCAATGGAAACAAACACTCGTAACACTTAACATCCCAAAAGAAATTTAACTTAGACAACCAACAAAATACATAATCTCATTGAAACATATCTACGTTGCCCAATATCCAAAATACTGCTAAAATAAACATTGTTACAATACCAGTGACACTTCAACGCGTATCATGGCTTAATACATTAAGTTCAAGATCGTAAAAGCCCCTAAAAATATACATTTCAGTCATTTGATTCTTTCATCTAAATATAAAACAAACAAAATGACATCGATATCAGATACAGAGAGTGAATGAATGAATCGAACTAAGTAGCTAAACACGTGTGAACACTAACAAAGAAAATGGCCGATAACGTAAGAAAAATCTACGGGAAAACAAAGATGAAGATTTGCAGAACTGGGGAGTATGTGGCGAATGAAAGAAAACCGATTCGATTCGATTCGAACCTGGTGGCGCCGAGCGGCGAGTGCTCCTCCGTCGTGGTGGCACAATGCTCTGCGAGGAGACAATAAAGTTAGTTTAAGGTTTTGTTGGGCTTGTAATTTGGATAGGGCTTTTGGTTTTGTTTGATGTGAAAAGTTCACTGGGACCAAATTGATATTTCATGTGGGCTGGTCTGGATTACAGCCCAAAATACAGCTTCTAAAAGCTGGAGGGCCCAACACTTATAGTTGGGCTGAACCTCCTTTTTGCAAATGTTGGGCTGAACCTCAGTCGTTAAATAAAGCTGAACATGGCTCAGATCAGCACAGCTCGTCTTACCGTGTTCTTGTGGTGCTTTTTTTCTTTTTCTTTTTTATAACTCAATTTTCACTCGACTATGTCTACAACCTCTCATTTTTGTTGTTAGGTTAAACCGCAGAATGTGTCTACATTGACCACTGTTGTAGTTAGATCAATTTGTGTGAAACATTAGTGTAATACCCCAAATTTTACCAATTTGGGTTTTAGTATTTTTTTTTTCCAGACTTTTAGGATTTTAATTTCTACCATTATGAATTTTACTAAAAGTTCCGTCTTGATAATATTGATGGCCCATTTATAAACTTATATTTTAATTTTTACTTTCAAGAGCCCAAATCCAGTTTCTAGAAGAGTTATAATTCTGAAAAATATATATATACATATATATTTAATTAAATTCAAATTTAAATTTTATTTACCCTTATACATTAAACCAATTAAAAAAAATATGTTCCCTCAAAATTCAGTTTCACTTTGTTAATTATACAACCAAACATTCTCATAGAAACCAGAAAAAAATTCATATCCACCGCAATTCATCGTCCCCTCTCAAACAAAATTTCTTCACGTTCCGCCATTCAAGTTCAAAGCCTCCTCAAGGTAAGACACCCGGCAATCTTCGTGATATCTCAATTAACACTCCGAGAACACACCCACCGTCAAAACCTGCATTTGGGAATCGTCGGGAAATGTATAATCCCAAAACGCCGCCAAAGGCCCAAAATCCCGAATCACCTACCGAAAAACACAAAACCCGAGCCCGGATCGCGGCCTGGCCCCGCCGACCCAATAACCCAGAAATTTGAAACCCATCGAAAAAAAAAAAACAAAATGTCGAAACCCATCGAAAATACCCGAACCCGAATCATAGCCCGAAACCCAAACCCCAAGCCAATCGTTGCCATACATCTATCGTCGCCCAAATCCAATTTTTGTTGCCTTCATCTACTGGTTGTGAGAATTGAGAGAGAGACCCGAGAGAGTGAGAGAGAGCGAGGTTGAGAGACGAGAGAGAGAAAGTGAGGGCGAGACAGAGAGAGAGCAGCAGAGAGAGAGAGAGAGAGAGAGAGAGAGAGAGAGAGAGAGAGAGAGAGAGTGAGTGAGACGATCGATGAGAGACCGAGAGTGAATTGTTGAAGACGAACAACAACCGAGATATTTTTGGGAGATGGGTTTTGATTTCAAAAGAGAAAATGAGAGAGTGATGATATCTGCTAGTTTTTTTGGATTAAGTGGGGATTTAGTAACCCATTTTTCATAAATTACAAATTTACCTGCATTTTTCTTCTTACCTTTATTTGACAAAGCTGGTACCATATTTTTAAAGCATAAGTTTACTCATTCAATTCCTTTCCCTTCCCCACAGAGAGTGACGTGAATTGGGCTAGGAAGATTAGTTGGGCCCAATTAAAAGATCTACTCTCATATTTCCTCAAAATTTCACATTTACCCTGCATTTCTACCTTAGTCCAAATCACCTTTGACCTTTCCGGTTTAATCGAAACAATAATTCATCTTCCAATCACAATTACGGGTTAGTCGATGTTACCCACTTGCATTTAGCTACCCAACCGAGTTCTATACCATTGGATTAACACACACCCATGTGGATGTGCGTGTGTATGTGTTGATCTAACGGTATATAACCGATTGGTAGCTACCTGCTCGGGTAGCATCTACTTACCCACAATTACGTTGTTTTCATTTAACCACTTGACCATCCCTTTTCCTTATTTATCATATTTATTATTAATTTTGTTTCTTTCTTTTAGTCAAAAACATTCTCCTAAAGTATTTATTTAAGTTATTTTTATTTTTATTTATATTGTAGGGACTCATTCTTACGAGGTTTAAAATTTCCAAGCGAGCACGCATTTGGTATTTTTCGCACTTTATTTGAGGTGGGGTTTATTGCTTTTGTTTAATTTAAATGCCATGTTTTAACTGTTAGTTGCATGTTCATGATAAATATGACGCGAGACTTTGAGACTATTAGTACTTAATTGTACGCGAGATTTTGAGACTATTAGTACTTAATTGTACATGAGACTTTGAGACTATTTGTACTTAATTGTACTTGAGACTATGATATTTTTCCGTGAAAGTTTGTGCTAATCTGTTATGCATGCGTATTTGACTCGAACAATTGCTTCCCACCGAGTTGACGATAACTCACCCCAATAATTTTACCCTTTCGGGTTGAGAAGTCCGACGTGGCGCGTGGGCAGATGAATTGATCATGACAGGTTGTTCTTTTGTCAAATTTTTATTAGTAGTAGAATTTCATGAACGATGTTGGTCTCTTAATCTTTTGAATTTATAAAACATACAAAGTGAATTGGTATTATTTAAATTTATGAATGATGAAATTTTTATTTAACTTAGTTATTTTATTTTTGGAAAAAAATGGTTGACTCGTTTTAGTTAGTATTATTATGCGTAGTTGCATTTTTCAAAACTAGGGTGTTACAATTAGTACAATAACACTAAAATTGAATCTCACCATTGCAAGTGATAAAGTTTTACGCATTTATGAAAGTATTCACTAAATCTAACCAATCTAAGTAAAAAAAAAAGTTGCCTGGAAACTCTCCGAATCATCAAGGAGGACGAGAAGGAGAAAGTCATGAGCAAGCGAGCCTTGGAAAAATCCAAGATATGCGCACATATCTGAGGACACATGAGCATATCTATGAGTCGATCGATAGTGATGATGATGTGATGGATCCAATCGCTGCAATAGAGAAGTTTGAGATGCATCGAGGCTATCGAGATTCAAGAGCCATGCACAAGACGAGTCTCAAGAAGGTCCAGGAGAGTCCTCCAAAGCCTCTCCCGAGACTAATCCTTTGGGTGTGGCAGCGCCAGATTGATTGCCTCTGTCATTGCCGAGACCACGCCCCCATGCAATCAAGTTGGCTCCAAGGAGATGGCGATGAAGCCGAGACTTTGGGCCCCCAAGCCAATTCTACCCCAAAGAAGGTGTTGTTGGGTAAATTATGGTGAAAGGTTTTGTTTTAAAATGGCCGATAACAGATAGCTTAAGTCGAGGCGAGTAGTCTGTCTCTCCGCAAGACGAAAAACGCCCGTATACTAGTGTTTACGGTTTCGGCGTCATTTCTCTAAGATACAACGACTTTACTGATCCGGTTAGCAAAGACAAAGAAAATCGAACAACAAATAACATCAAGTTGTTCTTGACTTTCAAGCTTTAGAAGGAGGTTGAAGGCAATATGCGAGAATGCAATGCTCGTATTATGTTATCTCGATTATTTTCGTATATTATTTCATCAAGTAGGGCTCCATTAATATAGGCAACGAAATGCCCGCACGGAAAATCGCGTCGTAGGCTCGAAAAGGCACATTTTCACCGAACAAACGCACTGCGTAGGAGAGCACGACCTGGGACGACGGGCGTGCGCCGCCCGCGCGCGTGCAGCTCGAGACCTTCGGCACCCAAAGACGACCCGGATGCACGGCGTGCGCCCGCGTGCGTGTAAGTAGGCGCAGACTCTCGATAGGTAGCACGACCCGACCAAGACGGTCGTGCTCCCGCCCGTGCGCGGCCGAAACATTTTCCCAGTTGAACTCTTTTAATTAATTAAATATTTAATTTTTTAAAGGTTTTTGGTCCAAAAAGAATAAGTGGCCTTGAAGCCCAAGCCCAAGCCTGTGCCCACGACCGGACCCGACCAGGCCGAGCCGAGCCGGGCGGGCGGCGGCGGCGGGCGCGCGTGTGTTTGACCAAACCCACAATCATGTAGGTCCTCTCCCCTTTAAAAACTGGGTGCCCATGGCCCAAACCCATTTGTCCAACTTAGATAAATAAAGTGTGCAACTTTACTTCCTTTTTCCTATGTGGGATGGAGCATTTCTCCTCCCCCACATTTTCCATTTTCCATACCATTTATTTGTATTAAGTGGTTAACTTCTAAAGATTAATTTCTCATTCACCCAGGAATCGGTTTTGAGAAATTCCAAATGCTATTCTCATCTACTCTCTCAAGAGAATTTTTATAAATAATTTAATTCTATTTTTCACAAATGGAAACCACTTAATTAATTGGTCAAAATCGGGTCAACACCCCATTTATCAAAGACCAATTCCAACAATCCTCACATGAATTAATTTAAATGTATGCGTGTATGCGATTCGCTTGAAAGTCTCGGCGAATCGTTATTGCATCAGATAGGTAGCTTGTGGCTTTGAACTTTCCTTAGTAAGGTACTATCGGATTTACTAGCCGCTAGTGACGCGATGTCTTGAACTACTCACCGCTTGTGTAAAACCAAGACAACAAGATTTACACAATAACAACTCTAACACTTGTTGTTCTCACGTTGTGTCCATTTCTACCCTGGACCATATCTTAAATTCATAAGTGTTTCATTTGAAGCGGCCATTACTTCTCACTTATATAGGTGAACTCCTATTGAAGAGTATCCCGCAATACTCCACCTTTCGATACAGAATCATTAAAAGTCTTAAACTTAACCTCACCACATTCAAGCAGGTTTAAATACACTTGGATGTATCGAGAATGAGCTAACACATTTTCCAAGTGTTCAATTGAACATTCATAACTTAGTTGTCCCATTGAACCAAGGTCTTGAGATCTCCAATTCACAAGGTTGGGTTACCGCTATGAACATTCTTTAAGTTGTGGATTTTAAACCCATTCCCCTTAACAGTTTATACAACTCGATCTCGATTTATGCCTTTTGTAAGCGGATCGCAAGATTTTCCTTTGACTTCACGTAGTCAATCGAAATAACCCCATTCGAAATCAACCGTCTAATGGTATTGTGTCTCCGACGTATATGTCTAGACTTACCATTATATATACGCTTTGTGCCCTTCCGATTGCCGATTGACTATCACAAAGTGTATCAAAACAAAAAAGTACAGCTTATTCCAACAAGGAATATTCTCTAAGAAGTTTCTAAGCCATTCTCGCTTCTTCTCCAGCCTTTATCCAAAGCAATAAACTCGGATTCCATAGTGGATCGAGCTATGCACGCCTCGCTTAGAAGACTTCCACGACACCGCTCCTCCACCTATTGTGAAAACAAATCCACTTGTGGACTTGGAGTCTTTTGTGTCTACGATATCCAATTGGCATCACAAAGATCCTTCTAATTCTTTGGATATCTTGTATAAAGTATTCCATAGTTCATGGTATACTTTAAATATCTAAGTACCTTTGTCACGCTTTGAGTGATCCGTATTGGGTTACTTGTGAACCTACTTAGTTTACTCATCAATATGCAATGTCCGGACGTGTACGAGTTTGTTAAGTACATCGATCGCCAATTACCCTTGCATATTCCAACCGAGAAACTGGTTCGCCTTATTCTTGGCCAAATGTAGACTTAGATCTACAGTGTCTTATCGGAGCGTCAAAAGCATTAAACCTTCCGAGTATGCTCTCGACATAATGGGATCGTGACAAGACAATTCCATCCAAGTTCTAGAGATTTTAATCCCTAATATAACATCGAGATAATCCCATATCTTTCATGTCAAAGTTCTTCTTTAACATGTTCTTAGTCTTCATGATTAAATCATGACTACTTCCCATAATCAACATATCATCTACATAAAGGCATACTATGACGTAATCATTTGTAGTACCTTTAATGTAGACACACTTGTCACATTCGTTGATCTTGAAATCGTTTGACTTCATAGTCGAAGTCAAACTTTTCGTACATTGCTTAGTACTTGTTTTAGTCCATAAAGTGACTTAACAAGTTTACACACCTTTCGCTCTTTGACCGGTGCAATGTACCCCTCGGGTTGTTCCATATAAATCTCCTCTTCAAGTTCCCCATTCAAGAAGAGTCTTAACGTCCATTTGATGTATCTCAAGGTTATGCAGAGTCAGAATAGCAATGAGAACACGAATGGACGTAATCCTCGTGACAGAGAATATGTATCAAGAAGTCATATCCTCCTTTTGTCTAAACCCTTTAGCTACCAATCGGGCTTTATACTTGTCAATAGATCCATCGCTTTATACTTCCTTTTAAGGATCCACTTGCATCCCAAAGGCTTGCAACCCGGTGGGAGATCAACCAACTCCCAAGTGTGATTTTGCATGATGGAATCTATCTCATTATTGATAGCTTATTTCCGAGAGGAGCTTCGGACAAGACAATGCTTCTTGAATAGTTCGGGGTTCGTTTTCTAACATATAAGTTAGAAAATCGGACCAAAAGACTTAGCTACTTTTGTCCTTTTTATGCGTCTTCGTTCCTCTTCATCATCACTTTGAGGTAACCTTGCATTTCATAAGTCTGTTTACTTGAACTTTCTTCTTTCCGTTCTTTGTTCGGAAAGATATTCTCGAAGAATACAACATTCCTTGATTCAATGATTATACCTTCATTTATATCGGGAATAGTTGACTTGTGCACTAAAAAGCGATATGCACTACTATTGTTAGCATATCCTATGAAAGCACAATCGATCGCCTTCGGACCGATTCTTACTTGTTTTGGCTTAGGTACTTTGACTCTAGCCAAACACCCCCACACTTTAAGGTATTTGTATGACGGTCTACATCCCTTCCATAACTCATATGGAGTTTCATTTTTACCTTTGTGTGGGATCTTATTAAGAATGTAGTTTTAAGAAAGTATGGCTTCCCCCACAAGTTTTGGGGTGTTTGAACTTAACAACATCGCATTCATCATCTCCTTAAGAGTACGATTCTTGCGTTCGCAACACCATTTGATTGAGGTGAGTAAGGTGCGTCGTTTGATGAATTATACCCGCTTCAGAGCAAAATTCTTCAAACGGAGCAACATACTCCGCCTCTATCACTTCGAATCATCTTAATTTTCAAATTAAGCCGATTTTCAACTTCATTCTTATAAGTTTTAAAAGCTATTAAAGCTTCATCTTTGCTTTTCAAAAGATATACATAACAATATCTTGTGCAATCGTCTATAAACGTTATGAAGTACTTTTTCCCACCTCGAGTTTGCACAAGTTTTAAGTCACACACATCCGTATTGAATTAACTCGAGTGGTTTGGTACTTCTCGTTACCAAATGAAACGGTGCCTTGGGTTAATTTTGCTTCAACACAAATTTCAAGACTTGTCTTGTGAATCGGTTTTAAACGTAGGTATTAATTCCGCATTCACTAACCTTTAATTGTGTTGAAGTTTACGTGTCCTAATCTATCATGCCATAAATTAGAACATTCCAACAAGTAAAAATGTATATTTAAAAACTTGGGTGCCCCCAAGGGCCCAAACCCATTTGTCCAACTTAGGATAAATAAAGTGTGCAACTTTACCTCCTTTTTCCTATGTGGGATGGAGCATTTCTCCTCCCCACATTTTCCATTTTCCATACCATTTATTTGTATTAAGTGGTTAACTTCTAAAGCATTAATTTCTCATTCACCCTAATCGGTTTTGAGAAATTCCAAATGCTATTCTCATCTACTCTCTTAGTAGAATTTTTACAAATAATTTAATTCCATTTTTCACAAATGGAAACCACTTAATTAATTGGTCAAAATCGGGTCAACACCCCATTTATCAAAGACCAATTCCAACAGTGTTGCGACACCGCCCTTGCGATTGTACACTTAGAGAGAACAATATCCGCGTCTTAGGAGAAGAGTGACCCCACTATCATTCACTCGATTTGGTGCACCGGCCGAGGTGAAATCTCTCCACCACAAAGGTAAAGGGAGAAAGCGTGGGAGACCAAATATTGCGGTTTGGAGGCAAAGAAGAGAAAATCACAGAACAACAGAGTGACATTAACGACGCTCGGACAGTTGAGTCTGTCTCAGCTGAGATGTCCACTGGTTTGCAGGCCGATGAAGTTGATGTTGCCGCTAAGGCAAAGGATGGAGAGACCCTGGGAGTTGAGACTCTGGGTCATGGAAGTGCAATCCAAGGAGTTGAGACTCCGATGGATGCCAATGTAGAAGACCCTAAGACAGCTGATCCTGTCGAAGGGAATGTAGGAGGCCCTGTAGCAGTTGAGACTGCTAGGGGTAATGAAGACCTAAGGGAGGTTGAAACTTCCCTAGGTAAAGAGCAGACGGAACAGAACATTCCTCAACTTGAAGGAGCCGCTGCAGAAGAAGAGATCAGCGCCCTTCACGATTCCCAAGAGCATATTGATACTTCATTTTTGAGAGCAGAGGATGAAGCCGAGTCCACACATCATGAAGATCTTTCGATGGACAAAGCTGAAGATGTTCTCAAAACTCAGAGCCAAGTCAGTGATAAGACGGCTCATATGAGGTTTAATTTCGATGATGAGCCAACTCCAAAGGCCTCATCATCTTCTGATGACGCTGATGAATCAGTTGAGGACCAGGTTACTCATTTGGGAAAAACACACTAAGACCGAGGATGCTGTTAAGACAGCTGAGGCTCAGTCAGCTGAGCACACGATCTCAAATACTCCAATCGAAACAAAGTCAATCGCAAGCAGCTCCCACAACAGAGCAAATGACGACACCCGATGGCTCGTGCTACCTTTAAAACCATAGGCAAGTGCACCTATCGTTTTATAGTATAGATTATTGAGTACCGAGTGTCATTCCCACGAGGATTGTAAGTACTAATAATTACCGTCTTTTTGTTATTTAATCTAACAATTTTCAGAGTTTTGTTTGATGAAAAAGGAAAACAAGTTATAAATTGTAAAAATGAAGGAAGATTTATAAAATAAGAAATCAAGAGATAGAAATGTGTTTGAATGTAAATCCTCTAGAATGTTTTTGTGATTTGACAAGTTAAAAATACAACCGTAAGCCCTTAAAAAAACCAACCTCTTTTAATAAAATCTCATGTCTTGTGGACCGTAGAAATTCCTAATTTAAGTTAATCCCTTTCTCAAGGCGAAAAACTCCTAATCTCAAGTTGATTAACTGAAATCTCTTTCTAGTTAAAAACCCCCAAGATTGCATTATAACGATTTATGAATTCCCATATTAGGTTTGACCCTAATCCGGAAGATTTATGTCGCCCCATATCTAGGATTGCATGCAACTCTTTTCACTTATACAATTTCTTTTTCACCATAAATCTTTCGACACCCGATGAAGAAAAGATATCAAATTAATATACCGGAAATATTAACTCGAATGAGATAAACATGATATAAGTGAATCACACAAGACATGAGAATTTTATTAAAAACATACAAACCTTAATCACAAATCCATTCTAGAGTTTATTACACTCAAACACTAAGATTTTAGCTACTCATGATTTTGACAAAAGAGTAAATTACACAAGAAGATTTAAGATTGTAGACATGGTGTACTTATCTTTCTCAAAACCTCAATGGACTTCTTCCTTGATTGATGATGTTGCTCCAAGCCTTCTTCTCCAATATTGCCCCAAGCTTTCTTCTCCAAGACCCCTTGATCCCAATTCTACTTAATGAAATGAATACAATGAATATTTCTGAATATCTAATGAATGCCTCTCTCAATTTCAACCCTTCGCTTTTATAGGCAACCAATACATTGATAGTGCTCTCTTTTTTATTAAACAATCACCCCATTTTCCTTGTTGGTTGGTGAATTCTTGTATTCAAGTGATGAGGAGGGGACATGGAGACATGTTTCAAAGAAAATATGGTGTTAAAAGTGTACAAAAGTGTACAAAAGTGGCCAAAATGGGTTGGTTGGTGAGTTTTCCCAAATTCCGCAAAGAAAAGTTGCAAAGAGAGGTCCCTGACACGCCAGTGTTGGCAAAAGACGGCCAGGCCGTGCTGCAACAAAATTGCTGAAGACACGCCTGACACGGCCGTGTTGGACAACACGGCCAGGCCGTGTTGTACGACACGGCCAGGCCGTGTTCGGGCCTGTTTTGTGCGATGTTCCTTCTTTTTGAACATGGCCATGTTACTTGACACCCCAAGTCATGTTGAGTGATTTTCTTGCCTTTTTTCAAGTAATATTGGCTTCACATTGCTCCAAATTGCTCCACCTATAATGTTAAACACATCACACGATGAAATGCTACAGAAATACTTGAGAAACTATGATTTTTCTAACAAAACAATTCAAAAACTATTGAATTAATAATACAAAATATGTACAAAATGACACTTATCAAACCGCCTCCAACTTGGAAATTTTGCTTGTCCTCAAGCAATTTTTAAAACAAAGAGATGGGTTGAAAACAAAAAGAGATATCTATTTTCACAATTTCGACATGATTGAAGTGAACTGCTAACCTTTTCCTTCCCAATTAAGTCAATCCATCCGTTTTTCAAATTAACCAATTTGTTAAAAAGAGAGTGACTTCAATAATTGGAATCGTTCAAAACATCACGCTTGTCATATCACGAAAAATTTGTCGTTCATATGCTTAGATCAAATACAAAAATGTAATGATAAAAGGAGAAGTCCAATCGGGTCTTTTCAATTTTTTTTTTTTTTTTTTTTATATTGCAAATATAATTATAAAATCAGGACATTTTTGAGGCAAACTTCCACTAGGTTTAAATTTTGAATGTCTTTTCAAAAACTCCTAGGGTGGTGTCCCATATTCATATTTGTGTCGCCGTTTTACGTAAGAGACAAACATGGGGCTCATGAATGCTCCTAGTTACTAAGCAACAACAAACAGAGGAATATAACCTCGATTTGTCCCTTTATATAACAGTATTAGCACATTTTTTTTTTTTTTTTTTTTAAACCCGAGTTATGGTTTCTCTAGTGATCATGACACAAAGTATCTAGATTTAAGCAAAGTCCAAGCTAACTTCATGACATTAAACTCTTTTGGCCAAATTCATCCTTTTACTAGAGTCACGCAGTTTAAAAACATTTTGGCAATTTGAGTTTTCAAAAAGATGACTTTTTCGGGATAAAAATGGTCATAACCAATCCACAACTAACCTATCTAATTGTAAAAAAAAAAAAATTACCTCATGTTTGTTTGCAAGGTATTGATAAGGTGCGTAAAAAGAAAACGAAATATCCACAAAGAAAGCTAAAACACGCAAAGCTAAAGAAAATAGTTCAAATCCAAGCGTTCTAACAAATCTCGCCACCCCCAACTTCAAGGGTCACATTGTCCCCAATGTGAAGAGGAGATGGGATACAAAATGGAGCAAAGGAAACGAAAACTAAGACAAAGACAAATACGACCTTATGACGGTGGTGGGAAGTGTCCTTGAGAGAGGTGCCATTGATGGAGTTGAGAGAAAAGGGCATTTTGTTGTTGTTGGTCCTCTCGAATATCCCTAATGACGCCAAATTGCTGTTCCATCATTTGTTGTTGGCGGTCAAGCATATTCTCGCCGGGCGTTCGAGCATCGTTTGTTGATATGATAGCATGTCTCTTTGGTGTTGTTGCTCGTGTAGAATAGCTTGAAGATTGACTTGTTCATGTGGTGGCGGTGGTGGTGGTGGGTGAGATGAAGGAGTATGGGGTGGTGAACCCTTGGAGGAGATGGGGATTCGGGAGCATCATCCTCTATGGGAGGTAGTTCGAGGCGAATCTGTCATCCTCCGGATTGTGTCGCATACCCATCAACCAATTGTCACGATTACTTAATTGTAGTTCGCCGGGTCGGGAAGTAATAGTCGTTGGGATGTATGTCGAAAAAGCAAGCAAAATTGATCATTGATTCTTTCAATTAATTTTATAGCAAAGGCATACTCGAGATCAATACGCGTGCTTCCTCACGCTTGTTGTAAATCCGTTAAGTCATGCTCAAGTGAAGAGCAATTGGAGTGATTAGGCCTCCAACAAGAATTTTACTACATTCGCCCGCCCGACTTTCGAAAATGGCGTGCTAAGTGAGACCGGTGTCAAGGTGTTTGCCATAGACCATAGCCCATAAAAACAGAGTTCGTCCTTCCTCAAATTCCGTCACTTTTCCCCTACCGAAAGGTGTGCTAGCCATCACACGATGCATATAACGAAACAAGGATTTATTACGCGTGATACTTTTGCACGAGAAGCAACATAGTCATATGAAGGAGCTATTTCATTCCAAAATCATTTTTGTGCATTAAAGTCGCTAGGAAAGCGTCTGTTACCATCAATTGGAAGACCATATATTTGATTGAAGTCGGCAAGAGTCAATGTATACTCTTGATTGAACAAGCGAAAAGAGATGAGGCCGCCCCCAAAGCATGAGTTCCCGTGAGGATTTCGGCGTTAAATGAGCTAAGGAATTCGTGTGTGACGCGCTCATAAGTTGGTGCTTTCGCACCCATGAATTGTCCCCACCCAACTTGTTCAAACATCCAATCAATATCTTCTTGTAGCCCAAGAGTCTCTAATGTCGTGGCGTCCGGATACCTGGTGTGTTGTGCAATGGTTTACTCAATAATTGTTGATATCGGGTTGCTTGCTCGTCATCCGGAATAGAATGCCGTGACGATTACTTGGTGGATTAGCCGGGAGGGGCGGCGAGAGCCGCAGGGTCCCCCGCACCGGAAGAAGCGGTAACTCGGCCGTTTTGACATGGTGATCTGAAAAAGGAATTTTTGATAGCAACATGCAATAGAAGGACGATTACATTATTAATATTTCTTTGAAAACCAACTATCCTATAAAAACCATGCCTCAAGTAAATTCCCAACAACAACATCATCCCATCACCTTCAAGTTCTCATCAAAATAGCAATTAAGTTACAACAAAGCACGGTTTTCACTTATGATCAATCATATGATTGTAACAATCAATCAATCAACGAACGCTCATATCGTTATATTTAGGCAACAATAAACCCTTTCATTCGTTTAGGACCAATTTTGTTGGTGAAATTAAGCAAGATAATTCCAACAATTGACTTCACATGATTTTACCCATACAAATTTCAATAGCACATGGGGCCAAAATTATCACCATAAAAATCAAGAAATACCCTCACCTTCAACACAAATAATTAGGCACAAAAATTCTAAAAACAAATTTAAGTTAAATCAAAAAGCCATAGAAATTTCAAACATTTATGAACAAATTGAAATCACAAAAACACAAATGAAAAAAAAATAACATAGAAAATCATACCTTGAGATAGAAACCCATTAAGAGAAATCTCCCAAAAAACCCACAAAATTCCCAACAATCAATCGGTAGAAGTGTTGGCAATGGATGGAAGATGGTGTTTTATGGAAGAATTTGAGTTTAGATGGAAGAGTGAGGTGAATTTGGGGAAATTTTGGTGAAGAAGAGGGGTTTTTAGGGTTTTGGGGATGAAAATTTTCGAAAAAATGCCCCTATTTCGAACCAACTTTTTTTTGTACAGCCCGGACACAGTGTCGGGCGACACGGCCTGGCCGTGTTCCGGCTGTTTGTGAGTAAATATTTTGAGCCCGAACACGGGCGTGTCGCGACACGGCCGGCCGTGTTCGGGCCAATTTTCGATTTTTTTTTTTAAATAAATATCATCCCGAGTAAAAAAATGAATCCTAAGTAAAAATTGGAAACAAATTGACACAAAAAAATCATCGGGTTGCCTCCGGGTAGCTTCTTTAGTGTCGTATAGCCGACTGATTCACCTCTAATTGTGTGATGTATTTGGGGATCCTCAAGCTTGAGGAATCTCTATAATTATCATCGATGGTGCCCCAAAATAAAGCTTCAGACGGTGTCCGTTTACCTTAAAGGTGCCCATTTCCTTGTGCGTAATTTTGATAGTCCCGTAAGAAAACACTTGAGTAATGTGAATGGTAGGACCACCCGGATTTTAACTTACCCGAGAAATAGGCAAAGTCGGGAATTGAATAGTAACACTTGATCACCGGTTGAATTCCCTCGTGTGCTTAATGTGCTTGTCATGCCATTGTTTCGTTCGTTCTTTGTAAATTTTCGAATTCTCGTATGCCGAATTTCGCCATTCTTCGAGTTCGTTAATCTGCAATAAACGGTTATTTCCTCGCACTTGACAAATCATAATTAAGCATTTTAATAGCCCAAAAGGCTTTATGTTCAAGCTCAACCGGCAAATGACATGCTTTACCATAGACGAGTCGGTATGGGGTAGTCCCTATTGGCGTTTTGAAAGCCGTTCTATAAGCCCAAAGGGCATCATCGAAGTTTGAGGGACCAATCTTGCGAGAGTGCCCAACCGTTTTTTCCAAAATTCGTTTTAATTCGCGGTTGACACTTCGACTTGACCACTAGTTTGGGGATGATAAGCGGTCGCGACTCGGTGTGTGACACCATAACGCTTTAAAACCTTATCAAATTGATTATTACAAAAGTGAGTGCCTCTATCGCTAATGATGGCTCGTGGTGTACCAAACCGGTAAAAAGTTTTTCGAGAAAATGCACCACCACTCGAGCATCATTTTTAGGTAAAGCTTGAGCCTCTACCCACTTAGACACGTAGTCAACGGCTACCAAAATATATTTATTGCCAAACAACGCGGAAACGGTCCCATAAAATCAATACCCCAAACATCAAAAATTTCACAAACAAGTATACCGTTTTGGGGCATTTCATTTCTTCGAGAAATATTCCTGCTCGTTGACAACTATCACAAGTTTCAACATACCGCTTTTGCGTCTTTGAAAAGTGTAGGCCAATAAAAACCCGACTCAAGGACCTTGCGTGCCGTAGTATTTGCTTGATAATGTCCACGGTGGGTCCTTTGTGACAATGATTCAAAATGGAGATGGTTTCGGGAAGTGCAACACACCTTCGTATGATTTGATCCGCACAAACTCGGAAGAGGTGGGGATCGTCCCAAATATAATACTTGAGGTCCGAAAAGAATTTCTTCTTTTGTTGATGGGTCATCCCTTTTGGGAGAACTTTTCTGCAAGATAATTAGCGAAATCGCAAACCAAGGAATATCAATTGAAATTGAGTTAAGGGCAAAGAGTTGCTCATCCGGGAAAGAATCGTTGATATGTCCATTGTGTTGCTCATTGGTACCGGAGTGCTCAAGCCGAGATAGGTGGTCAGGCGGCAAGATTTCGGGCACCCGTTTATCTTTGATCTCCACATCGAATTCTTGGAGTAAGAGAACCCATCGAATTAATCGTGGTTTTGCGTCATTTTTGTCGAGCAAATAGCGTAAAGCGAGTGATCCGTATAAACAATGACTTTGGATAGAATCAAGTATGACCGAAATTTGTCAAAAGCGAAAACCACTGCAAGTAGTTCCTTTTCGGTAGTTGTATAGTGGGATTGAGCAGATTCAAAGTCTTACTTGCATAGTAAATTGGCCGGAAATGTTTATCTTTTCGTTGCCCAAACCGCTCCTACCGCATAGTCACTAGCATCACACATGAGTTCGAACGGTTGAGTCCAATCCGGAGCCACCATGATGGGAGAAGTGGTGAGTTTTTCTTTCAAAGTGTTGAATGCTTGGAGACATTCATCGTTGATATCAAAAAGCGCATCCTTTTCTAAAAGACGAGTAAGCGGCCGAGCGATTTTTGAAAAATCTTTGATAAAGCGCCTATAAAACCCGCAACGACGCCAAAAACTTGATGGCTCAAAAGCTACCTTTAAAACCATAGGCAAGTGCACCTATCGCTTTATAGTATAGATTATTGAGTACCGAGTGTCATTCCCACGAGGATTGTAAGTACTAATAATTACCGTCTTTTTGTTATTTAATCTAACAATTTTTGAGTTTTGTTTGATGAAAAAGGAAAACAAGTTATAAATTGTAAAAATGAAGGAAGATTTATAAAATAAGAAATCAAGAGATAGAAATGTGTTTGAATGTAAATCCCTCTAGAATGTTTTTGTGATTTGACAAGTTAAAAATACAACCGTAAGCCCTTAAGCAAAAACCAACCTCTTTTAATAAAATCTCATGTCTTGTGGACCGTAGAAATTCCTAATTTAAGTTAATCCCTTTCTCAAGGCGAAAAACTCCTAATCTCAAGTTGATTAACTGAAATCTCTTTCTAGTTAAAACCCCAAGATTGCATTATAACGATTTATGAATTCCCATATTAGGCTTGACCCTAATCCGAAGATTTATGTCGCCCTATATCTAGGATTGCATGCAACTCTTTTCACTTATACAATTTCTTTTTCACCATAAATCTTTCGACACCGATGAAGAAAAGATATCAAATTAATATACCTAGGACATATTAACTCGAATGAGATAAACATGATATAAGTGAATCACACAAGACATGAGAATTTTATTAAAAACATACAAAACTTAATCACAAATCCATTCTAGAGTTCATTACACTCAAACACTAAGATTTTAGCTACTCATGATTTTGACAAAAGAGTAAATTACACAAGAAGATTTAAGCATTGTAGACATGGTGTACTTATCTTTCTCAAAACCTCAATGGACTTCTTCCTTGATTGATGATGTTGCTCCAAGCCTTCTTCTCCAATATTGCCCCAAGCTTTCTTCTCCAAGACCCCTTGATCCCAATTCTACTTAATGAAATGAATACAATGAATATTTCTGAATATCTAATGAATGCCTCTCTCAATTTCAACCCTTGGCTTTTATAGGCAACCAATACATTGATAGTGCTCTCTTTTATTAAACAATCACCCCCATTTTCCTTGTTGGTTGGTGAATTCTTGTATTCAAGTGATGAGGAGGGGACATGGAGACATGTTTCAACAAAATATGGTGTTAAAAGTGTACAAAAGTGGCCAAAATGGGTTGGTTGGTGAGTTTTCCCCAAATTCCGCAAAGAAAAGTTGCAAAAAGAGGTCCCGGACACGCCAGTGTTGGCAAAAGACGCCAGGCCGTCTTTGCAACAAAATTGCCGAAACACGCCGACACGGCCGTGTTGGACAACACGGCCAGGCCCGTGTTGTACGACACGCCAGGCCGTGTTCGGGCCTGTTTTGTGCGATTTTTCCTCCTCTTTTGATCCCTTTCAACATGGCCGTGTTCGGTGACACGGTTTGGCCGTTTGGACCCTTTTTCCAATTTTTATCCAATTTATTTCCTTCTTTTTTGAACATGGCCATGTTACTTGACACCCCAAGTCATGTTGAGTGATTTTCTTGCCTTTTTCAAGTAATATTGGCTTCACATTGCTCCAAATTGCTCCACCTATAATGTTAAACACATCACACGATGAAATGCTCTAAATACTTGAGAAACTATGATTTTTCTAACAAAACAATTCAAAAACTATTGAATTAATAATACAAAATATGTACAAAATGACACTTATCAACACCTACTGGCTCAGGTTGCGAGGCTTTCACAATCGCACAAACACTTGCCGATGACACGCCACACCGAGGTACAAAGAGTTGAATCATCGTAGGCATTTCAAAGTCTAGACCCTCAAGGTGAAGCCTTGGGGATACCGTCAGGCGCGATGATGTTTTTGAAGACACATTCCCATTCACCGCTAAACCGCCCGACATGGAGGATGAATCTGCTGCAGATTTAAAGAAATATACCATGCAGAAAAGCCCGTCATTCCCACGACATGATTGTGTGCGGTGAACTTCAATTTTGATGCAGAGTGGTGACAATCGAATCAAATCCTACAGCTGAGTTCCGTGAAGCCTTCAAGAAGATCTGTGAAGAGATTGAGAAGATGGAACGTCACCAGGCCTCTCTAGATTTGAGATTGGACAATTGGGATGCTACCCTCACAGCCGATTTGAGAGGAATCATCGTGTGTATAAGGGAATGGGCTGCACAACAGACAACCATGCGTTCGGAGCAGGTTCGTTACTTCAAAGCTCTTTTTGCTAAAATGCTTGTTTGGAGTGCGGACACCTCAATTTATCAGCAGAGGATGAAGGAATATATAGTAAGGATGGAAACTTCCCATAAGTCGAATATGGAATCAAGCACAACACTTTTACAAGACCGAGATCACTCGTCAGAGAATAACATGAAAGAAAAGTTTAGTCTTCGATGGCGGAGATGAAGATCGTGAGCTTTGAATCAAAGGCTACCGTTCCGAGTTTCACAAAGCCAATTCCGCAGCGGACTCCAAGCAAGACTCGACGAAAAGCCGACGTGGATTTCATCCTGAGTAGATTATTCCCTGGGATACCTCTCTCATTTGGTGATGATGCCAAAAAGGGGGAAGAAGAGGCCCCTAAGGGACTGAAAGAAGAATTGAAGAAAATATGTGACACATATGAGGGGGAAGGAAGTTCAAAGGATCTCGAAATTGATGTATCTTTGAAACCCCGGCTAGGTGAAGTCACCCTCAATTCTCAAAGAAGCTACCCCTGAAACTCACTCGTTGAGAAAGCCGCAGCGGGCATGAAAGATAAAAGAAAGGCCATCGGCCTGCATTTGAGGAGGTAGCCGAGAAGCAATCAGCTCGCGTTCGGGAGATCATGAAGTAATATGGTGGTCCTCCAGCCGGAAAGGACTACGTTGCGATCAAACCCCCAAGGAACATTACCATGCCTGATGATGGATCTGAGCCCAGATCAATAGAGGAATTCCAAACTCTAGAATCAGAAGGCTACTTTCAAGGGATGACTCGCCTCAAGCTTGGGACTTGTATTGGGAGAAGCGATTGAATTGTGCAATACAATCGACAAGCAACCAACTTCCAAAGAATCACTCAAATTTGGAAAGTCCAAGGCCCCAAAAGACAAGATACATCTAGAGGAAGAGGAGCCGAGTCGGGGAAGGGGAAGACGCAGTGATGGCGGTGGGAGGGGCTCTCAACCACAAAATACTGACCAAAGGATGTATCCTATCTAGATCCGAGAGAAGGAAGGTCTTATATATGGGTGGATACGATCACGTTGCCAACCTTGAGGTTGCTCGCAAAACGCTGAAGCCGTAAGAAGGAAAGAAGGCGAGAATGAAAGAATGGCGAGAGAATGGGAGGAGAGGCAGCGAAGGGATGACCGCTTTGCTAAAAGAGCTTAGAGAAGAAAAAGAAAGATGAAGAGGAAAGAAAGAGGAGAAGAGCCGAGGATGACAGTGAAGGTGATGAAGAAGAGAGAAGAAGGAAGCATCAAAGGCGTTGAAGTGTCTTGCAAACCCCCTTCATGTACTTTACGTTGTAAATACATAGATGTAAGTTTTTCGATGTGACTATGTGCTTTCATGTAATATTCATTCTTTATGTAACTTAGGTTTAAATACATGTTGTATAATTGTATTCCTGTATAGCTCTGATATTTATATAGCTTTGATACCTAATGTAAACAGCTTTGTAAAGGACAAGAATGTTATGATCAATAAAATGAGGATTCAATCATGCATTCTTTGTTACTACAATGTCTGTATTTTTGTTGTTTACTTATGGTGTATGTTTTAAGTTTTGGCATCATCAAAAGGGGGAAATTGTTAGGAAAATTTATTTGTTAGATTTTGATGATACCATGTAAAACTGAAACTAGAAAGTTGACACCCCATTTTCTCTTGTAATTTTGCATTATAATACATAGAACTGGAAGAGCTGAGTTAAGTCAGCTAAGTCGAGATTACAAGAAGACAACTGCGGACTGGATTGAAGACTCTGTTGTATGTCAGCTGAGTATGATCTAGAAGAAAGTCAAGGACTCAAATGAAGGAGGAACAACTGAAGATCAGCTGTAAGAAGATCCAGTCAAGACAACCTGAGAAGTCAAGTTCATCAGTCAAGTGACAGTTGAGTCGATTCTATACTTGGAGCAGACTCAAGTCATCTGGGGTATAAGCAGCAGACAAGCAAAAGACCACTGACATCAATCAGTTGCACATAAATCAAGAGCATTACTTTATTTAGTAATGTCTCCATGCTGCCAGGTCCTAAAAGTGATCGAGCCCAAGACGTGCAAATAAAATAAGCCAATGGAAAGCCTTGAGTGGGGTGTCAGACCCTGAAAAGCTGGAATTCAACAATACGAGGAAGTGGCTCAATCACATGCTGAGAAAGCATGTCAGGACAAGTCAACGATCAATGAAATATTATTTGAAAAATTGTCTATCTCTTCAACGGATAATGTTTTCAAATAGTAGTATAAAATGTTGAAGTTTCAAAAAGAAAAAAAAAATGTGTGTGTGACACAAGTGAGAATTAAGAAAAATTGTTGAATACACACGAACAAGCTGAAAAGAAAAATATCCATATAACCTTAGGCCTGAAGAATCGAAAGTTTTTTTTCACATTTGTGGAGGATAGAACAACTTAATAAGTTGAAGAGGAAATTTTTGAAAATAACAAGGGTCTACATTTCAAGTTAAAGGATTGTAGAAAGGTTCAAGATTGAACCAAGTATCAAGTTTGTTGGAGGGCTTCATGATCAAATCCAAGAACTTGATAAGTGAGCTGAAGTAGCAAGGCAGCCGCCTCGTGAAGATGCTGAGTCGCAAAGAGAAGCCAGTTGTGTGATCAAGGCATCTCAAGACTGAGTGGCAGGAGAAGTCAACTGTGTGATCAAGACGGCTCCCGATCGTTTACTACTTTGTAACTTGATCGTTACTTAGTGGATTTCTCCGGAGTTGGAGAAGAGAGGATTAGAAGAATTACCCATCTTCAAATCTCTATAAAAATACTTGTGTCTATTTACTTTCAAACATTTAACTTCCTGCATATTTATTTTATATCCGTTGATAAGTTTATATTTGTTATCCAACTGATAACAATCTAAGTGTTAAACACGTGTTAAAAATGAGTTTTATATCTATCAAGGGTGTTAAGTCTTCCATTTGTTAAAAATCAAATCAGGAAAGTTAAGCATTTGGCTTAAACAACAGAGTTACACTAACAACAACTCTATTGAGTCGTTAAATGGGAAACTCAAATTTGAATAACCAACTTAGTTTTCCCTCAGGGACCTTGATTGATTTGAGTAAACATTGTTGAAAATTTAAAAGGACTAAATTTTGAAAATTTGGTAAGGTTTATTCAACCCCTTTCTAAAACTTACATCACACCCCTTGGGACCTACAAGTGGTATCGAGCGGTTGGTTCATTGATCCTTCCGCACAAGTTCTTGAACTAGATCTCCATCTTTCCAAAAGATTTTAACACTTGTGTTTTTCAAAGTCTTTCATTTGTAGCAAAGTTATTATCATGGAAGCAAATCTAACTCGCATCCCTATGTTCACTATTGAAGAATTTGATGATTGAAAATTTGTATGCAGGCTCATCTATCAGCATTAAATGATGAAATGTGGCTAGTGATAGAGGATGGGCCATTGCAAATACTCAAGGTGAATACTACTGTAAGAAGAGCAATCGGAGTGAAGGAGAAAGAAAATTTATTCTTTGAGTAAGACCAAGACCGCCATGGTTGAAAAACCAAGGATCGAGTGGACAAATGATAATAGAAAGAGATACAACCTGGACAATGTGGCCAAGGATATTGTCTACAAAATATTGGACAAAGCCATATTAAACAAAGTAAAATCTTGCAAATCTGCAAAGGAAATTTGGGATGTTTCGACCTTTATCCGTGAAGGATGAAACCAAATTAAGGAGAATAAATTGTTCTGTTGGTGTTCAAAAATTTGAAAATTTTAAAATGCTTGCGGTGAAACTCTGGATTAGTTGGATGCCAAATTTATCGAGATTACAAATGAGCTTTCACTCTTGGGAAAGAGTATACACAAAAGGAAATGTGTATGAAGATTTTAAGGGCACTCCCAGTTGAATGTGAAATGAAGGTCATGGCCCCGAGACATTCAATGGACCTATCAAGAACATCTAACCATGAGCTATTCTCGGACCTCAAAGCTTATGAGTTTGAGTGAGAATAAAGAGCAAGAGGAAAGAAACAGTGTGCCCAAGACAGTGCATCATTGTTAGCCAGTGATGGGAAAAGAGCTGAGCCAAAGGAGACCATTGACCAGGAGGAGATTGCCCTAATGGTTAAAAGATGGGGTAATTCTTCTAATCCTCTCTTCTCCAACTCCTGGAGGAATCCACTAAGTAACAGATCAGGTTACAAAGTAGTGAACAGTCTGGAGACAGTCTTGATCACACAGCTGACTTCTCCTACGACTCAGTCTTGAGATGCCTTGATCACACAACTGGCTTCTCTTTGCGACTCAGCTTCTTCATGAGGCGACTGTCTTGCTACTTTAGCTCACTTCTCAAGTTCTTGGATTTGATCACGAAGCCCTCCAACAAACTTGATACTTGGTTCAATCTTGAGCCTTTCTACAATCTTTCAACTTGGAAAGTAGACCTCTTGTTATTTTCAAAAATTTCCTCTTCAACTTAATGAGTTGTTCTATCCTTCACAATGTGAACAAAAAAACTTTCGATTCTTCAGGCCTGAGGTTATATGGATATTTTTCTTTTCAGCTTGTTCGTGTGTATTCAAGAATTTTTCTTAATTATCACTTGTATCACACACACACACTTTTTTTTTCTTTTCGAAATCCAACCTTTTTATACTATTATTTAAAAAATTATCTCGTTGAAAAGATAGACAATTTTTCAAATAATATTTCATTGATCGTTGGTTTATCCCGACATGCTTTCTCAACATGTGATTGAGCCACTTCCTCGTATTGTTGAATTCCACTTTTCGGGTCCGACACCCCACTCAAGGCTTTCCATTGGCTTATTTTTATTTGCACGCGTTGGCTCGATCACTTTTAGGACTGGCAAAGATGGAGACATTACTAAATATAGTAATGCTCTTGATTTTCGTGGCAACCGATTGATGTTAGTGGTCTTTTGCTTGTCTGCCGCTTATACCTCGGATGACTTGAAATCGCTCCATGTATAGAATCGACTCAATCGCTCACTTGACCGATGAACTTGACTTCTCATGTTGTCTTGATCGACTCTTCTTACGGTGATCTTCACTGCTTCTCCTTCAATCGAGTCCTTGACTTTTTCTAGACCATACTCGGTTGACATACAACAGTAGTCTTCAATCCAAATCAGATTGTCTTCTTGTATTCTCGACTTAGTCGACTTAACTCAACTCTTCCGATTCTATGTATTATAATGCAAAATTACAAGAAAAAATGGGGTGTCAACTTTCTAGTTTCAGTTTTACATGGTATCATCAAAATCTAACAAATAAATTTTCCTAACACTAATAATGAATGGTTGATTATTAGAAAGAAAATAGTTGATGTTGATTATTTATTAGTGAATAAAAAGTACTATAACACTAAAATTGAAACTCAGCATTGCAATTGATAAAGTTTTACGCATTTATGAAAGTATTCACTAAATCTAACCAATCTAATTAAAAAAAGAAAAAGTGTTAGATCAAGTCGTCATATACCTAAAAATAAAAAAAAGTTGCAATTCATTCGATCATCATTAATGATTTGAGACAAGCAATTATGATCCAAATCAGACTTCTATATTTATTATTATTATTATTATTATTGATTATTGATTTCCATTTCCTTTCGGCTAACAATAAATGCTTCTATCTCCAACTCTCAACTGTTACAAACTCAATTCAAGGCGGTGTCAGGGTATGATAGAAATTAGAAACTAGTCAATGCTACAGATTAAATATATATAGTCATTGCCATAAAATATTAAAAATTATTGTATGAATTCTTAAGAAATTAACAATAGTTATAGACAAAGGAAGACTAACGTGCTAATACATGCATTATTAATCTAAAAAATTAAGTCAGTGTTCTTTCACATGCATCATGCATGTACTTGTCGTTGGCTAGCTTGTCCAAAGCTCAAACCAGGGCGTAAGCTGCACCGACCTGTTACCCCTAGCCCAAAATTTTTCTCTCTATTTCCCTCTAGCTCAATTATTTTTTCCCCTTAAAAACACATATAATTTTTTTTTTCCATTTTTTTCCACTAAAAAACGGAAAAAAAAAAATTTGGTGTCTTGCACATGGGGCCGGTGGCACACCCTAGCTACGCCCTGGGCCTCAAACTAAAATTTTAAAGTAGGATGTAACATATATGATAATTTCCTTTGATAGTAACAATTTTGTAAAATGAAATGGTATTGCTTAGGATTTGTATATGAGTTTTTCACCCTCTTTGATTTTCATCCCTCCACTCCGAATTCATTAAAATATTTTGTTGGAAATATTTTGTAAGTCTGTAAAAAATTGTTCGATTCATGATTTTAATTTGTTGTTTTCGTGAACTGTTTGTTACTATCAACAAAGACTGAGTCAAAATATTTCAAGAAGTTGAATTTGACTCCGTAATTAATCATCAGTCGATTAATTATAACCCATTTAAGTAATTTAGGTGAACTACTACTTACCCTAGCTGTTTTAATTTGAGTCTTTATTCTTTTTACTATTTCTATTTTTTTCTTACTTTTTTTCCAAAAGTTGGTTTAAATTCGATGCTATTTATTAATCAAATCAAATTTCAATTAAATAAATCTTAAAACTCAATAAAAATTAAAATGAATTTAAATAATAATATATTCAGTTTTATATATATGTTGGATTAGTTCCAATACCAAATTGTCAACCACGATAAGTTGTTCATTTAAAGGTAATTAAATGAAATGAAAGGAGCAAAACCATGCATTGTGCACATGCCTCCACATTCTCTTTTCCTCAAGCTGTCTGTCACATTCTCTGCGTGAGTGGGAAACGCATCCTCTGTTTTCATCTCTTTCTAATTCTCATTTCTCAATCCCAAATATTTTATTGCATAACCCTCAGTCAAACACCATGCACCAATCTCATTACCTAATAAAAGAATGCCACCTCGCCAGTTTACTCTCTCTCTTAGGTGCTATCTCCAAGTGAGTCGTCTATGGATGTTCTAAGCCACAAAAGAATCGAATCTATTAGGCCCTAAATTTTGAACTGGCACAATCATACGACTTTTTTTCATGTGTATTTTAATGGATGGGACTGGGGTTGACATCCAAGATATACCACGATGGAATTTTGGCCCGACCGATCCACGATTTTCTTTTTGGTCCGATGCGCTAAGACCAATCCTGGTCTATCTAACAACTCTAATATCCAATAAATAATATATTGAGTGTGCGATATTATAACAAGTATCTTATTTATTATGAAATGAATTCTTTTTAAATTCCTTCATTTTTGAGTGAACAGTATATGGGGTATATATATCATGAAATTAATATACCCATATCACCCTTTTATTTTGCTTGTCAAATACTCACCAAATTATGTGATTCTAATTACTATTCATTGGATATTGATTTTAATGTCTAGGTTTTTATCGTCTAAATATATGTCAATTAATGTCCAATTTATTTTAATATATAGTTTTTTGAAATATTATATTAATTTATGGCATAATCACTTTATAAAATCTCTTTGTCAATATTGATAAGTTAACATGATAATATTTCTTTGGCACGACATGACATGTCATGCTACCATATATGTGGAAGAGAGAAAAGGACACCAATTAATAAAGAAATATTTCAGGCTAAGTTTGATTACTCAAAGTTAACTAAAGAGAATTAATTAGTCATCCCCTACAATGTAGTTTATATTCTTAATTTTAAATTGATAAAAAAAAACCTAAGCATAAAAGTATTTTCTTAGATAAAAATGTCTATGATTGCATATAATTATCCATGAAATACAATACCAACTACTAAGGTAAAACGCCTAGAAATCCACACTTATTATGTGCCCGCATTCAAGGCTAAAATTTACATATATGGTGTGATTCTAAATATGACTAGGTATGTGGAAAGGATCTTTCCAAATATACTCAACATATTAATTGTGGCGTCCAATACGGTTTTATTGTTGACTTTGATATTTTTTTATATATTATATATTTTTAAATATATGATACAAGTCTATAAAATAAATTATATTTTAATAATTAAAAAAATTATACATTTGTATTTCATATCTAAAAATAAAATACAAAGTAAAGTTAGAAAGATAAATTAAATTTGATAGTAGTAACTTGTAACTTTGTTTCCGTCCAAAAAAAAATCTCTAACTAAAATAACTACTCATATAATTACTTCAAAAATAAAAAAAAATAAAAAAAGAACTCCTATTTCTCAGCTTTATATTAACCCGTCCGCAGTTGGCAAATTGGCAATATCTCCCCACTACCAGCCATGGCAGCTCTCTCTTTCCTCTTCATCGCCGCTGTGGCTTTGCTAATCTCACCGGCCCTTTCACTCACCTGTACATCACAGACATTTTCTCAGCGAAACACCACCTTCGCAAACTGCCTAGACCTTCCCACGCTAAAGGCCTTCCTCCATTGGACCTATAGCCCAACTGCGAGGCCCAATCCCACTCTCTCTATCGCCTTCATTGCTCCTCCGGCGAAGCCCGACGGGTGGGTCGCTTGGGCCCTCAACCCAACGGGCTCCGGCATGTTGGGAGCCCAATCGCTCATCGCTTTCAAGGACACCAACGGATCCATCGTCGTGAAGACGTACAACATCTCGTCGTACGGCCCGATTTCCGAGTCGAAGATCTCGTACGATGTTCTGAGCAAGCGGGCGGAATATTCCGGCGGGGTGATGACGATATTCGCCACGCTGGCATTTCCGGCGGCGGAGGCGGAGGTGAACCAGGTGTGGCAGGTGGGGGCGTCGGTTAACAATGGGGTGCCGGCGAAGCATGCTTTCGCGCCGGAGAATCTGAGTTCGAAAAACACGTTGCAGCTGGTGAGTAACGCGGCGGCGCCGTCGATTTCGCCGGCGAGTGCGCCGTCCCCGCCGGAAGGCAGAGCGGGAATGTTACCGGAGGAAGCTCGAGGATTTTGGGCAGTGCCTTGGGGTTGTATGGAGTTTTGGTGTTACTTGGGGTTACGTATTTTGGTTTTTAGACGTTACAAGCATTATTGGTTTTTTTTTTTTTTAATTTCACACTGTCATGAAATTAATAAAAAAATAGGACGAAAAATATTGCTACTTCTAATAATTTCCTGTAATAGACAGCTGATTTTCAGTATAGAAAAAGTATTTTTTTGTTGTGTTTCTATTTTCGTTATCATCTCTTTTTGGAGGGAGTAGTAGGAAAGGAAATCATGTGTTGTCTATTTTTGGTCCCGGGACTAATTTTGTACTCATCTGTAATGTGTATGTGATGCCATGGCACATGTGATTGTGAAGGAACTATTATCAATTGGGCAAATTGGAAATTGGAATTTATTGCCACTAGTTCGCATAATGATATTTTCCTCTTCCAAAACCAAATTCATTTTTTTGTAAGAAAAATAACAAGTACGTCTATGAGTCATATTCGACCATCAATGCAAAGATATCAATTGACAACTAAATATATCAATCAATAACTAATAAATTTAAAAAGATAATGAGATAACAAACGTAAATGTTCATATATTTAATGGGATTTGTACAAAATATGTAATTCTAGTAAAATTAGACCGAAAACTCATTGGCGTTGTAAACTCATGAGAGCTATACTAGGCCACGACCCAGACTTGTTTCCGCCCCGATAGTGGTAAGAAACTTTTAAAAGTTGTTATAGCTTATATGATTTTTTCATCTGTTTTCCATCCGATATATTCACCCTAGTTTTGTGTGCAGACTTTGCCATTGGATGGACCAGTTTGGTGCAGAAAGGTTTCAATTTTTAAGAACAAAGCCATTCATGTATATATTAAAATTATATACCAAAGAATTGATTTATGGTGATGAGGTTTCGAATTAAAATGTTCCATCACACACTACTCTCTCTATATGTGTGTATTCTCTATATTGAGATAATTAAATGATTTTTTTTTTAAAGCTAGATAAATGAAATATATTCCTGTGATCTAAATCCATGTTCTCTCCTATTCTTATTTCCTAGGTCTAGTTTATGTTATCCTAACTCATTGAAATTTGATATTCATACCATGATCCATGTTTGGCTGGAGTTCAAAAAAACAAAAGAAAATTTTAAAATAAAATATGGTATACATGTCAAAATTTGATGAATTGTATTACGGGTAGCATGAACTAAACTGGCTAGACTAATGGTTTATGCCAATATTGAAAAGAATGGGCGTATTTTTAAATTCTCCTCCCAAAATGTTGTCCCAATAAAAGGGGCGTCGGGCATGGTTCAATGAACTACTTCCAAACAGGCAACTGCATCATAAATTGTCCTTGAAATATTTTATTTTACTATTTCATGTTCCATAAAATAAATAAACATAATTCATGCATGTTAGGAACTCGTGTCACAAATTCAAAAGGTGAAATAATGAGGAAAAAAAAGTGTTACAAAAGATTTCAATCGGTCTTAACTGCATTATGACATTAGTAAATGCTCCTATCATTAATTCCCTACACTCTGTGAGGAACGAACTATTTTTACCATGTGGTCGGTCGGAAATTAATCGCCGCCCAAAACAATCGAACTCCGATGAGCGACTCACCTGAATCCTGCAAACCACGTTAGAAAAGGGGTCCGGAAGAGTTTTTCGACGTACCATCTCGAGCTCAAGTTAGAATCACTGGTAGAGAACAATATAAAAATAGAACAGTATGAAAAGTGTATATATATATGTTAAACTGAAAAATACCTTTTGATGAGCTATTTATAGCCTTATAGGTTTGTGATTAGGGTTTCGTGCCAAGCAAGCTGAGCCAACCCTATCTTGCTTTTCTACTAAGTTGGGCTCAGCATTCCGCATGGGCCCCAAATCTCCTAAGCCCAACAGCTCGATCAATGCACGAGTCATCACTACGTATCCATCAATTTACTTTCTTCGGGGAGACCCATGAATTATCAAGTCAACCAATGGGCCAACAAATCGGTCCATTTCGGGCCCACTCACTCAGCCCAACTATCACAAAATTTAGGCCCAAAGGTTAAGAGTTCGGCCTAATGGCCCATAGGCACTTGCTCGAGGGTCCAGAGATCGGCCCAAATGTTAATAGATCGTTTCAAAACCCTAAATCTGGCATTCGCTGGACCTTATTCCAAGATTGGGATGGACCTTGCAGTTCAGGCTCACCTTATACCGCCTTCTTATAAGTTTGACCCACCAGGTTTTTTTCACAGCTTGATCATGAGCTCAATAGATAAATTAGGCCTTTGTATTTACGTAAAGCTCATCAAGTCGGTCCATTAGATAGGTTGGTCCAAATTGGTTCCCATCACCATGGAATGTTATTCACACCAGATCCTTGTAATGCTATATTTCATAAATAATACACCTGATTAACAAATATATTATTATTACTTAAATGAAACATTTATCAATTATTTAAGTACTCATGAAAGCACATATACACATTCTCAACAATCTTATTAATTATAGTGTTGAGACTTGAGTGTATCATGCATGCCAACTAAAACTCTCTGGAGGCATGTACTGGGACGGACTAGGGGTTGGTGTGGAATGGCCATTTTACCCTTGGCATGTTAGTCACACCCCACTGGTGGAAACTTGAGTCCCGTTTCCCACTTTTTTTTTTTTATAAAAATTGGTTAGGATTTTTTTTAAAAATATTCTATATTTTTAGTTATAATTTGTATGATTTGTCTTGAGTTTTTTATCCGGCCCACTCCACTTTTCGTATATCATCTCATCCCATTATCGTGTCCTGGATACGCCATTGCACCCCCAACAACCTTATTTAAGTAATATTGTTAATTGTGAGATGTGGGTCTTGTACATGCCACCTATGTGGGTGGCACCCAAGTGTGATGATCCACCCTTGAATCCTCACACACACACACCACATGGGTGTGTGAGTGATCCAAGGGTGGATCACTGTGTGTGTGAGGATTCGAGGGTGGATCACTCACTTGGGTGCCACCTCACTTGGGTGGCTAAGAACTTCCGTGAGATGTGTGTACGTGTGTATATATTCATATACTTTAATTAGGGAAAAAAAAAAGTTAAGTTTTAAATGCATATATTACAACTCTTGCATGTGATTATGTGAAGGTGTAAAATGCAATTACTACAATTATCTTAGTGGTGCCAAATGGCAATCTTTATTAAATTAATCTTTTACCTTGTTCCCCTTGATTCGACTTTGTGATGACCAACCCCTCTATAGCAAATCAAGTCTTTTGAACTCTATATATAATTATACCTGTCTCCTTTTAACTTTCACTACATGCAAAAATTAGCATTTATCACTCACTTTTTTGCTCGTCTTTTTGTGTAAACTAGTAATGTTGTCGTTTCAATTTAACCTTTAATTTTAACATATGATTTGGATTTAGCATCAAAACATGTCAACGTGTTTGCAACTTTTCACTTTGTTTGTTAGTTCATATCAGCTGCAGTACTGCTAAACTACTTGTACATGTATTCCTTAGGTTACACGTCCATGTCATGTGAACTGATATATGGTATATTGTTAATTTTGGACACATTAATCTGAGAGATACTTAATAGGTATTGTATTTAGATTTTCGTCAAAACTAAAATATAAAATTAAATCTCAAATCTGAATATGAACTATCTTTATCTAGTTTCCTTCTACTACTATTAGATTATTGTGTGACCACTGACCAGTTGTCATTTTCCCAATTGTACAACAAAAATTAGACAGCAGCTCACAAATTGAGGAATATAATTAATCTATATTCCATGCCCCAGGCCATATTGGCCTTGTTTGATTATGTTTTCAAACCTCATTTCCAATTTCCAACTATTCATAAAAATAAAATCATGTTTGTTTATAAATTTTTCCAATAGAAATCATCATTTTCACTTTCTATTTTTTACATAAAACAATATCTCAAACCTATAATTTCAATTCTCAACTCTATACACTACCTTACATCACTCATCAATCACTATTCTTATTTTTTTATCCAAATATATATGTGGGACCCTCCATTATCAACTTTATATACTTAAAATATTATCATATATATCTAATGGAACCCACTAGCCTACAATCTTACAAATATAATATTATACATTCAATTAAAATATTCAATCACTATCAAGTTATTATATACATAATATACTAATTCAAAACTACTCAACCAAACATAATCTCATTTCCAAACCTACATAAAACTCATTTTCATTCACTCATCCAAATATAATTCTAGTTTTTACACGAAAAACAATAAATTCTCAAAATTCATTTTCCAACACTAGAAACTAGAAATGGTCCATGAAAACATAACCATACAAGCCCATTGTTTCTCACTTTCACTAGCAAAAGCAGACAAGGACTATATTCCGTTTTATAAAGAATTGAACAGTTTGTTGAAGTGTGTCGATTATTAAATGAAGAGACCAAAGAAAATAACTAAGAGACCACTTTCAAATCTTTCATATTGGATTGTTAATTTCTCCAAAGGGTGTCAATCGTGTCGTCTTTCATGTTCGTGGGTCGTGTTCTCGACGACGCTTGTTGTTCTCGACTCGATCCTTTATCGGGTATAACAGTCCGACATGAATACACGAACTCGAACACAACCCGTTTAATTATTCGTGTCAAGATACACGATACGAACACGACTCATTTATGACACGGGCAACCCGGACACGACATAAGAAACCTATATAATGTGAATTTGATCCAAAAAAGCAATAAAAAATAGAGAAAAAGCTAAAATTACAAATAAGAAATATATTAAATTATTAAAAAATATTAATAAATATATTTAATTATAATTTTTCCATCATCATATAACTAACTAGAATATCACAAAATATTAAAATAATATGTCACTATAAAATTAAATGGGTTAAATAGCTAGTCAATCGTGTCGATACGCGGGTCAACTTGTCCATGCCTATTTATTTTCCGTGTTAATCGTTTTGACTGATTTTGACCCGAATCGCTAAGGGTTGTTCTTGTACCTACCAAATTCGTGTTACATTCGTGTCGGGTTATCGTGTCGTGTCACAAATTGACGCCCCTACATCACAGTTTGAAATTGTTTCTTAGGCGTGTTATGAGGTCTGAACAACCATGAGAGACAAAAGGCCGGAAACAAAGAAGGGATCATTTTCAAAATCACGTAAGAAAATGATGGGGGCGGGGGCGGGGGCGGATTTAAAGCCATTTGATCTCGAAATAACATAATTATATTTATTTATGGTGTTTTTGCATGAAAAGACATTATATGTGAATAAGGTTGAAAATAAAATTAGTATGTGCGTAGAAAAGAGCGTGAAATAAGAAATACGTCATATTTCTGATGAAAATGAGTAAAATAAAAACATACTCTCATTTTCAAAGAGTGAAAAAAATTGGAAATAAAAAAATCTCCTTTGGGCGCCACATGCAACTTGATCTGTTGAAGTAGGTCTTTTTCATTTAGATTGTTAACATTGACGTCTAGCTCAAATAATAATAACTGAAATTAATTACAAAATGAATTTAATTATGAGATAGTTGAATTTAACTTAATTCCATAAGATGTGTGAACACTTGTTTGAGTTCACATTAATTTTGTCGACGTCGATATCATGATCATCTTATATAATTAGTAAATTGTTTTTATTTTGAGTTTGTATATTATAAATAGTATCAATGATTTAATTTTTTTGACAGATGTGAAAATTTTCCAATAATAATAAAAAAATAGACAACCATGATAGTTGCATGATAAAAGATAGACCACATGTTGTCCCCATATAGAGAGCATGGGCTGGGAGAAAATTGAGAAATGACCATCCCGTTTTATAATTGAGATTCTCTATTCTATTTAGTATTTCATCATATTCATATACTTCTAATAATTGTGTATACGCCATGTGTACAAATATGATGTTATTATGTATACATACATACATTGATATCATTAACATAGAAGACGAAACACTAAATGGAACAAATGATCTTAATTGCCGGTTTAGGCCATCCAGCACTACTACTTTGACAGCTAATTAGCTAGCTAATGACAATCATTAAGCTGTGCTAATCTTTGTACCCTAGTCACTTTAAAATTCACGACTTAATTAATTAGGCGTTTAGTTGATGTTGAAAATGATCTTGAAACCTTCCAGGCTTTGTTGCCAATGAATATAGCTGAAATGATTTCACAAATAGTAATATTTCTTATTTGTCGGCAATTAATAGTTCTTCCTTAAAACGTAAAAGGGTACACAAATGCGGCAATTTTTGTGCATTGGGTACTTGTTAAATATCCCATTTTATGAAAAATAAATTAAGTACTTGAACAGTAAATATTGCAGCTGTAGTTGGTGCATTTGTACCATGGATGAATGATGATTAAGTTTTGTAGTTTGGAATTCTATTTTACATAATATTTTATTCTGTATTTAATTCCATGTATGCACGTAAGTGCATATTTAAAGCATTTTTTTAAATATATAATAGAAATTTCTAATATGCACATAATATAAATATATGATATAAAGTATAAAATAAAATACATACAATATTAAAATAAAGATTCAAAGTAAGGATTTCAAACAAGCACAATTTATTTGCATGGCGCTTTGTTGTTTGTATTTTACAATTAAAACAAACAACTGATAGGGAATCAAATAAGTAGTCCAATAGTTATTAGTTAAAGGCTCTCGTGCTCGGATCATAAGTGTGTGGTTCAATTTTCACCAGTCCTCTTCCCTTGATAGGATTGGTACTCAAAAAGAAAAAAATACAACTAACATTGTAGTTCAATCAACACCATTTTTTCTTTTAATCTATCATTAAACAACTAACATTGTAGTTCAATGAACACCATTTTTCTTTTAATCTATCATTAAATAACTAATATTGCAATTACCTTTTTCCCTTTGTCAGTTTGTCGAAGCCTCACTCAAGAACCATAAATAAAAATTGCGTGCAAAACAAAAACAAATCATGTTCCACAATTTTAGCGAGTCAACTGCCACAATATTAGCCTATTAGGTATTTAGGTCCAGGTGAGTTTCAAAACCCGAGAGTTTTGCATGTAAATTCATTAAGTTGACTATTTTTCCATCCTTGACAAATCCGTTATAATTCGAAAATAAGCAAAGTGCCAATAAGGTGGCGAGATGAAGGACGGAAAATAAATAAAATTAATTGACATGTCATTAAAAATTGATCAGTTGACCAAATTTATTAAAGATAACAAATTAAGTTTAACTAAATTTTCTTACTCATTTTTTTTTTTTTTTTTTTTGAGAAAGATTTTCGTACTCAATTCAATTTAACTTACTTGGCCAGCCATACCTATTTGGCTCAAATCTTCTCTCTCTTTCTTACAATCGATTAGAACGACGGAAATACAAATTGCAAGCCCTATAGATCATAAACCAATAAGAACTTCACAAACAGATTTGGACAAAACACATAATAAGGATGATCTCGCTTCATTCACATATCGCCCCAGTAATTGCTTATCCGATCTCTAAGCAAAATCTCACATGTGGGACAAACTTGTTAATTGAAAAAAGCCACTTATTTTTTCAAAGAATACCTCATTTCTCTCCAAAATTAACTCATTTTTTCTCTTCATCTCTCACACTTCCCATTACCTAATTACACTATTTATTTTTATCTCCTCTCCATATTCATATAAAAAAATTTGAGAATCTATTTTTATTATATTTCTCTTAATCTTGATAACAAAAGGTATACAATAAGATCTATATTGCCTATTTTGGATCAACTTTTTATTTTTATTTAATTTTCTTGCATTATATTTTACACTCTTTTTATACAAAAATTTCACAAACAATCAATATTTCTAAAAGATTTTCATCACATCAATATAATCATTAATTTTTTTCACATCCAACTTTTACTTTTAAAGAAAACTAGAGTAGATTTCATTGCACACTAAATCCACTGAAAGTGAAAATCACCAATATTCTAACAAAAAATGGACAAAACGAAAAACACAACAAATCACATCCTAGACTTTTGGGTTTCGAGGGCAATCTATATAATATATAAAAACATATTAGTCCTATATCCGGTAAGTTCCGCCAAAAATTAGTTGCTAAAAATGGAAATCTCGAAAAACACATGAAAAAAATGTCTTCAGTTAATTTGCAGGTGGGATTGTCTTCTCATTTATTAAAATATATTCATTAATTATATTTTCTGTGTATTGATAACAGTTAGCCGATTTAATTAATCATGTGGCTATTGCCATGGTAAGCCAAAACTAATTACGATAATATTTACTGTTTCAAATACCATTAAAATTGAATAACTTGAATCCATGATCATTAAAGATGCATATTAAAAAATTTTGAATAAATAGTTGTGATTACATGTTACAATAAATTTGATGCATTTGAGAAAATATAAAAACCCTGCTGCCATGAATAATCATTAATTGCATACATTTGAATAGTTAGTTGTAATTTAAAAACTTACTAAATAGCTGCAGATTACAAAAATTACAGAAATTTGAATAATTTTTTAAAAAAACTCTACAATCAATAATCATTAATTACAGAAATTTGAAATATCGTATATGAACACATAAATATCAGGATCCATCATTCTGATCCAAAATCAAAAAATACAAGCTTCATTACTCTACAAGATGGCAAACTTTCCTAGACTACAACATTCAGTAAAATTATACACAAAGTAGAAGAAGAAGAATATGATGAAGGGGGGCAATGCGAGCATTCAAATATGACGGCAGTGTCATCAAAGGAACAAAGCCGAATTGAAAAAGCAAGAAGAAAATGATACTCACAAAGTCTATTGTAAACTCCAACTAGCGTCAGAAGAACTACATATATTTCAACGTACAGCTGGTTAGTTCTTTTGTTTATTTATTTGTACAACTTAGTTCTTTTATTTATTTGTACAACTTTAGTTTAGGTAAGCTACACGCATGCAGTTACCTGGGATGTAGAATGATTTACAGTAGAGATATGCATGTCCCGTGGAAGATTGAAGTATAGTAGCTATATAAAAATATAAATTTGACAAAGGCAAAATGTTTAAGTTATTAGGATAATTAGGGTCGAAAAATGTAATTAGATAAAATATTTTAAAAATCGTCTTATACAGAAACCAGTCAAAAGAAACTCATGTTTCCATTAAAACATATTTTGTTTTAAATAAATATATTTTTTTTTTTTTTGCACAATTTATATAAAATACACATAAGCGGTTGATGTCCTTAGGGCATCTCCAATGCCGAACCAAATAAAAACCTCTTGCACAGTTTTTTATGTGACATGTCACTGCCATATCAGTGCCACATCAAAAGTAAAAACCCCACAAATTTGATAAACCTTTCTCCACAATCCATAAACCCCACAAATTTGATAAACCATTGAATATAGAATATTAAAAGCAAACTATTTAATATTAAAATATTTATGCATTACTTAAAGAAAAAAAAAAGAAAAAAAATATTTGCCATAAACCAGGTTTATAAATATAAACCTGGTTTATGCCACATCATCATAAACCTTTCCCCACAATGGGATGTGGTTTATATAAACCAATTTTTTGCTTTAAACCTCCATATGAACCTTAGCATTGGAGATGCTCTTAGGATCCCGTCTGCGTCTCACCGAAGCTCAGAATGAACATTTTTCTTGAGTCTGTGAATCATTAATGTGGCTTTCATCAAATTATGCAACATTTATAATTACTTGAAACTTGCATGGTAGACTTCAAATACGCCCGAAAGACATATCTAACTTCGAAAACTATGCTTAACCTGTTCAAATAGCTGAATAGGTCATGACAAAGCTGGAGTTCCACCATGTCCATGTTCACTGCGTTGAAATTAAGATTGATTTGTATCTGCAGCGATTCTGATATTGGCAATAGTTCGGCTCCTTCCAGTTTAGAATGTCTCATTACAAAGAGGTATGTCCACTATTTTACTGAACATGCACGAAAATTTTATTAATTAAATTGTCTTGCATGATGCCCTACGCATTTAAATTAGTGAACATACATTATCTTCTTATTGAAACACATCATAATTCATACATATATGCAACTACAATATAACTATTAAATACTAAATACGTGTTACACTAACATACATATAAACATGCTATTCTATAATTTAAAATAACATAAATATATTAGATTAAACACACGAGACGATATAAATACGTAAAAATTTCAATACATATTTTTTATTTTTAGTTATTGTAATCAATAAATATGAATTACTCCAAAATCACAATATAGCTATAAAAATAATCTACAAGACAACTAATTAAAAAAATCAACAATGGTGAAAATTGCATGGAATTCCCACGAATAAATTTGATTAAGCTTAAACTAATAAATAATCACCAATTCGGTTTGACTTTAGCATGTTAATTTTTTTAATTAAGTAGGGAGTAGTGGTATGAAGGAGAAGAGATAAATTTCAAAAAACCGAAAGATAAATGGTTCAAAACATGGGCAACACCCTTACAAATAGTGAGCGATCTTGTTGTTCAATTCTCATGCAAAATTATTCATGTCAATTTTAGTTGGGACCATATCTCCTATTCCAAAATCATATTCCACTTCTTATTTCATTATCTTTGGATGATTGGCACATGTACAATTATCACATCATCATGTACACGTGTCAATCATCCAAGAAAATGGAATATGAAGTAGCTAGAATTTTGAAATGGAAGATCTTAATTAATCTTAGTCACAAATCAATTATATGTTGTGTCGATAGTTACTAATCCAAAGAATCTTAAAATTTTGATTTGTAATAATGGTAGTATAAGCGTAGGGGATGAATGATCAGTGTTGTATTTACAAAAGTTTTTCAAAATTTATAATAGGTTTTTTTCATAATTTATGGATATATTATTAAATTTCTCTTTATATAAGAATTAAAGGTTTTAATTCTTTTATATATGTTTATCTTGGAATTATGATTTATTATTGCATTAATTCATTCAGTTTATTTATTTTTAAATTTTATTATTTACATATATTCTATTCATTTGAATATTTAAAAAATTAGAAATTTTGTTTTCTTAATATACACTCAGAGGAGTGCATCGCGGGTGAATTTCGCTAAGACATTATAAAAACTTATTGTCGGCTCATATCTTGATAAAAGGCTAGAGCAAGAACAAGATTATAAAGTGTAGAATTTTTAAATTTCAATAATAATGAAGTAGTATTAATGCTTATTAGTCAACATAATTTCGTGGCGTGCAAAGAGTCAAGAGTACGTGGTCCCATGGAATTAAAAAACAACATAAAAAGATGATGTTTGAGTGATGAAGTAATGATGTCCAAAGCCATTAATAATAAATAAATATCTTCAAAAGTGGAATTTAGGCCCATTTTCAATGTCGTCACGGGTGCATCATCATTACATGCTAATTATAACAATTTTCGTGCTCATTATTCTATTGACATGTGGGCATTAATTATTTTATCTCCAAAATCCTACTTATTCTAGGATCAGCGGGCAATAAATTTGAAGTTTTTTAATTTATTTTCCCCAGATCTCACGTCAACGACTAGTTTATTCGATACACATGCTGATTACCAGGCATTAAATAAATAAATCTTCTTTTTTTTTTTTAAAATAAGTAAATAAATAAATCTTCTTAAATGCATTAAAGATAAATGTGGGTCAGTTGTATGTCACAATCTTTTCTTTTTTTTTTTTTTTTTTTTTGAGGAACACAATCTTTTTTTTTTTTTGAATGAAAATTTTATTAGTGTTCCGATAGATTCATGACACATAACTGAATCAAAAGAACGTGTTGATAAATATATTGTATTAATGATTTTATAATTATAATTAGAGAAATTTAAAAATCAATAAATATGTTCGTAATATAATTACAATAATATGAGTACAATGACAATCTGTTGAAATCAAACAAGCCATAAAGACCGTATTCTTATTATGCAAAATCAAAAGTGAATTACAAAGAAAAAAAGAAGAGCCTTTATATAGACATATAGAAAACCTAACCCTAAAAGGACTAAAATTCTAACCACAAAAGGACTATACTTAAATAAGGAAACTAAATATATATTATATTTTAACACTCCCACTCAAACGCACGATACAACCGCAAGAAGCATTGAGAGTTTGTCAAACAAGAAACGAAAAACGCGAAGAGGAATGTGCCTTGGTAAACATATCGGCAATATGTACGAAGAAGAGACAAAAGCGCAATGTGATGATACCCGTCGATAATAATGTCGAATAATATGGCAATCAATCTCAATATGTTTAGTCCTCTCATGAAAAGCGTATTATGCGGACAATATGAATAGCACTCTTATATCACAATGCAAAATGCGGAGAGTGGGACAATTAAGAGAAACACCCATATCTGCGAGCAACCAATGTAACCAAACTATCTCACAAGCAAGAGTTGCCATGGCACGATACTCAACTGTGGAAGATCTAGAAACCACATCTTGTTTCTTACTCTTCCAAGAAATGAGAGAGTCACCTTAAAACACACAAAAACCGGTGATAGATTTGCGATCGTAGGATCACCAAATTAATCAAGATCGGAGTATGCACGCAACTCCAAAGAAGAACTAGACGAAAGTAAAAGACTCAAACCGAGTTCCTCGAAGATATCTAAGAATACGCAGAACAACGGCCCAATGAATCGTAGAGGAGAAGTAATAAATCGACTAACCACATGAACAACATGTGCGATTCGGACGAGTAAATCGTGAGATAAACCAAAGCGCCAACAACGATGCGATATAAATCGGGATCCGACAAGAGGGAGAAGTAACAAACTAATCTAACCACATGAACATCATGTGCAATATCTCGACGAGTAATCGTGAGATAAACCAAACCGCCAACAACGAAGACGATATAAATTGGGATCCGACAAGGAGAACCATCGGAGGGAGAATATCGAGCATTAGTCTCAAGAAGAGTATCAACAATCTTGTTATCGATGTCGTGCACGCTCAAAATATATTAATATAATTTGATTGAGACAATACCCTGTGCGGGGGGAAGAGGCAACCCCAATACCAAGAAAATAACGGAGCAAACCCAAATCTTTCATAGCAAAAGAACTAGCTAACGTAGACTTCAAAGTTTCTATACCATCAAGATCATCACCAAGAATAATCATATCATCAACATATAAAGCAAGTAAAATACGACTTGTTGTAGTACTTTTGACAAACAATTTGAATCATGATCACTTGGTCGAGAACCAAGAGAAGTAACAACACAAGTAAATTTTTCATACCACACTCTGTAGTCTTGCTTAAGGCCATAAAGAGCTTTACGAAGCTTACAAAACTTTACCTGGTTGATGGGCAACACCAGGAGGAGGCTACATGTATACTTCGTCAACAAGATCACCATTCAAAAAGCATGCTTTACATCCATCCGAGATATACCCCATCATTTAACCGAGGCAAATCGCAAGAAGGGTATGAATAGTTGTCATCTTTGTAATGGCACCATGTCTCCTCATAATCGATCCCATACTCCCGAGTATAACTCTTAGCAACTTGATTGGGCTTTATATCTTTCAATAGACCCATCGATTTGGTTTTGATTTTGTAGACCCAACGACATCCAATTGCATGTTTTCCCAAAGTGGCAAAGCAAAGAAGTTCCTCGGCCATAGCATCCCGCCAAAGTGGATCATGAATCGTCTCACTATAGGATGAAGGCTCGAGAAATACGATGAAGAGAGGCAAAAAAAGACGAATGAACTAGAATAACAAGATTAAAGGAAATATGGTAACTTAGTAGACTTACGAACACATGTGGATTGACGATGAACAACATCAGAGCCGTAGTTGGAGAAGTTGGTGGGACATCATCCGTAGCAGGAGAATCAATCACATCGAATCAAGTCAATGTACGTAACCCGCAATCGTTAGTAGTAGACTCGTCACCATGAAAAGGATCAATATGAATGAGGTCGGACTGGATACATTATGGGAGCCAACGGGACAGAAAAGAATGGAATATGTTCAAGAAACACTACATGACGCGAGACATATAATATTTGGCTAATCGGATCAAAACAATGATAACCTTTTTGTCCTTCCCCATAACCAAGAAAAACGCATAAAGCGGATCGCGGGGTCGACTTAGTACGTTCAACTTGAGGTCGAAGGACAAAGCAAGGAGAACCAAATACGTGCAAAGACAAATAATCGGGAGCATACCCATACAACTTCTCAAAAGGTGTCAAACTCGAATTATGCGAAGTAGGAATTTATTAATCAAATAGGTAGCGGTGAGAATCGCTTCCCAAAAAAAACACTAGGAATACTAGCAGACAACAAAAGAGACCTAGCAGAGTTTCTACAAGATGTCTATGTTTTCTCTCTGCAATACTATTTTGCTCGGGGTATCCATACAAGATGTTTGTCGATCGCACCATCGGAGGCAAGTAAAGTAAGAAAAGCATTGGAAGAATATTCCCCACCCAAGTCACAACGAAAACACTTTATGGTGGCTGAATTTTGGGTTTTCACAAGTGCTCGAAAGTTGCAGAAGATGTTGAAAAAAATCGAACGTTGTTTCATAAGATAAACCCAACAATAACGTGTATAATCATCAATAAACAAAACATAATATCGAGATCCACCTTCGTGTTGACGGGGAAGGTCCCCATACATCGAATGAACAAGATCAAAAGACGCACGAGAAAGTAAAACACTTTTATTGAAAGGTAAAGCATAAAATTTTGCCAGTTTGCAACCATTACAATCAGAAATATCATGAGATTTCAAATCTCCTAAGACACCAGTAGAAACTAAAAACCGTAAACGAGAAGCAGACACATGACCTAAACGAGAATGCCATAAGTAAAAATCAAGATGAACGACTCAAACGAAAAGATGACAAATCCACACTAAAAACTATAGCTTCCGGTATCTCGATCCAAAATATAAAGTCCTCCTTGCTTACGGCCTGTCCCAATCACGAGATGCGGGTCTTGTATAGAACAAGTAGAAGAAGAAAATAAGACTAAATAACCAGACGCACATAATGGCTAACCGAAACTAGATTCAAGGTGAGATTAGAAACATAACAAACATTAGGAATGGAAAAACAAGGTGTGACAATGGAACCAATTCCTCGCTAATGCCATTGGATTACCATCGCCAGATTAGAATCGATACGCAGACGGATTAGGAGAGACAAAGAGACAAAAGACGGCATACTAGGTGACATATGATGGGAAGCTCCATAATCTAAGATCCACAAGAGTGAAGACATACGAAGAATTGGAATGAGACAACCCTATATTTGATGAGGCAGACATATCATGTAGTGTGAGGTAATGAACTTTTAAAAATGCTCAAATATATACGGATCCAATGATGGTGCGGTGATCGCATTGCCGCGGAGGTGGTCAGGAGACCATTGGGATGGCGATAGTCTTTGGTTCTTCTTTGTGGAGGACGTGAAGCTCGTTGTTCTTTGGAACCACAATTTCTTCTTTGTTGTTGGGATCTCAATGTTGTGGTTTACCTTTATTCAATAACAGGGGACACCGAGCCTTCTAATGATTCTTTTGGTGGCAAAACGCACATTCATCGGAAGGTGTCATCGAATTCACCTGGTTGGGATTATTATTAATGCTTTTGTGGTGCGGCAAAACTCGATGCAAAGAGATGTGGAAACGATCCCCTTTATCGGCGTGAGTCCAAGTCGTATTTCTTGACTAAAAGTTCATTGACCTTTGAATCTGAGGAAGGTAATGGGCTTTGATGCGAGAATACTACCACGCAACCCTCAAAATCGAACGAAGAGCCATCAAAAATTGCACCAATCGTTGTTGTTCTTCTCGACGTGTAACATAGAGGCTACAAAAAAAGCTCGCAAATCGCAGATTCAAGTAGTGATGGCGACAATTGATCCCATAAACTGACATAGCGGAATAAAACTCCTGAATACTCATATCCTTCTGTTTTAAAGCATGAATGTCAGCCTCCAATTGATATTGTTTGGCAAAGTTAGACTGTGTATACAACCGCGCCAGATGGTCCCAAACTTCCTCCGCAGTCTCATACTTCGCTAATCGAGCCCCTATAGATTGCGAATCGAATTATTGATCCAAGTAATAATCTTGAATTATCCACTTCCCAAGCCTCCAAGGGATCGTACTATCCGAACCAGGTTTCGTAGGTTTAACCTTTGTTCCAGTAACATAACCCCACATAGATTTACCTCGCAAAATTTTTTTCATAACATAACTCCAATACGAATAGTTTTTCCCATCAAATTGCACGCTAATTACAAGAGAGTCATCCTTACGAACAACCATGACGAAGAAGTAAAAGATCCCCAATACGTAACCCCAAAAACAAATAAAAACTAACCAAATCGGAACCCAAAACTAGCGATAACAAAACAAAATCGAACCAAGAAACGAGCGAAAGAAAAACGAACTCACCGCCGCGAAAGCTATTGCGAAGATTAAAAATTTGGTCGTTGATACCATGTTGAAATCAAAGAAGCCATAAAGTACTTGTATTCTTATTATGCAAAATCAAAAGTGAATTACAAAGAAACAAAGGAGAGCCTTATATAGGCAAATAGAAAATCTAACCCTAAAGTAACTAAAATCCTAACCATAAAAGGACTACACTTAAATAAGAAACTAATTATATATTATATTTTAACAACAACAATATATTATTGGACAATCTACGTTAAGGCCTGGATTGTAACACCTCGAATCACACTTATCAAGAGAGATCAACATCTATATATTGGTCACGTTTAATGCGGATAGATTTTGAGCTTTTGACATAATTGCTTCACTTTTTGAGATAATGTCACTTTTACGCTTCCCAAGATTATTTTGCCCAAATTTACGCTCCCGCCAAAATTTTCGGACTTTTTTTTGTTGTTTTCAAGATTGTTTCGAACATGTTTCAAACATGTTTTTTCAATAAAATTTCAAAGTGAAAAAAATAAATTTTGCCCCCGTTAAATAATTCATTTTAGACTCAAAATCTTATAAAAAACCAAGAAATATACACATAAAACAACACATATTAAAACCAAACGAATTAAAAATATTATAGAAACAACATGAATAAAAAACACAATTCAATTTTTGATCCAATGCATGAAAACAAAAAAACATTGAAACAATATAGAAACAAACCGGAAATAATATAGAAAATACCATATGAGCAAAACGAGTTAAAAATTGGTATAAATTGTATTTAAAATTTTAAACATCGAAAAGTACATGGTAACAACAAAGACACATTGGAACAACATTAAAAATGGTATGAAAATAACCTTAAAAACAACGTAAAAAATACTAAAAATATCACATGAATAAAAAAAGCTTAAAAATAGGTAAAATTGTATTTACATATTGAACACTATATGGAAACAACAAAAAAATTATTAGAAATATTAAAAATATTATAGAACAATACCAAACAATAGAAACAATGTACAAAATAATACATGAACAAAAAACAACATAAAAAATAGGCAAAAATTATTTTGAAACATCGAAACAACAAAAAACAACATAGAAAACAACAAAGAAACAAATTTAAACAACTTTTAAACAACATGTATAATATATAAAGTAATACAGGTAACAAAAAAATGAAAAAAAAAAAAAAGTAAAAAAAAAATATATGCGGGAGCGTAAAAAAAGAAAAAGGTAGGTACAAAAGAAAAAAATAGATACGTAAGTAATATGAAGATATTTTTGTGGTATATTTATCAAAAAAGGGTATTTTATATAATTTCCCCATAGATTTTCTTGCTCAAAGTACTTATTTTTTGTTGGTTTGATAGAAAACTTGGCAGAGACATTGTTAATTGTAATTTATTTCTTTCTTTTTGGTAATATTAAAAACAGTTGCTTGTATAAAAAGACAAAAATTAAATATACTATATTAATTTATTTTCCTGTTTTATATAATATATTACAGAAATGTATTATTTTATATAGAAGTTTGTATAAGTATAATCATGAGATGTTTGTACAATCAATCAATATATTCCATTTTATATAGAAGTTTGTATAATCATGAGATGTTTGTACAATCAATCGATATGTTCCCGATTTAATCGTTTTAATTGTGTGACGAAGTTTATTGTATAACCAAAGTTTTGTTGAATTATTTTCAAATTATCTTAAGTAAAAAACAAAATACGAATTTGGCCTGATTTTTTAACCTCCAGAAGGTGTGATAATATTTTCTTAATTGTTGTTAGTCCATGTTTTGGCCTGATTATTTATGTGGCCAAATCATGAATAACAACAATCAAGAAACTATTCTTACACCTTTTTTCCTGTCCCAAGAGAGAGAAAAGACGCGTGTTCCTATCTTGAGAAGACAATCTAACTACTTTGCTTTACAAAAGGCATGTAATTTGAAAAAGATTACCAATTGAAATGGAAACAAAAGCTATGAGCATGATGAAAGTGAAAGAAGTGGTGTGAGCCAAACAAGATATAATAATAATAATGGGGGACCAAGACTTCAGATTCTACACTCTAAAGGTGAGAATAAATTTCTTCTTTGTATCATGGAACATGGAATTATACTTTCTCAATATGAAGTTTAACCGAACTAAACTCCAAAGTTCCACTTGCATATGTTTTATTCTTAACACTTTGTTTTAGTTGGTTCTCTTCCATTTCAATGAACAAGCAAAACAAAGAGGTATGTACTCACATGGAGTTTGAAATTAGGGCGATAACTGTTGACATGACACGATAAAGCAAAATACGAAAATAAAGGTTAGTCTCTCGCACCATCTAACGAATCCAATTTGTTAGGCGGATCTAAATATCCGTCCATGGATCAATCAATCCGCTTATTGACCGCACAATTACTAACACCACAACAACAACATCCATTGCATTGCCGCTAATACTTTTTAGGAGGGATACTAATACTTATTGGAAGGACTACTAATACTTTTCGGGATAAATACTAAAATATCTTTAATCGAAAAACCTAATACTTTTCAATAAGATTATTAATACGTTTTAGGGGAATACTAATACTTTTGTGGGGAAAAACCAACACTTTTCATGAGAATTACTAAAAAAGCTCCTCAATGGGTTACTAATACTTTTCCAATGGATTACTAATATTTTTCCAATGGATTGCTAATATTTTTCAAGGAAAAACTAATATTTTTTAGGGTTGCCTAATATTATAGCAAAGCGATTATGTCTAATACTTTTCAATGGGATAATTAATACGGTTTAGTTAGATTACTAATACTTTTGAGGCAAAAATCAATTTTTCATGAGGGCTACTAAAAATATTGTTCAAGAGGATTACTAATACTTTTCGGATGTACTACTAATACTTTTCGGGAAAATCTATACTTTTAAAGGCCCCTAATATTACAAAAATACCACTAGTCCGGAGATCCTATGCCACCTCCCTAGAATATTACAAAAATACCACCGACGCATGAAATACAAAAAAAAAAAACTCGGGTAAGGTTGAATCGTCTAATGGAAAAGACATTAGACGGTCTAACCCAAGTTCTTGTCCGAAAATAATGGGTTTGTGTTTTGTGTCCTTATCATATCTACGCGATAAGGAATGAAACTTTTGTGTCATGTCTTGTTCATGTCAATCCGATAAATACAACAAAAATTAACGGATGAGATTCCTTGTCGTCCCTAACTTTGTCATGTCTTCTAATGTGCTATTAATTATTATTGTATCATTTAAACTTAGTCTTTTTTTTTTTTATTGTGTTGTGTTGTGTCAACACAAAAATTCGTGTTTGTGTTTGTAAAAAACTCAAATTCCATGATAGAAAGCTAAGTCTCAGGTGTATATTCCCAAAATATCAATTATCGTTTATCGAAAATGTGAATGAGTGGGCTTTTATATACAAGCCCGCTCAAAGAAAACGTGAATAAGAAAATGCAACTAATAAAGTTAATGTAGCAACTAACTAAAAATTGATTGACACGTATTTTGCATGTATTTTGGGTTTAATCTTGGCTAGAATATGTTGATATCGTGCATTATATGAATAAATAGGGTTATATTCTGTTTTGTGGAAAAGATTACGCTTTGCTCATTTTGTAGGAAATTATCGTTAATGCAAAGACTTTGGCAATAATTCTGAGCATTGCAATCGCCAATATTTGATGTGAAGTACGAAGTTTGGAGTCGAGTCGAGAAGAAGTCGACGAACCGTCAGTGCGAAAAATGGAAGAAAACAAATGAGCACGCATTCTATAGGTGAGCACGGGCGGGCATGCTCCTGAAGACGGCCCGTGCCCAACCTATATTTGAAGACTTGAGTTCGGCTACACAAAGACGGGCAGCCGTGCCATTTGGCACGGCCCGTGCCTCTTGCAGACTTGTGGACATTCCGTGCAGCGCCCAACACGGGGGCGTGCAAAGGGGCACAACCGTGCTCCTCTCTGGGGAAAACAGAGGTTCATTTATTTTCAACTAGGTTTCGACCGAACGAAATACAAATAGAGACCGGCGGCCACAAACAAGGACACATTGATTTTTACCCTAAAAACCAGGAGAAAAGAGAGTTTCCACCGGATACTTCGAGAGATTGATCAAGACCGCAACAACACCTTCGAGGATTGAAGATAGATCGAGATCGTCATCATCCCCGAGTCACTCATTCCATCGTATTGTTATTTCAATTAGTTAGATTTTGATTATGAATAATTTGTCTACGAATTGTTTATCTTCAATGTCCGGCTAAACACTTTGTGATTCCGGGTTTGAGAGTAGGTTAATAAACACTTTTATTTGATGATTAAGAATAATTGAAGTTAATGTTTTCTTTCTCTATTAAGTACTTTATGCTTTAATTCTTGTTTTATCAAAAGGTCTTCGATCTAAACTTGTTTGATGTATTGATTCATAATTCTAACCGATGAGTTTCAATACTAGATCTTGAGTACTTGACACAAATAGATTGCATGATTGAGAAGTCTGTGACTATTTGTGAGATCTTATAATCTTTTGAACTTTTGGGAGTTGGATATCTCATGTTGAGTAGAGATGCTAGCATAAATATTCCAATCAACGCTTTTACATACATCTTGAGAGAGAGGGTAAATTACATTGGTGATTGATCTATAGAGAAGAATACTTTTAACCTTGGTTTGACTAACTGGGAATAAAAGTGGGATATTAATCGAAACCATAACCCATGAATTCATCCATCCATACTTGATCTTTCAATCGTTCTTTGCTTTGTTATTTTAGGATTAAATTTCGCTTTAGTAGTAATAAAACCAATCCTTCAAATTTCGATAGTTTAGATAAAAATAGGACTATTATAATCCAATACTTGGTACATTAATTTATTAATCCCCTGTGGATTCGACGTTGCAAACCCTATTTTATAAACTAATCCGTACACTCTGCGGTGAAGCTAAAAAAATAAGGCGAACAAAAATAGCAACAAACTAACAACTCAAACTATATAATCTCTAACCCCCCAAGTGGGATGACACATGAAGTCTTGGAGTCCTAACTTGGAAGTAAGCACACCAAATCGAGAGTTACCAAGAGACATGGTAAAAGATATACCAACCGAAACTTGGAGGCAATATTCTAAGGAGAAACAAAACCAAGCTTGAATTGATTGCGCACCAAATGACAATCAATCTCTAGATACTTCGTACACTCGTGAAAAACGAGATTAGCAAAGTGATATAGAGAGCGAGCTAGTTGTCACACCACAAAGGGATAGGAGTGGTGACAAAGAGATGAAGAATCGTAGCAACATAAAAGATCTAAAGAAGATCACATACGATTTGCACTAAGAGCTCGTGACTCTGCCTCTACTGAGAGGAACGAGAAATGGTGGTCTATTTCTTGGACTTCCAAGAGATGAGAGCACCACCAAAGAAAACATGTAAACCGGTCGAGGACATCCGAGTGTCGGGACAAGAAGCCCGGCAAGATCACACTTTGTAGGCACACTACTCGAAGAAGAGGATGAAGGATAGAATAGGACCCTATAAGGACAACTTTTGAGATACTTCAAGAGGTGCATAACAACATCCCAGTGAGAAGAATAAGGGTTGTGGATGAACTGACTAAGTTGTTGCACCGAGTAAGTGATTTCGGGCCTTGTGAGGTTGAGATAAAAAGGCGCCCCACCAATCTAGGAAAGACAGGACGTACCTTGGATGGCTTTAACTTGACGCCTAGAGGAAAAGGAGTTGAAGCGGGCTTGCAAGCAAGCATACCAACATCTTTTAGTAGAATAAGAATGCATTTTCATTGATTAAGATAAGTGTCCTCCGAACCTCTAGCAATCTCAAGACCTAAAAATACTTTGTTGTCCCCAAGTCTTTGATGGTAAAAATCCAAGTAGTGCTTAAGGTCATTTAAGGCACTCATATCCTATAAGCAATACATCATCAACATATATCAACAAAGCAAAGAAATGATTGAGCCCTTTTGTTAAAAAGCGTTGATAGTGATCATGAGTGACTTTAAAACCATAAGAGACCAACTTGGTGCAAAACTCAACATTCCATTGCCTACTAGCCTGTTTCAAACCATACAAACCGCACTTTAGCAGGCAAACCTGGCCATTTTTGCCTTAGAATACCCTTAGGAGGTTGCATATAAATTGTCTCATCCAAATACCCATGCAAGAAAGTATTATTAATGTCTAATCAAAACAAAATCCAATCCCTCATAGTAGCTAGAGCTACAAACATCCCGACAAGAACCAAATTTTCTTCGGAAAGAAACTTTCCACATAATCAACACCATATACCTAATTGTACCCTTTGGCAACTAGCTTTGCTTTGTATCTATCCACCGACCCATCGCCTTTCATCTTGACTTTATATACCTATTTACACCCTATAGCTTTATGGCCATGAGGTAAGGAAGTTAATTCTCATGTGTTATTTTCTTCAAGAGTCGCAATCTCCTTATCCATGGTTGTCACCCATTCAGAAACTTACTAGCCACGAGCATAAGTTTTAGGTTCTTGGATATGGGACACTTGTGAAAGAAAAGCAACATAAGACACTTCAAATAATGGACAAATAGTGCAAGGAAAATTATCAATGGGATAAAAAAGTCGGACCTTGAGAAAGTGTAGATGATGCAACAAGCAATGAGGCAAGAGAACTATAAGTAACAAAATCAAAGCCAGCAAAGGCTTGGAAGAGATCAGTACTTCTCCTAACAGTATAGTAGAAGCAGGGAAGAAGCAACAAAGGTGGGAGGAGGATAAGTGGATTCTGTGATAGAATGAGAGGAAGTGGAGTAGAGGAAGAAGAAGTATGATCGTGAGAACCTTTCGGATAGGGAAATTGATCTTCAATGAACTTAACCTTCTTTAGTGACAAATACTTTCTTTATCTCCAAATTATACAATTTATAACCCTTTTGACCCTGTTCATAACCAAGAAAAAGACACCGAGAGCTCTCGATCAAATTTGGACTTGTGTGGACTAAGATTGGTTGCATAAGCTAGACAACCAAATGGTTTAAGAAATGAATAGTCCGGAGGTCATCCATGTAACTTTTCATAGGGGTTGCCCATTGAATCATGGAATTTGGTAGTCTACCGATGATGTATGCTCACGATTAGAATGGAATAAGGCCAAAAGATGTGAGGAATCCCACCCTAAACATAAGTGATCCGCCACGTCTAATAAATGCCTATTTTTCCTTTCAACTACCCCACTTTGTTGAGGAGTATACACACAACTCCTTTGGTGCTGAATTCCACAAGATAAGAAAAGATCTTTACATTCTCTACTAAGAAATTATGTCCCATTATCATATCTAACCACTTTAACTTTCTTAAGAAAGCGTGTTTCCACCAAATTGAGAAAGCTTGATCTCAACAAAATGGGAACTGAGATTTATGAGCCATCAAATACATCCAAGTGGCTCTACTATAGTCATCTACCAAAGTGAGAATGTAAGGGGTGTTAGTTAAAGATGAAGCAACGTAAGGCCCCATAAATCCATGTGAATCGGATCAAAAATGAAAGAAACATTAGATGTACTTAAAATAAATGGAATTCTGTGTTGTTTAGCCTTGCAACAGACTTCACAGCTTTGAACAAGATGTTTATCAACATTAACAGAAGAAGAATTCAAAAAGGGCAAATCAGCCAAAACACCAGGGGATGCATGTCCCAGTTTAATATGCCATTTAGCTAGCACACTATTACAAGCAATTGAAGTAGGAATAGTAGAGGAACTACAGTGTGAAGAAGGAGTTAAGACATAGAGTCTTCCCATTGCTTTGCCTACTGCAATCACCTGCTCAGTCTTAGGGTCCTGCAAAAGATAATGAGAAGGAAGAAACACACATTTTAGATTATTAGTCGTGTAAGTTGGACAACCGATAACAAGTTATGCTTGAAAATGGGAACTAAAAGGACATCCGAAAGTAAATGAGAGGTAAGAGTCACTTGACCAGATTGAGTAACAGATTTTGTAGAACCATCAGAAAGGAAAACAACAACAGAAGTAGATAGAATGGTGAGGTTATGCATTTGTGAAGAAGTAGTGCACATGTGTCTACTTGCACCAGTGTCTAATATCCAAGAAGTAACACTCATATGCTCAAAAGTGGATAATGCAAGGTGATGTTCATCTAGATGATGCATACCTACGAACTCAACATAATGAGTAAAATCTGTGTTACCAAAATGCAGTGGAGATGAATTGGTAGCCATGTACTTAGTAATCTCTTGCTGAACAAGAGCAACAATATCTGGCATCTATTGTTCCTTCCCAGAATCCCTTAATCCTTGTTTAGCAAGCTCAGTTTCAGTTTCAACCATATGTGCCATAGATCTGGATCTCTGTCTTGAAAGTTTTATACTAATCCGGATATCCATGCATTTTGAAGCGATCTTTCATCTCATGTCTATGGAAGTGACAATGATAACAAAATAATTTTGCCTTATCTTCTTTAGTTCTTCTTAAGTTCTCTTTCCTCTATGTGCATTCCCGTTGTTTCCATTTGAATATGCAGATCTACCTTTGTAAGGTCCCTTAGAAACCGAGTATACAGAGCCACCCCATCTCCCACTATCTGTTAGGCTGACTTGGACATCTCTCTGTCTCTCAACCCCTCGAAACAGAGAATATGCTTTATTTACGAATGTAATGGATCCATAAGTAATACTTGGCTCTGTAATCGTCAAAAGACTCATTCAATCATATTAAAAAGCGCATCAACATAGTGTTTGTGTCCAGTCATTAAAATCTCTGTTTACATCACAATTACATCCATCACATTTGCAACTAGGCACATGCACTAAAGCATTATATTCATCCCATAATTTCTTCAATTTCATGAAGTATATCTACAAAAGCATTTCCTTGAGAAATAGTTGCAATATCCTTCGCAGAATCGATAGATTTGTGGTCTATTTCTCTTTCCGAGTCGTTGATCAATATCCTCCCATAGATCACGAGTTGTCTTAGCATACAAAAAAACATCAACGATATCCTTGCATAACGAATTCAAAATCCAAGTTGTAACCATATAATCCACACGTTCCCATAACTCATACTCGGTGCTTTTTGTCGGGAGCAACAATTTTACCATTAATAAATCCTAATTTATTTTTCGCTCCAAGCGCTAAAATCATGCACGACTCCAGAAAGGTAATTATTACATGTGAGCAGATTGGAGACTAGAATCATACTAGGATGATCGGAGTTATGCAATTGATATAGATCACCATCACGAATGGTAATCTAATTCGCGAAATTGCGAGTATCAAATCATGGATCATTACATTGATTCCTTCTTTCACCGACCAACACATTCCAAGACACACGCCTAGTTTGTTTCAAAGATCGTGAGCAGGATCAACCGTGCGCTCGGATACCATGTAAAGAAACTCAAACTCCATGATAGAAAGCTAATTCTCGAGGAGTAGGATCAACCGCGCACTTTATGATGTACCCGCAAGTTCACTTTAACAGCATGGCAATCGCAAAGACGCGGTCTGCCGAGAACAATGAGTTGTTTTAGTTGAACCGTTGGGGCTTGGGAACCCACCGATAGTTCGAGTGCTTAAATGTTATATCCATGAAAAAGATCCGCGTTTGTTTTCCTCATGGAGAACAAATTTGGTAGCAATGAAATACAAGAAATTATGAAAATATTTGCGTGTGAGAACGTTCATGTGGTAAATTGTGATGTGAGTAATGGAGGCAGACGGGGTGGTTTATGCCTCATGTGAAAAAGCACGCACAAATTTGAACTAGAATCGAATCCATGCACCATATCGGTGGGATTGTAAGGGAAGAAAATAGTTGTGGTATTTACCGGAATTTATGAATGGCCGACGAAGGCGAAGAAACACCTTACGTGGGACTTAATGAGAGAACTGGACACATCGAATTAGTTAGCATGGTTATGTGGGGATTTCATTGAGATACTCTTTTTAGTTTGAAAAAATAGGGGCCATATTAAAGATCAAGCAAAAATGGAGGACTTTTATCCATCACTTAGAGACACTCGTTTGGAGGATTTGGGATACGATGAATTTACTTTCACTTGGACAAACGGACAACAAGGTGATCACAACATACAGGAGCGACTGGATAGGTATCTGGGAAATGAAGAATGGGTTTCGACGTTTCCTTCATACTATATTCACCATCTATCGAGGGTAGCCTCTGACCATAGCCCGATATTTATATCATGGAGAAATAGTGGACGCACGGGAATGGGGAAGGGTAAAAAATGGCGGAAAATTTCCAATTTGAATCGATGTGGCTTCTTGACAAATCGTGTCAAAAAAAATTGTGCGGGATTCTGGATGATGAGCATCGGAAATACGGAGTCGATAAATGATAGAATTAAACAATGCGGCTCTCAATTATCATTATGGGAGAAAACACACTTTGGAAACGTTCAGAAGCAGATTGTTGAATGTGAAGAGAAACTTCAAAAATACACCCACACATCATTATCGCTCGACAAACTAAAAGAAAGGGCAACGATCGAGACACATCTCGGGAACTCCACGTAAAACATGAAAAAATGTGGCACCAACGAGCCGGATGAGTTGGATAAAGGGCGGGACCAAAACACCTCATTTTTTCATCGAGTTGCTAACGGAAGACGAGCAAAAATAATGTGGACCGCATTAAAATCGAGGTAGGAGCGTGGATTGAAGACGAGCGGGAGATAGAAGGTGCATTTAAAAACTACTTTGAAAGCCTTATTTCTATAGAGGACAACTTGATATGGACAAAGTCTTGTATGTTGTGGACCCAAACATGATGGACTCAATGAATGAGACACCGACAAGACCGTTTGTAGCAGAGGAAGTGAAGTGAAACCCTTGCATAAATGCACCCTACAAAAGCGCATGGACCGGAGGCGGTATGCTGCTCTCTTTTATCAAAAATTCTGGTCGATCATTAGTCCCGACATTACATCTGTTATCCTAAATATTCTTAATTGATTCTGCGAGTCCCGAGTCTTTGAATAGCACTTTTATTATCTTGATTCCAAAAAAAAAAAAAAAGAAGGTTGTTGTCTGATTTTTCGGCCTATTAGCCTATGCAATGTAATTTTTAAATTGGTTACAAAGACTTTAGCTAATAGACTAAAAATCGTTCTCCTAATCTCATACACCACACACGATCCACTTTTGTCCCGAGACATCTTATTACGGATAACGCCCTCTTGGTCTTCGAAATTTTTCACTCTATGCGTCATAATACGACTAGAAAAAAGGCTTTTTGCTTTCAAATTAGATATGTCAAAGGCTTACGATAGGGTGGAGTGGTCTTTTCTAAATCGAGTTATGTTAAAACTTGGAATCCCACCCCGTTTGTGTCCCTTATTATGAAATGCGTGTCTTTTTGTATCCTTTTCTATTCGTAAATGGTACTCGGAAATCCCTTCCACCCCTCACGTGGGCTCCATCAAGGAGACCCACTCTCACCGTATTTATTTCTTTTTTGTGCGAGAGGCTTTCTCCGCGCTTATAAGAAAGGCAACGTTTGGGGGACCTCCATGGAGTCGAATATGCCGTGTAGCATCGGAAATATCCCATCTTTTTTTCGCAGATGACAACATCATTTTTGGTCGGGACAAATGATAGAGAAATTGATTTCACCAAGGAACTTTTGCAAGATTATGAGAAAACGTCGGGACAAAAGATAAGCTTGGAAAAATCGGAAATATCTTTTAGCAAAGGGGTGAACTCGGACAAAAGACGCAAATTGGCGGTAAGATTGGGTGTGGAGCTGGTTGAAAAACATGCAATTTTTTTGGGGATTCCGGTAGTAGGACAATCAAACAAGAATCGCCCGAGTTGGTTAACCGAATAAAGAAACAATTAAAGGATTTGGAAGGGACGATCATTATCGGCGGGGAAGATGGTGCTTATTCAAGCGAGCTCGTGCCATTCCAACTTATTTTATGAGTTGTTTCATGCTTCCTTCGACCATATGCAGCCAAATAAATTCCATCATAAGCAACTTTTGGTGGGGTCAATGGAACGAGGAGCACAGAATACACTTGAGAGCATGGATATTCTTTGCCGCTCAAAAATCAAAGGTGGAATGGGTTTCGGGATTTGAAGTGCTTTAATGAAGCTATGTTAGCAAAGTAGGGATGGAGGCTTATCCAAGATGAGAGCTCCTTCTTTCCAAAACTTTAAAGGCTCGATACTTTCGCGTGGTTCGTTCCTAATCGCTCACGAGTGGCCATAATCCATCATTTTACATGGAGAAGCATTGTAACATGACGGAATGTACTACACGAAGGTATTAGATGGAACGTGGGGATGGTGAGCGTATTTGTGTGTGGCATGTGGCACGGGATGATGGGACCCACCATTTTGAACTAGTTCAAGGCATCTTTGAGGGGACGAAAGAATATGTGGTAAGGGACTTTTGAAGATGAGCCGGATGGAATGAACCGTTGATTAATCAGCTTTTTAACCCATTGGAATCTCGTTCTATTCTCAAATCTGTGGTTCTAGATAGACAAAATAATGTGGCACTTCACAAAGGATGGAAAATACCAGGTAAAATCGGGATATAAAACCAAAAGGGATGATGGAGTGTGATATGGTCCACATCGGGGATGAAGGGGATTATTTGGAAATGGATATGGGCTCTAAATGTACCAAAGAAAGGTGAAAGTCTTTATATGGAAGTGTGCACATGGGATATTACCTACAAAAATGAAGCTTATCAAAAAGAGGGTGGATATCTGTCCATTATGTAGCAGGTGCAGACTTGAAAAAGAAACCATGGAACATGCACTACGTGATTGTAGGTGGATGGAATTTTTCTGGGTTGTTTCTCCGCTTAGGTTTACCTTCCAGGACGCTGAAAATAGAGGGAGCATTGGAGATTGGTTGGAGAGGGTCCGACAAGCAGGGAAACGATGTGATCGGGGGTTGTTCGCACTCTTATTATGGAGTGCATGGAGTGCGCGTAATAACTTCACTTTTAATGGAAAATCGAAGACCATTAACATTACCTCAGATTGACATCATCTAGGTTGGAGGAACACATGCAGCCCGAACCCATCACCCCATGCATGAACATGCACAATTGAATGAAGAATGGATACCCCCCACGCAAGGTACAATTAAAATCAATGTTGATGCGTCTATTCAAGAACACGATGGTACATGGATAAGAGTGGTGATCCCAAGACTGGAGAGGCCAAGTGATAAAGACCCTTACTCGATTTTGGTCAACGGAATACGACATAGATGTGGCGAAGCACTTGCATTAGGGAAGGCTTAACACTCGCTCGTAATCTAGAACTTCGCAACGTGAAAGTGGAGACGGACAACCTCACGCTATATCGCAGATTGACAAAACATATGGATGATCTCACGTACCTCGAAAATATTGCAGCTGATATTCAAAATATTTTCCCTAGTTTCAATTTTGTTTTCCCTAGTTTTGTTAGGCGTTCGGGCAATATGTTAGCCAACCATTTAGCTCGTTTAGCTTTTTTTTTTTCTAAGACGGAACCAATAGTCGGAGATATCCCCGATTCATTGGTAGACCTTGTTTCTTTGGAGATGGCTCCTTGATTTATATAAAAGCTTACTTTCCCCTCAAAAAAAAAAATGTGAATGAGTGGGCTTTTATACAAAAGCCCGCCTAAAGAAAATGTGAATAAGAAAATACAACTAATAAAGTCAAAGTAGCAACTAACTAAAAAAATAGCAACAAACTAATAATTTAAACTATATAATCTCTATAGTGTTCATATAAGCACAATCCCTTATCATGTTGTATTCGTGTTTGAGTTTATTATGTCATGTTGTTATCATGTTAATACGAAGCACGACACGATTACACGATTTATCACCCCTATTAGAAATGGTTGGATTAGTACCTAAGTGGGTAGCAAAAAAATTCATACATAGCGGAGAGCATGTAAAATAAATCAATAAGTGGGTACCTAAGTGGGTAGCGATTGGATATGCTTTTATTTTGAAAATTTTTATTTTGTTAGAGAATAGTGGTAAGAAAATTTTTGGAAGAAAAAGATGAATTTTAAAATTGTGATTGGATATGAGATGAAAAAGTAATGATGAAAGTTGATTTGATATAAAAAAAGAGTAAAATGATGATTGGATATGATTGATAGTTATAAATTTGTGAGTGAATGAATAGTGTAATTTATTGGGGGATGTGTAATAATGATTGGTGATTTGATGGATTTTTGAAAAATGATAGAAGTGATTAGTTGAGAAAAAAACGAAAGTGAATGAATCGTGTATTTTCTAAAATTTTCATAATTATTCACATTTTGGGATTAAAAAAAAATTATCTAGCGAAACGAAAAATGAAATTTTTGGTAAGCAATCGCTACCTTAAATTTTAAATTTTGCTCCCAATTTGACTTGTATATTTTTTTGAACAATAGTTTTTATTAGAACAACTCAAAAAATAGGAATTACAATTATAAACGCAGCCAACTGGCTATGGGTCGACTTAACTAAAGATAAGTCAAGCGGGGAATTAACAAGATCAATTCAGATCCAATTCACAAACAAAAACTCATCAACCAAAACTAAGAACACTCTCACGCTAAGAGGCTTCAACACTCCTTAATGGATATTGCAAAACACTAAACACCCGACACGAATGTCGCACAACACACAAACTAATCCCGGGCACGAACAACCACTATCAACTACAAGCCGCCTTCCACTAACTCGTCTACGAGTTGCGCCTTCAACCTTCAAAAAAAAAAACAAAAGAAAATACAAAAATAGAAACAAAAACTACAAGCCTCCTAAAACACCAAATAATCTAAAAAGAAAAGACAAAAGAAAAGGAAGAAAATCAAAACAAGAAATGAACAAATCGGCCCTCTCCTCTAGAGATCCGATGCCGCCCAACACCACACTCACTATTGACCCATGGCTAGAGTTGCCGCCTCCACGAAAAAGAACTCCCAATGCCCGGATCCAAAGCAAAAACATCAAAGAGCATACGGATCTGGGGGATAAAGCATCGACAAAGCAGGGGAGTCTTGACATGCGATCGGACGTCCGACCGAGGGGACATGAAGGGGAAGGAGGCTTTAGAAATGGAAAGAAAGATTAAACAGGGAGGTGTTTGTTTAGAGAGAAGAGGGAGGAAAAAATTTTAGAGTGAGAGTCTCCCTAATATAGTTTGAAGTTTGACTTGTATAAATAAATGAACCACTTTTACAACTTATTCATCAACACTCTATTTTAAATTATTCAACTTTTAGTTTTTATTTTGCTATTTTAGTATTTTTCACTTATGCTATAATACATCATTTCTTCTAAAAACAAAAGTTTGCAGAAACTCTTAAGTCATAAAAGTCCAAAATGAAAATAAACCATAGGACAATTTGCATCCATGAATTTCTTAACAAGTTTTATGGAAAGATACAATTAGAAGCAATTAACAAAAAAAGAGAATCTCTAGCAAATACACAGCCACTATAATCGGACTTAAGATCAAGGAAAGAGGGAACATAAACCCTAAATTAATTAGGTTGCACATGAGCCTCATACATAAACAAGAATGAGCCATCATGTGTCTAATGTTTAATTACCTTTATCTAATCCTCATTGTCTCTAAACAAGTTTACCTAGAGATTAAGCATAAAAATATACCGAGCTTTTACAAAACGTCCATTCCACATTGTAGACCTGCTGGTTATCAGCTTCTAGATGGAAAAAACTAAAAAATTTTTCCTACCTTTAAGTTGATAAATCACTTTTTTAGAGCTTGCAAACATTCCTGTAACACCATCAACTTAAATACCAATATGTGACTACAAATGAAACAAAGAAAAAGTCAAAAAAATTAAAAGAATCCAGTACATATCTATACGCCGTATGCCAAACTAACTACAGAAGCTATTTTACAAACCAGACAAAAATCACACGACTCAAACGAGCCAGCCACCTTCATCCATGGAATTTAAGAGTAACATATAACACAATACGATAAATACATGTCGCATAAATCCAATACTGAATCATGGGGCCAGAGGATCTTGCCTACCGTGTCCGTTATTAAAGCCATCATATGGTTTGGTTGATTTATCGGACTTTTTCCTTCTTAAAACGACAATCCAAGTGATTGCTTCCAATAATAAAGCAATACCTCCGAGTACTGCGATCACGACAATATACGCATTTTTCCACTTGGGCTCGGGACGTAATATGTTGAAACCTTTGAACACATTGATGATGCCAAGGATGAGAACAGTGTATCCAAGTCCGTGATGGTAGATGTTCCAGTAAAACCGAAACTTGTGGTCCTTTTTGGGTCTTAAAAGCAATGCAAATATCTACATGAAAAGCCAAACAAGGAACAACCATATATTAATTTAACAAAAACTCAGTATCGCGCGGGAAGAAGATAATACAGTTCATTGAGAGACTTTAAATTGCTGGATATGCGTACTCGGTGAAACATTTCAATCACAATATCCAGATTTACAGTCAGCAAACCAAATAAAAAAAAAAAAAAAAAAGACTTATAGTCAACCTCTAATGGCCATGCTTTCACTTGGTTCCAACTTCCAATGTAGCAATAAATCATTCTTCTTAGGGATAATCACAAAAGACCCCCTGAGGTTTGGGCTAATTACAAAAACACTCGGAGATGTTACAAACTTACCATCTCCAACTTACAAAAGGTTTTTTTTGTAAGAGCCCGAACCTCAAGGTTTTTTTTTGTAATTATCCCTTTTTCTTATATTTCTGAGAAAAGGTGGAGGATTGTGTTCGTCACTCATGCATGGACGGAAAACTGATGTATTATTTTGCACTCATATATTTAAGGGTTAATTACAAAATTACCCTCGAGGTTCAGTCTAACTACAAAAAGAAATCGACTATCTTTCAAAATTTCAAATACGACATTTGTTTCTATTTACAAACTGCACCCTCAAGAGGGAGATAAAGGGGGTGTTTGTGATACTAAAAGGGGTATTTGTATTTTTGAAAGATAACTGGAGTTTTTTTGTAATTAGGATAATCCCCTTATCCCCGGGGTGATTTGTAATTCAACCTAAATTTCTCACAGTACTACATCAGTCAGTTCTTGTCTTCTTGATTAGAAATATAATGAGTTATCAATTAAATAGCACAAAAAAACAGCCATCAAACACTAAAACCAATACAATCTGAAGTAGATCTGATTTCACAATACTGCACTAAAAGTTACCTGCACGGTAGCAAGGGCAAAGAGTGAAATCCCAATATTACGATGGCCAGAATACGTAACAGCCTTCGATTCACTTCCCAGTTTAAGACCAGTTGCCCAACCAGAAACTCCGATGGCATAGGCAGACACCTGGCAGAAAACGTGCAAATAAAACCACGCTGGATCGGCAGATGGAAACACCCTCAAGTATCTTGCAATGATGATCCCAATAGGAAACATAATCCCCCAGCTGACAACATTCAGAACTCCATGAATCTGATCACAATACAGCAGTTAGTGCTCTTTCACCATTCATAACTAATTAATTTTCATAATATTGGCTAAAATTTGATAAAAATCCCATCAGCAATAACTAATTAACGTCATCTCAATCCAGATTAATAAGCAAATTATTCAAATTTAATTCTTGATTTTCAACATATTTTCAGTGGGATAATCACAAAAACTACATCAGGGAGGTTTCGAGTAATTACAGAAAAACCCAGAGGTTTTGAAAATTACAAAAACTCCCCTTAGATTTGATTTTTATTACACTTTTTTACCCCTTCATAAGTAAAAACATTTCAAATACCCCTTCACATCTGTAAAAATATTATAGTTAGCTATCCCCTTATTACATTTAAGGGGAATCAAATCTCAAGTTTTTTCTTTTTTATAACTCTCGAAAATCTCTGGGTTTTTTTGTAATACTCCAAACCTCAGGGATAGTTTTTGTAATTATTCCTATTTTCAGTAGATCCCTGTTCACGATTATACTCAATAAGACTTTCCACATGCTCAGATTTTTGTTGTGCATTTAATTAATGCAGGTAAGTATTAGGAAATTGAAAACAAGAAAGTATTAAATAACCAAGTCCTTCAGAACCTTTTTTTTTTTTTTGGACAGGAAAGTCTTCAGAACATAGAACTTCTTTCATATTATATTAATTAAAAACAGCTAAAAAGAAGTAGATCAAAAATAAAATAAAAAAACAGCTAAAAATGTAAACCGATTAAATTTCCAATCTCAAAATCCATTCAATAGCAATGAACCAGAGATTTATGTTATTTTTCGGGAAAAGATAAAAATCCAATAGAAAAATAGAAACTCACATTCCTCTTGTTGGTTCTAGAGTTACCGCCGGTGGCACCAGTGCTCTGTCCTCTCAACAAATCAAGGCTACCTCTGGAATTCAAATTCCCAGGCTGAAACTCATGCTTATCCGGCACTCCACCCGTGACGGAGGGACCCACTTGCCACACGTGGTTCACCGTCGTCCTCCCAGTCTCCGGCAAAACCACGGTGGCGAATAGCCTAATAACCCCGCCGGAAAACTCCGCCGACGACTCCCTCACCTGATACCAAACCTTAGACTCCGTTAACGGACCGTAAGACGTGATGTTATAGGTCTTAACCGTCATTTCACCCCTGGCATCCCTGAATGCGATGAGGGCCTGCGAGCCCACCATGCCGGTGCTTGTCGGGTTGATGGCCCACGAAACCCATCCGTTGGGCCGCGCCGGAGGGGCAATAAAGGCGATGGAAAGCGTGGAATGGGCCGGATTGTAGGCCCAGTGGAGGTAGGAGTTGAGGGATGGGAGGTCGTTGCAGAAAGTGTAGAGCTTGTTGCTCCTGAAGGTCTGTGAGGTGCACGTGGCCGACTGTGACGGTGAGATTAGCGAAACCGTGGTCACAAGAAAGAGTGTAGCTATGGCTATAGGGGAAAGCGCCATTAATGAAGAGGAGTGGGGGAGAGAGAGAGAAAAAGAAAGAAAGAGAAAGAGATTGTGCTGAACATTTGTGGGAAGATATATAGAGGGGGAAAGTGGAGAATACGCGAGGTGAAGATTGAAGTGACAGTACAGGCTATGTTTGGTAGGGACTAAAATTAGTAGAAGATTTAAGGCAATATTTAGTTTTAATTTAGGAAAATATTTTTTTCTTCATAGATATAAAAGTGTAAAGGAGTAATTGTTTGGCTTTTGTTAGTTTATTTTTACTTTTAGAAAGAATAGTGTGAAAAATAATTTTAAAAAATGAGAATGGATTTTTGAGTATGATTGAATAAAATAAAAATGTGATGATGATAGTTGATGTGATATGTTTTTTAGTATAATAGTGGTTAGATTTGATTGGTGATTTGAAAAATAAGATCGAGTGAATAGTGTATTTGTGATATGATTGTATAATAATGATAGTAAATTGTGATATTTTTTTTGTTTAAATTATAATTGGATGTGCTTGATGATTTGATAAAAGAAAAATAGTGTATTTTTTGAAAATTTTCACAAGCAATCACATGTTAATGCAAAATTTTGTCCAAAAAGTGGAATGGGTGAAAAATATCCCACAAGCTAGCACTCCCTAAACGTTTTTTGGGTATTTATTACCCCCAAAACACCATATTTTTTGGAAATTTGAGAGTGGTCCAATAGTTAAGTTATATGTAGAGGTGATCATAGTGTGATTTTACGGTTATTTGAGTTAATTTCAAATTTAATTGTTATATGTGGTTCAGTCAAATAATATTTTCAAATTGTAGTTTTATGAAGTAAAATCGAAGGTGCGATTTAAGTGGTAGCGGGTGGTGACGGGTGATTTTGTGGTTTTAATAAATAAAAATATTATATAATTGATAAATTAATATAATTTTGTTATGAGATTTTAAAGAAAAAATTTAAGAAAAATATTATAATTGAAAAGTATTTTTTAAATAAGATATATTTTTGCGAATAAAATGCCCATTGTTGTAAATTTTATTTACTTACATTCAATATGTAATGCAATGTAATGTTGTTCTATTTTGATGCAAAATATAACGCATTTTAACAACATTGAAAGAATGCAAAATGTATTATATTTAGTATGCAAAGTGCAAATCTAGTTATATCATTTATTAAATTAGTTCTTAATATATTTATTGTCTAACTATTTAACTAAAGAGAAGAATTACCCTAAATTATAGAGGTGCAGTGCAGTGTGATTTTGGCGATTTTTTAAAATCTAAAGTCATAACCGCACCAACAAAGTGTGCGGTTTTGATTTAATATTTTGAATCACGGTTTTGGTTATAATTTATTATTAACGGTGTGGCTTGGTGAAAATCCTTGCAGTTTAAAAAAAATGATAATCCATAATTGAATGGTTATGTTTACATGGTCAATTTCTAGTTTCTAGTGTTTGAAAATGAATTTTGAGAATTTATTGGTTTTCATGTGAAAGCCGAAATTATGTTTGACGAATGAATGAACATGAGTTTTATATAGGTTTGGCTTGAGATTATGTTTGGTTGATTAGTTTTGAAGTAGTATTTGATATATATAATAATTTGAAAAGTTGATAGTAGTTGAATATTTTAAATTGAATATATAATATTATATTTATAAAATTGTAGGTAGTGGGTCTCATTAGATAAATATAATTAGAATAAGTAAGGGTGTGTATGGATGTGTTTTCAAATGCAATTTTTCACTTTCCAACTATTCCAGAAAATGAGTTTATATTGTTATAGAAAATTCTCAATTATAGAAATAAAGTCATTTTCAGTTTTCACCATAATCACACAAATCTATGTGAAAATACACTACAATCACACAAATCTATGTCAAAAATACATTCAAAAAATATAAACCAAACATATTTTTATTTTTAGATAGAAATTCAGACAACAAACCAAATATATTTTTAATTTTAACACGAAAACTAATAAAGTTTGAAAATTCATTTTCCGACATTAGAAACTGGAAATTGGACTTGAAAACAAATCCATATATCCCCAAATATTAAGTAGATAAAGTTGGTAATGGCGGATCTCACATGTATAATTGGATGAAAAGATGATAATATGATTGATAAGTGATGTAGGATAGTTTATAGGTTGAGAGTTGAAATTATTGGTTTGAGATGTTTTATGTGGAAAATAGAAAGTGAAAATGATGATTTCCATTGGAAAATTCACAAGCAAACATGATTCATTTTTGTGAACAGTTGGAAATTGAAATGAATCATTGGAAACATAAACCAAAAATATTCTCAAGTCCAATAATAGGTATGAGGTTCAATTTCCACGTTTTGTAATTAAAAAAACCTATGTTATAGGAGTTCCCTTCTAAGCTAAAACCACCCTATTTCAAAGCACTAAGCTACATAGTTATATATATATATATATATATATATATATATGTATATGTAGGGGATGAAATTATTGGGATCTAATGTGATTTCCATTGAAAATTCACAAGCAAACATGATTCATTTTTACCATGTGGAAACATGGATTCTCAAGTCCGATAATAGGTATGAGGTTCAATTTCCACGTTTTGATCTCATTCATCCATCCTATTCAATCAATGGTTGATTAGGCCTAAAAATACACCATTTTTCATTTATTTTATGTGTAAAAAGGGCAAATCGGTAACTATCAAAATGGTGTAAAAATAATACCATATTACTTTCCTAAAATCAAGGAATATATTCAATATCGATTTTCATAACAGAATACGCCTAATAATGAGGAAAAAATGGATTCTCACTCTTCATTGATGCAATATTTTGGTGTACAAATGTTTATAATATTGTGCTCTGGACACATTATTTCGTGTATAGATATACATATTTTGGTGCTAATCGGTAACTATCAAAATGATGTAAAAATAATACCATATTTACTTTCCTAAAATCAAGGTATATATATATTAAATATCAGATTTCCATAACTGATACGCCTAATAATGAGGAAAAAAACGAATTCTCACTCTTCATTGACGCAATTTTTTGGTGTACAAATGTTTATAATATTGTACTCTGGACGCATTATTTTGTGTATAGATATGCATATTTTGGTGCTAATCGGTAACTATGAAAATGGTGTAAAAACAATACCATATTTACTTTCCTAAAATCAAGGGATATATTCAATATCAAATTTCCATAACAGATACATCTAATAATGAGGAAAAAAATGAATTCTCACTCTTCATTGACGCAATATTTTGGTGTACAAATATTTATAATATTGTGCTATGGACACATTATTTCGTGTGTAGATATACATATTTTGGTGCTAATCGGTAACTATCAAAATGGTGTAAAAATAATACCATATTTACTTTCCTAAAATCAAGGGATATATTTAAATATCAGATTTCCATAACAGATACGCCTAATAATGAGGAAAAAAATGGATTCTCACTATTCATTGACGCAATTTTTTGGTGTACAAATGGTTTATAATATTGTGCTCTGGACGCATTATTTCGTGTATAGATATGCATATTTTGGTGATAATCGGTAACTATCAAAATGGTGTAAAAATAATACCATATTTACTTTCCTAAAATCAAGGGATATATTCAATATCAGATTTCCATAACATATAAGCCTAATAATGAGGAAAAAAATAGATTCTCACTCTTCATTGACGCAATATTTTGGTGTACAAATGTTTATAATATTGTGCTCTGGACGCATTATTTCGTGTATAAATATGCATATTTTGGAGCTAATATAACATGAAATATGACGTGTTTGGATGTTTATTTCAGGACTAAATCTCGTACTTAAGTTGGTATAAAAATATTGACAATATTGTACATTGGAAGCATATTTTGGTGTATACATATGCAGACTTCTGTACTTTATAACCATATATATGGCAGAGGCCATTGTCTCCATCACTCTTCAAATCCCACAAAATCTTCTTCGACTACATGGGGAATAAGACCGCCTCAAATTGAAAATCCTCGCGTTCCTCATAGTTGTCCCTTCTCCAGGATCGATGTCGATCTTATTCCATAAGTCCGTAAGCTCGTCGTGATCCCGAGAAATCTGCTTTTATCTCAAATTTGGGAACCAACTTTGTAAGTGGTGACCATTTCCTCAAGAAACAATCCATTTTTTCGAAAAACATTTCTAGAAATCCTCGACCGCCCGGACGCAACCTTAAGCAAAGAACGAAAATGAGAACGTTGTCCTCGATATCGTAGTCGCTGCCTCTCGGACTTGGGAAACCCAATTGTGGACTCTTTCATATGCGTCTTATTTGGAATCAGCGTCTTTTAGGAAAGACCACATTCACCTGAAGCTCGGTGGATAGCTTGAACCTCGGATCTTACTCCAGAAGTAGAATTTCGCTTCTTCAACTACAAGAAGGTTGTGGATTGTTTCTAGAGTGATGGAGACAACGGCCTCGCCATCCGATATTCTCTTTGGAATAAATTGAATGAAATCCCAAAAAAAGGGGTTATGGTTGGACCAAAAACGGATGGGTTGTTATGTGTATAAAATTCTATTATGCCCTTAAATGGGTGGATTGAATAAAAAAAAAAAATCGAAAAAAACATGGGCCTTAGGATTAAACAAGATTGTGGCTTAGATTTATCCATACTTTCGCCACATGGTAAGACCCTTGCCACATATGATCCAATACTATATATATATATATATATATTAGAATATATTTCTATCATATTTACCATTTACCTTTTTCACCGATTGTTTTTTTTAAGAATACTTTTTCATCGATTGTTATTAATGCAAGGAGGAGTTGCTTAACTCAAAGTCAATCCGCATCCTGTCTCAGTTGAGGTGCTACATAGCATTTATAAATTGGTAACGGTAAATCTTAATGGCTATATTCTAGTTGACTAGAAATTAGGCGGATTTGCATTAATTACATCTTAATAATAATGTACATAATAAAAGGACCAAACTATCCCTTAATTATTTTGGCTCAAAAACTCCTTTTTACTTTGGTGTCAAATTTCTACAACCCCTTAATCATTTGAGAAATTACCGAAAATACCTCAATTTTTGAAAAAAAGACATTGTTTACGCTCCTATCACTTTTGTACTCATTTTTTTTCCTTTTTACGCTCTTGCATATTTTTTGGTTATTTTTATATTTTTTTATTTTTTTGTTCCTGTGGTGTTTTATATGTTATATATGTTGTTTCTATATTATTTAAATTGTTTCATGATTATTTTTATGTTGTTTCGATGTTTCAAAATAACTTTTACCTATTTTTAACGCTATTTTTTGTTCATGTATTGTTTTGTACATTTGTTTCTATTGTTTATGTATTGTTCTATAATATTTATAATGTTGTTCTAATAATTTTGTTGTTGTTTCCATATAGTTTTCAATGTGTAAATACAATTTTTACTTATTTTTAAGCTCTTTTTATACATTTGGTATTTTTAATATTGTTTACGTTGTTTCTGCGTTATTTCCATAATATTTTTAATGTTGTTCTGATATTGTTTTTTATTTCCAAGTAGTTTTTTTTTATATTTCAATACAATTTTTACCTATATTTAAGCCCTTTTCGTACATATATTTTCTATATTGTTTCTGGTTTGTTTCTATATTGTTTCTTGGTTGTTTCCATATTTTTATGCTTTCATCCATCACATCAAAAATGAATTATGTTTTCTTTATTCATGTTGTTTCTATATTATTCTCAATTTATTTGGTTTTAATATGTTTGTTTTATGTGTATATTTCTTGATTTTTTTTATAAGATTTGGAGTATAAAATTGATTATTTAATGGGGGAAAATTTTATTTTTCACTGAAATTTGATTTGGTGTAACATGTTCAAAACAATCTTGAAACAACAAAGTAAAAAAGTCTGAAAAATTTGGCGGAAGCGTAAATTTGTCCAAAAAATGGTGGGAGCGTAAAATTATCCAAGAAATGCATGGGAGTATAAAAAGATGTATTTCTTTCCGGAATGTGGGACAATAGTGTCCTTAACCCTAATCATTTGGCTCCCATGTTTTGACTTCAATCTACGAAGTCAATTAGCTCCTAGGTTAACTTTAACATTTAGAATTACATTAAATGACGAGTTTATATTTTAAATTAATTCTTTAACGTGTAAGACCACTACGATACTAAATAACAATTATTGTTTATAAAGCAAAAAACAATTAAAAGTGCTTAAGAAAAAATCATCCTTTATGTTTTTTTAACTAGAAAGTGGGGAGGAAACTAGGTGAGAACTAATCAAATACATATCTGAGTTTTACAAATGGTTAGGGATGACAATTTTGGCACGTTCCGCAGGTACAAGTCCTGCCCAATATGTATCACTTTTCCCCCGCAGGTACAAGTCCTACATAATATTTTTATTTTTTAAATATATATGATATATATTTCACATATATAATATACATGATAATGTAATTTTTATGTACTTAATATTATATCTAACATATATACATCAAAAATGATATTTTTTTATAAATAATATGCATTAATAAAATAAAATACAAGATAAAAAAACTTACAAATATATTACAATTTTATAATAATTTA